>OY720676.1:40388266-40835266 GCA_963170755.1 Amphimallon solstitiale | reverse complement strand
TGGCGGCCATCTTGGATTCGCCATCTTGCTTTTCTAAAAATCCCTACCTTTGAAACGTCCTGTATATTCATACTTGGTTGCTATCTCGTCCAGTAGCATACTGTATATTTATTTTATAATTTTGAAATGGTATGCCGATCTTAGATATAAAGTTTATATTTTTATCGACCATCTTGAGGGTATGAAACTTGGTCATATTGTTAATTAATAATAATAAATACATTGTTTTTTCTTAAAAAATATTGTTTGTTTTATTTTATTTTATAAGTAAGATATGCATTTCAAGCATGCGGCTATCACAGAAAGCAGACAGCCGTTGCGGTTTCCGCTGGAAACATGTTTAGACCTGTTTGAAGTACATTGAGAAGCGCGATAGCAAGCCTGGTAATTTATTCAGGAATTCTCTAGAAACAAAGACCATCTTGATGGTCCGCCATTTTGTCTGACGTCACCTTAGTTTGGCTAGTGACCGTGAGAGGATGCTGCATTATGGTAATCATGAGAGATGCCATTTCTTGGTTAGTGGCTGTGAGAGGGCGTCACATTGGGTTGGTAATGATGAAGTCTGCCATTTCTTAGTTTGGTTAGTGGCCGTCAGAGGGCGCCACATTGGGTTGGTAATGATGAAATCTGCAATTTTTAGTTGGGTTGGTAATGATGAAATCTGCAATTTTTAGTTGGGTTGGTAATGATGAAATTTGCAATTTTTAGTTGGGTTGGTAATGATGAAATCTGCAATTTTTAGTTGGGTTGGTAATGATGAAATCTGCAATTTTAGTTGGGTTGGTAATGATGAAATCTGCAATTTTTAGTTGGGTTGGTAATGATGAAATCTGCAATTTTAGTTGGGTTGGTAATGATGAAATCTGCAATTTTAGTTGGGTTGGTAATGATGAAATCTGCAATTTTTAGTTGGGTTGGCGACCGCGAGGGGGCGCCACATCAGTTGGGTTGGTAGAGGGTTCTACCTATCTAGCGGGGAGGGGGGGAGGGGGGGGGGTAGTAGGAGTGGGGGGTGGTGGTCCCAGAACTCTCCAAAGTACCCTACTGACCTGAACTATTCTTCAAGCCATTACCTTGGTATTTATTGCACTGCCGTCTTAGCAGTTGTTATACTTATTAAACAAAGCTAATAATTTATTAGTTTCAATAAAAACTACCGGATATCCACGATAGTGATTTTATGTGTATAAAGATTTTACAACCTTTTAATTTTACACTTACATATTCCCGTTGTCTTATAGGTGTTAACAATTGAACAATATTACTTTATATCCTACACATTCGGTTATTGATTACTGCCGCAGATGTAATTCATTCATGAACAATCCCTGCTTTAAATGTTGCGATTGATGAGACACCAGGATGACTATTTGGTCAATGTTTAGAGAAATATTGTGGGGCTAATCATTGCTTTATGCCTATTCTTGTAGGAAGGATTATAACTAGCTACTTCATTAAATGAAGCACTGAAATATCTTTTATTTCATTATATAACTAAAAAACTAGTATCGGTCTCTATAGCACTCTATAGCAAAGTAGCACTTACTTCTAATGAAAAAAACTAGTTTATGTAATATACAGGGTGTCTCTAAAAGGTCTTTAAACAACTCTACCACGTGTTTTTCGGGCCAAAATAAACCGATATAACAAAACTTGGCTTAGTGAAAGTTGCTTAGTTTGTGCGCAATACGGTCCTGAAGTTGCAGTTGGAAAATTGTTTTTTTGTTATAAATTTGAAACGGCTGGAGCGATTGCGCTAAATTTTGTCACGTTTACATAGTTTTATGAGTCAAGAAATTCTGTATCAAAATTGTGATAGTAATCAATCCATAGGCGGAGAACCTGCGTTTATAAATATTAAAACATTTCCATTCTCTACGCCAATGGATAAAAAAGAGTTTGTCTATAAAATTTTAGATTAAGTGTCTTAAGTACAAGAAAAAAGGTACTCTTGGTAAGACTCGAAAAATTGCATCGTTTTCTCAAAAATCGCATTTTAAGAATTGTTAACAATTTTTTTATGATATGTTTTCTTTTTTAATAAATACGGAACGACCAATACCAAATAGGTCAATACAAATAGGCACTAGTTAATAAAAAAGATATTCTGTTTATTTCGTCAATTAATACAAAGATGCTATTTTTTTGTTGTACAGAACATTGAAGTTAAGTGTCGCCGTCCTTTGCAATGGTTTATCTGCTTGCTACGTTTTAACGAGTTACCTTATAGGCATTTGTTTGATCACTTGGATGGAGCGACAACAGGATCAGCATCATTTAGCGGTCCAGTTGGAAAACAACTCCCTGGACGTGAGAAACTTCCTGTTGTAGATTTTGAGCCGATACAATCAGAAGAAGTCATTGATATCACTAAAAACGTAGTTAAAACAACCAGACATCTACCGGACAATATCAAGCAAATCATTGATCCAGTAATTCAAAGGAACGCGTTCTTCTGCCACCCTGAAAATATGATGCTGGCTATGATAATGGATGAGAGACCACACATTAGAGAAGTTGACTACAGGAGGATCCTTAAATCCAGAAATGAGCCATCAGCTGAAGGTTCTGTAAGAGACTTCAAAATACCTTCAATAAATTTTAGTGCAAACGACTATACCGAACTAATTGATTGGTAAATCTGCAAGTTAACACCGCCGCCACTACTGTCCAAGATGCCAACTGAACACACTGCTTCTTTACTGAAAGACAAAGCGCAACCAGAGTTTAACTACCTCAAATTCCCATGCCACACCCAGTCAGTTGAGAGGTGTGTAAAACTGGTTACAGAAGCAGCAGAAAAAATGTGCGGGCATGAAAATCGAGATAGTTATATTAGAGCTACTTTAAAATCAAGACAGCTGATGCCCACATTTAATTCAAAGTCAGAATTCAAAGGCGCTTCTATGTAAATAACCTTTTGCCTACAACAAACATATGCATTGTACAAAGTAACTAGTTACTGTAAGTATTGTAAATAAAATTCACCCTGGTTGGTTGGTTGGGTAGGGTAGAGGTGGGACTCGCCTTGCAGCCACGTCCTCGCCGTGAGTTTTGGGTCATTTCAGCACAGATTAAATATTGAAGCTGCAATATGATATGTTTGGCTAATACATTTTTTTGTAAATCACTTGTTAGAGTCTTATTACAAACTTTAATGTGTTAAATAAACACTCATCAGATATGGAAAACGGCGTTTTTACGTGACTTTATAACTTAACTTATACTATAATTTAGACCTTTTGCGCGAATACAGTTAAGCAATAACAGGTCTGAAAGTATTTTTTCTGGATTCGGAAAACTATTTTGAATGGTTTTTACACTATTACAAATTAAAAATAAAACTTTTATGGGTTTTGGCACATGTTTAAAAATCGTCGAAAATCATGAAATATCGTTTTTTTACGATACAACCCGCAACTTTAGGCCATTTTGCGCGAATTCAGTAAAACAAGAATGGGTCTAATTATTTTTTGTATGCATTAAGGACACTCTTAAAAACACTTTTTTCACTATTAGAACAAAAAAATGTGGTTTTCTGGAATTTTTGCGTTTTTTTAAAATTTACCGGTATTTTGACTTTTTTGGTAACTTTAGGCCTTCTGCGCGATTTCACATTTTGAAAAAAATTTTTTTTAATATTTTTTCATCTATAATGACGCCTATGCGCAAGTTTTCCGCGCTATTAGAATTGTATTGCAGAAAAAACGCGTTTTTCGATCCACCCTAGTATATAATCTATGTCATTCTTATTTTTACGTGTCAAATTTATAACAGAATTCTTCGCGTAAGCGAAATTAGTAAGGCAAGGATATGCACAAAAATAGAAGAAAGTCCGTCTAGGAGACGCGCAGCACATGAATTTGAATTAAGAAAGAGCACAGTAAATAAGATTTAGAGTAAATGGAGGCGGTATAGACAACTATCAAGGAATATTGGCTCATGTCGAATTTTAACAGTAAGGGGGCTTACACAGAGGTGCCGACTAACTGCCGTGAGGGGGTGGCGCCATATGCGCTAATGTAAATTCCGCCGATGTAAAATATTCGTTAAAATAAAACAAACGCCAGAAATTTTTGTTTTTCTTATAAGGTTTTTGCATTAAATTGAATACAAAGGGTTAGTTAAGGCTTCGTTTGGAGTACTTTCTCATAATTCAAATTATTTACTCCTACATTTCACTCTAAAAGTTGGCAAAATTTGCAACATCATAACACACTTTCAGAAACTTTATTTTGAAAACTAATTCCAGTCGAGCATGCATTGAGCCTTTGTTTATGTGTGTTTTAAATTTTGTTTTGATATTTCATAAATAAAAGCGGTACTATTGTTTTAACGAAACCTTGTAAAGTCCAGAATTCACATAAGCGGAAGTTAGTCGGCACCTCTGCGTATGCCCCCTCAGAAGACGAAGGGTTAGTGGCAGGGATTAAAGAAGACCCCTTCGAGACTGCTAATGAAGCAATAAGAAATACAGATTTTCCTGGATGTTTGAGATTATGGAATATTGATTAGTGATGAATACATAAATATTCTTGAAAAGTAATGCTTCCAACATAACACTACTTTATCCTAATAGAAATTTCGTATTTTTACAAGACAATTCACAATTCAAGGAGGACGAGACAGTGGCTAAATACAAACAACATTGCAGTCCTGGATTTTTCCCGCTACAGTGGCGAAATGTAATTAGAAATGTTTGGGAAATGATGGTCTGGAATATAGGAAAAAGAAATATTCATATTCAAAATAAAGAAAAATTATTTGATATACCACACACAGCGTGGAAAAACACCTGAAAATTCTATAATTAATTTAGTGCATTCTATGCCACAAAGAAATACTGCAGTACTGAATGCATAAGGTGGTATTATAAAATATTAATGAATATCTATTAAATATACACCCCGTCCAGTTTAAAATGCAGAACATGGGGATATTGGAAACCGTTGGAGATACAACGTCGGTTAAATGGGAGAAAAGTTGCGTATTCATTTGTCCATGCATAATCCGACATCAGATTTTGAAATTTTTGTTTCATTGGGCAGATACAGGGTGCAAAAGAAAAAAATTCATTTTTGAAAATCTTCCATATTTTGTTTCCTAGAAGAGATAAATTTACAAAAGTTGTAAGCTAGGGATAACGAGTCATGAGGATTTTAAAAATGATTAAAAAAAATCTAGGTCTACTAGATTTTGCGTGACAATAATCAACTTTTGTTTTTCTTATGGCCGCCATATTGGATTTTGACATTCTTAATATCTTCAAAAAAAAATGCTATTCAATGATGTATAACATGTTTATGTTCAAGATAGTAAAAACATGAAAAATAGAGAAAGTAAGATTTTAACATAGTAGGCCGTGATAATAAATGTGACATTT
This sequence comes from Amphimallon solstitiale, assembly GCA_963170755.1. Classification (NCBI taxonomy): domain Eukaryota; kingdom Metazoa; phylum Arthropoda; class Insecta; order Coleoptera; family Scarabaeidae; genus Amphimallon; species Amphimallon solstitiale. Next base: position 40,829,880 of record OY720676.1, on the reverse strand, counting down.
GTATTAAACAACTCTAAAAGCTGTGAAGTTTATTCTGAACTGTCAGTAATCTTATTGTTAATCTCATTGTACTGTTATAAGTATCTGTACTGTGCAAACCTAAGTTGGATCGTTTTACAAATAGTGACAAATATCATATGCTGGAGTGTTTTATGTTGTGTGGAAGAAATGATGAATTGGCTGCAGAAATGTATTTCGATAGATACCCTGAAAGGCGGCAGCCAGAAAAAAGCATTTTTCGCCCATTGCGTGATAATTTGATAATACATGGAAGTTTTGTCAAACCCAAAAAAAGGCAAAACAATGAAAATAATGAAAATATTGTTCTTCAAGCAGTAGTTGAAAATCCCCGTACGTCTTTACGGGTAATTGAAAATACACTTGGTGTCGCTAGGTCAACAGCTGGTACCATGGTAATTTAAAGCGTGCCAAATTCAAACCTTATCGTGAAAGAGCCAGTCAAGGGCTTCAAAATGGTGACGAAATACGGAGAGCACAATTCTGTCATTGGTTCATCGAAAAACATAATGAAAATACAAACTTTTTTGCGAAAATTTTATGGTCTGATGAGAGTCGATTTACTAACTCTGGAATGTTTAATCGTAAAAATACTATCTTTTGGTCCGATGAAAATGCACACCTAGTTCGTGGCATTAGACAGCAAGTCAGATGGGGATTTAATGTCTGGATCGGCATTATTGATACCCATGTTATCGGTCCATTCTTTTTCAATGAGAATTTAAATTCTGAAAGGTATTTAGAACTTTTGCGCACACATGTTGCTGAACGAATTGAAGAACTTCCACTTGCCACGTTGCAAAATATGTATTTCCACACAATTCCTTGTTGGTTACAAATTTTTTAAATAATCAATATCACAATAACTGGATTGGTAAGCGAGGACCAATAGGGTGGCCTGCTAGGTCCCCGGACCTCACACCTCTTGATTTTTTTGTATGGGGCTATCTGAAAAACAAGGTGTATTCGAGATCTTATGAAAATGTGGAAGAATTACGTCAAGCAGTTGAAGAAGAGCAATCTTGTGAGGCAGTACTAACACGATGTAGATTGTGCATACGAATGAACGGTGGCTTATTTGAACAGTTGTTACATTAATGATTCAGCTATCTAACCACCTTTATTTAATGAATACTAATAAATAAAATGTTAAAGATATTTTAGCAGTACTTGGAGACTTGTTATTTTTTGTTTTTTTATCAGTATACACTTAAGATATCCACAGTTCCATGGCCTACTATATTAAAATATTACTTTCTCTATTTTTCATGTTTTTACTATCTTGAACATAAACATGTTATACATAATTGAATAGCATTTTTTTTGAAGATATTAAAAATGTCAAAATCCAATATGGCTGCCATAAGAAAAACAAAAGTTGATTACTGTCACGCAAAATCTAGTAGACCTAGATTTTTTTTTAATCATTTTTAAAATCCTCATGACTTGTTATCCCTAACAACTACAACTTTTGTAAATTTATCTCTTCTAGGAAACAAAATATGGAAGATTTTCAAAAATGCATTTTTTTCTTTTTCACCCTGTATCTGCCCAATGAAACAAAAATTTCAAAATCTGATGTCGGATTATTCATGGACAAATGAATACGCAACTTTTCTCCCATTTAACCGACGTTGTATCTCCAACGGTTTCCAATATCCCCATGTACTGCATTTTAAACTGGACACCCGGTATAGTAATAAAGTCTTCTTAATCGTTTCCTTCAAATGTGTTATTTTGTTTCTCATTGCTGTCATTAGCTACATGGTTGTCAATTTGACGGTTCAGGTATTTCACTTTTTGTGTTATTATTATTCTTACTAAAAAATGATTTATGTTAAATGAAAGAAAAATAATGAATAAGGTTATAAACGTTCCATAATAATAATTCTAGATAAACCACAATCACAATCTATTTACAGTTCAATAATTTTGATACGTACTGTAGGTGCACATTTCACTTGCAGTGCTGACAGTTTCGACAGTTATTATTTTCCGCCGTCTTTATGAAATTAAATTATACAAATTCTTCACGGCCGAAATATAAACATAATTAAAGCCTCTTTTCACTCAACCTTCATCACTCCAAGTAAATTAAATATTTCCAGTTACGTTAAAAAGTAAATAGGATTAGACTTTAATATATTTCGGGGATGTACGCTTGCATGGATACCCCTTGTATTTTTTTTTATATAACTTCTCGGAAAAGTTCTCCAACTCAGCGGAATAAATTGTCGCGAAGGATGTTTCAAATTTTCGTTGTGTCGACTGTTCTTCTTTAATGTTTCAGGAAAAATTTAAAAGTTTTAATCCCGAATTCATTTCAGTGCTTTTGTAAATTCTTACTTTCAGTGGTCGTAAAACGGAATTTCTTTTCCTTTGGATACAAATCGTTCAACAATGAAAAGATATTTTCATGGTTTAATTGTAGGGTAAGTTGAATATAAACGGTTACCATACTTCCGCTCATTCATACACTAATAACACTGCAAATTCCATAAGAACTCAGTTTCGAAGTAAAGGAATGAAGCATATAGAAATTGAAAATGTCTTTATTTAGGATATGAATTATGAATTATAAAAATGCAATCTACATACCATATAGTAGCTACATACATTTATTGCTTGATATATTTAACTATGACACAACATACCTCAAAAAATACATTTACGAAATTACATCTATAAAAACAAAATCATAATATTTTATTGTACTGGTGGCCTGATGTAGACTGACTGTTAAAAATGAATAAAAATGTTGTGATTTTAATGCTTTATAAATAAAATTAGGTGTGGCCACCACACGACTTTCTTATACGTATAAGCGTTTCAAACTATACAATTTTAAGAATTTTTTTTTACAAAAATTATTCCGAATCCTGCTTCGATTTTCTAATAAGTCACTATAGAATGCATACTTTGCAAGATATTCGAAAAAAAAGTGCTGCTCCCTAAGAGTAAAAGTGTTACTTCCGGTCCGAATTTTGAAATTTCATGTATACAAAAATTTTTGCAAATCCAGCTCTAAATACTGTAACGAAATATGTACACAAAAAAAGAGAGCGCGAGCCTCCGTGCAACAGCTAAAAAACGCTCTTGTTTACAAACCGTAAATCATCCTACATATCCATTGCGAAGCGACGGATTGTCTCTCGAATACTTCCCGGCATGTGGAGAAAAATCCAGAGTGTGCCCGTATATTTCTCGAACTTTTATCTACAGATATAAAAGCAGTTGAACCTATGGATGAGTCATTCCGGAATAAGAAGTCATTCATTCAGTAGTCATCGTGCGGTATTTACTGAACAGATTAAAATAAAATAAGCGGTGCAGTTTTTATTATAGTGCAATAAATACATAAATATTATAGTGTTATATAAATAGAAGTGATAGAAATAAATACCTGTGTTAATTTATTCGTAGTAGTTTTAGGTGTGAGACATTTATTTTATATTTTTATATTGTGATTGGTTTTTAAGTGTGTAAATATACAGACTGTTTCAAAACATTTGCACGAGTTGTTTATTGCGAATCCGAAAACGCAACAATACTTTTGTACTCTTAATAAATATATATAGAATGCATAATTTACGACTATTTGGAAAAAATCGCTATTCGGTAAGACTAAAAGTGTTAGTTCCGGTTCGAATTTTGAATTTTTTTAAAGCAAAAGGTATTGAAAATTAAGGTCTAAATACTTTTATACTCGTAACGGACCTGTCTAAAAAGCATGACTTGCTAAATATTTGCAAAAAACTGATTTTTGATAAGAGTAAAAGACCTACGTCCGCTAGGAATTTCGAAAACTTTTTTTGCTCTCAATTTTAATTTTAACTACATACGAATTCTTTATATATTTGTTTAAACTTAGTAGTTGACGAAATATTGGCAAAATTCGATTGTTTCACTGAAGTAAACTACTACTTCCGGTCTGCCTATTTTACTGAAAATCTAATCATTTCTCAAGAAGGAGATTATACTAGTAAATGTAAAATTTGGAATTGAGAGCTATAGCGGTTTGACCGCTATCGTGGTCAAACACAGACACACTGACACACACACACATATATGTCTTGCCGTATTTGTGGCATGCCATGAATTAGCCTCAATTGTGACACTTTCGTTTAAATGCAGCAGGTAATGTATGCCATCTGTTGTAGAGGTTAGAAATTCATAGAAAAGTGAGATACTCTCTATATGAAGGAATCTAGATGGGAATTTCTGTTGTGGCATCTTGTACCACAATAGTTGGCCTACAAGCTTTTTGTGTAAAGGGGGTCACTACTATTGACTTACATACTTTGTGCATTATTAAGTCGCTATAAATATTTGATTAATTGCATTGTGTAAATAGCAGCGTTGTCAAATTTAACATGAATATTATAAATTATGAGTGTAAAAGAGAAACATTTTCTTTTAAATTCTCAAACTAATTTTAACAACAGTGTTAGAATTTGATTCTTTCTTTTAGTATTAGAAGCATTATTACTCTTGGTTTATTTCATTTACCTCATGTTTTCTTCTCTAACTCATGCGTTACCACATAAATAAAATCAAAACCAAATATATCGAGTAACGTAATAACAACATAATTAAAAACTGTATGTAATATTTTTTTTATTTTTAATGCTAAATAATTTCCATTGTAATAGAAAAATAAAACATAAAATAAACAAGACGTATTATATAACATTTATAAGTTTTAATCATTTATTTTTAATTTTTTTCATTTTCTGGATGTGAGTCTTCACACAGAACTTGATATCTGTCCATTTTCGAGAGGCTAATACTGGATACTTCTTGATAATATTCATGCACTCTTCTTTTCCAGGACTTATTTCCTCTAACAGACAATACGAAGATTGTTATAACCGCATGCTTTTCTTCATACGGCCATGGCCGCTTTGTGCACTACTTAGACGTTTTGTATCTACTTAACGAAAGAATACTTTATTTCACACACTAAAAATAATGCGAGAATGACACATGGTCAAAGAAATTTGGCAGCATTGCATGTTGTTATAGAGGGCGCTGTTAACTATATCGGTTTAGGTTGCCACAAATATCAGTGTGCATACGTTAAGAATAAACCCAAATAGTGGCGTATTATACACAAATTCTTGAAACATGGTCTAACTTTTTCAATTCTAGCGCTACCTATACAAAGGTTGGAGGATACTACCGAACTTCAAAGACAAATGGAATACATTTACCGAGTCAGCTTATTAAACATGAGAAATACGAAAATATAGGTTTGAAATTGCATGTAAGTTGCCACAATTTTGGAAGACGCCACAGTGCAGCTCTATTCATGCACAAGTAGCCACAATTATAGTGAAACAGAGAGAGAGGGAGAGGGGGGGGGGAGAGATAGATCTTTAAAACCACTTTTTCGGTATTAGGGGACTTCAAAACGTGAACATCTGCAAAAATCTCGACGTCGAAAATTTTCCTCTTCACAATACTTCCTTATACTACGTATAAGAAAGTAAAATGTGTTGGGTTTATAACAATCCTTGAATATTTGAAATGGTTACCTGGTTGCTGGCAAATAATCTCTTTCCAATAGATTTTCCATAACGTTTCTCAACATTTCAGTACTCAAAATTTGTAATTTGGGCAAGAATATTTCGTGTAAGTTATTGTATGGTTGGCATCCGAAGCTTCCTAGCCGACAGTAAGTAGAACCGTCACCCCAACATTTTTGTTCGACCAAACTGTAGGACCACCACAGTTGCAGCAGAAGATTCAGCGTAAAACTACGGTGACAAAGCCACCTTCGACAATCGCAATCCTTCGGCAGCCTGTAGAAAAGAACGAAAACTGCTAATGTACCGGTGTATGCCCATCGAGCACTGGAAGGGAAACTCGAAATACCACAATCACTAACACCAATTCTAATTTACCTGTTACACAAATGCAGGTCTAGATTTCAAATAGTTCCATACCATCCTCCAGAAGGTGGTCACTGACATAAGGAAGCTGAAAACCATAACAGGCAACGTGGAAAGACTAACTTTCCTATTAGACCTGGCCAATGAAGTCTTCGACAATTAAAACCATAAACTAACCATGTATTTCTTACAGAAATAAAACCATATCAAACAACCCAACAAATCCCAATTCCACCCAAAACTCCGAAACAAGCAACGATACTCACATACCAGTCATTTACCGAGGCTTTTGGGATAACCAAGAATGACGTAATCGGCCAACATTACCAGCGCTGTCAAACGTTTACTGACACACATAAAAAAATAAAACGCGCAATTAACGTTTCGAAGGCAAACTACAAACACATCATACGATCGCATTAAGTAGATCACTTGCACTGAGAATGGGCGTTCGGGAAGACTCTGAGTTCATAAATTACATACACACCACTAGGAGGATGCTACCTAAGCGTGGAACTTATAAACACGGCTTTCCAGAGGAGCCCGCAAAACTAATTCGTAATTGCATCAGTAATTTTTAAACTATCGCCTTAATCGAGAAGAGAGTGTGAAATATAGAGAAAATCGAGTATAGCGCAGCTACCAATTTCTTTACAAAACAAAGAAAGTCTGTTAATACGATACTGGAAGTGATGTCATCAGTTTACGTGGATTCTTGCTTGGGAAAATCTATGGTATTCAAGGGGCACAGTTGCTTTAAGCAAGACAGGGGAATCACTTGAAAACGAAGTGACAATACCAAAAATTGTTACAAAAACCACAAATCAATAATGGAATAATGCTGATATAAAGAAGACACAACTTGCAGGAATGATAAGAGTATGTGATATTCAAATTCTTCATGTTCATCTTGACATGTGGTCGGCGGAAGACAACTGCGCGTGGAATAATCCTGCGCGTCTTTGGATCTCAGTAATGAAGACAAGGGATATTGAATTGTGTCGACTTTTTACTGGGAATGAAACTTGAAGTAACTGAATATTTCTAAGAACTCACATTATTGTAATACCATAACGAAAAATCAATTCGTAATTGTATCTATATTGTTTTAATTAATAGATTAGAAATAGGGTTATTATATTTTCTATTTGTTTTAATTTTGTGAAATGTGAGCTCTAAAAATAATAGCATTGTTTTCATGTCATTTTAATCAACCTTTACATCCAATGCATAAGTGCCTTGCATATTTATTACTACAATTTTGTCAATTTAAGTAAATGATGTTATATACTTACTAATTTTAATAAAGGGAAGTATATTAAGATAGAATTCGCCATTTCTTTAGCATCTCTTGAAATATCTACTTGAGCTAAACAAGGCATCTCGTGGGATAAATTTATCTTCTAGCACAGCTAATTCAATTTTCGATTCTGCAATCAATGTCTACCAATTTATTTGAGTGGTACTTGAAATCAGTGTAACAAGGGTATTTTGTAACTTTACCTTTAAAATAACCTTTCAGGTATTGATGGTAAAGTCACTCGTTAACAATATCCAATACTATTTTCAATTTCAATTTCTTTGAATTGCTTCGTTATTTCTGGAAGTTTGAAAAATATTTGTCTGAGAAGAGAAAACTATGAAATCTGCGGTTGTAAATTACACAGTCTCCAACAATAAACTTGAGAGTTCAATTAGAATCAATCATACTATTATTTCTCTGCCTGTGTTTTATAAATTTTTCCTTCTTCAATCGATATTATTACCAGCGGTCATTTTTACAGCCATTTCCAACGAGAGAAGAAACTAGACTTTAAAATGTATGTTCAATGCAATTCCTAATGTATTTCAAATGTTTACTATAAAACTCATGAAGTGATTTTAAATTTCAAGACAGTACTCATACAATACGACATGAAAAATCGATTAACGAAGTCATAAGGCGAACTAAACATGAGTTACATAATAACATTATATACCGGGTGACTCAAGTTTTACAGCCACCGCCAAAATGAATCTTATTTATAAATATAAAGAATCAAATTTTGTGTAAAGTTCGATTGAAATGTATACTACATACTTAATAATAAAAGAATCTGCAAAATGTTTAAAATGTGTCAGTGGCAGCCAAAAAAGTAAAATATTTTGGGATGGATTATATGGAAATTAAACAAATCACTGGGAATTGACTATTTAATATTTAACTTTCAAAATATACATAAACACATGTTTACAGGGTACACCTTATTACTACCACTGCTCGTGTTATAATGTGATACTGCTAGCACGGAGACAACGGCCTATGCGCATGCGGTTTACAAAATGATATTAAAAATATATCTTTTACAATTCGGCCATCCTGCAGGAATCCGACCCGAATGAGTAATCTGGCAACTATGTCGCCCAACTGAAATTCTGGAGCTTTTCTTCTTTTCTTGTTGAAACTTCTCCTCTTCTCGCTTTGAACCTCAATTAGTTGCTTCCTTGGTTCTTCTCGCATTTCTTTTCGATCCATCTCGTCGTTCTTTCTTCGCCTTGTTTTTTATTTTCTTTGTCTTCTCTTCGTTTTCACTTCGTCCTCTTAATTTTCTTCTACATTGTCGTCTTATCTCATCTACATCAGAAGTCGTTTTCTTATTTATATTCCTCTGGAATTCATGGTTAATTCTACTTATTTTAACAGTTCATTTCCTGTTTCTTCTTCCATATAATAATAATAATAATAATAATAATAATAATAATAATAATAATAATAATAATAATAATAATAATAATAATAATCTTTATTACCCAACAGGCCAGTGCCCAATAACAGGATAATTATAATTCATGCGTGTATACAATTAAATACAATGTAATATAAAATTAACTAAAATCTTCAATATGAATTTAAAAAAAAAAGAAAAAAAGAAAAATATATGTATATACAGGGTTATGATAAAGTAACGCACAAAATTCATAAAACGTACAATGTTCCTTTTTGAAAAAAATGCAAAAACACGTCAAACAGTTTATTTTATTCCGCGTCTTTTAACATAAGTCAAAAAAATAAAACGTCAAATTTGTCAAAGTTATGACGTCATCAATATTTCTTTTAATATGAAGCTTGGTTTTTTTTACTTTATTTGATAATGCTTGTTTTTCTGCATTATAAAGAAATAATTAAAGTAGGGGTCACATAAGAAAAAACTGAGAGAATTAATAAAAAACAAAATAAACTAGTTTTTGAATTTATGAAAAGATACTAAATATTAAAAGAACTAAAACTTAAAGTTACCTAGTAATAAAACAACTTTTTGTCAGTGTCAGTCTTACAATTAGTGTCATACCAATTTTATTATGATGGCTCCTTTAACGGAAAGACAAAGGATAGAAATTCTAATGATGGTAGGTTACGGCGATAGACTTCGAAGTCATGAAGAAGCATGTGTTTTATTTAACGAAACACATTTTGAAAGACCTCCAATTGCTAGAAGCACAGTAAGCAGAATTGTTGCAAAATTTAATGAAACAGGAAGCGTAAGTGATGCTCCAAAATCTGGAAGACCGGCAATAAGCGACGATGCAAAGTTAGATATTTTGCTGTCATTAGAAGACAACCCTCACGCAACTACAGCAGAAATTGCCTTACAACAAGATGTTAGTCAGTCGTTTGTAGTAAAGTTTTTAAAAAAAGAAAAACTGCACCCATGCAAAGTTCAACTTGTTCACGAACTCTCAGAAGATGATCCGGACAGACGTTTGGAATTTTGTGAAATCTTCATGAGGCATTGTGACGAAAATCCAAATTTGCTTAATAGTGTAGTATTTTCAGACGAGGCAACGTTTTATTTAAGTGGTACAGTAAATCGACAGAATTGTCGCTACTGGGCTCGGGAAGATCCCAACTGGATTCAGACAAAACACACCCAGCGCCCCCAAAATATTAATGTATGGGTAGGAATCGTCAGGGGAAAATTTATTGGTCCTTATTTCTTTCGTGGGAATTCAACAGCTGAGCGATATTTGGAAAATCTTCGTATGGCAGTGCTTCCGGATCTAATTGCGGCATTTTCGGATCCAAATAATAGGGAAAACTTGGATCCCAGTATTTGGTTCCAACAAGATGGTGCACCATCACATTATGGTCTTAATGTTCGAAGGTTCCTGGATAACCAGTTTGATGGAAGGTGGATTGGAAGACGTGGACCAATGGAGTGGCCACCTAGGTCACCTGATCTCACCCCCCTTGATTTTTTTCTGTGGGGACATATAAAAAGTCGGGTCTACGTTAACCGACCAGACAATTTAGAAGACTTAATGGAACGAATTAGACATGAAATGACTCGTATAACTCCGCAGATGATCGAATACTCTGTAAATCAGGTCTACCATCGTCTTGGCCTATGTCAGATAGTGAACGGGACACAGTTTGACAATTCCTGTAAGAAATCGTTTTGGTTTAATGGACTGTTTAGTTAATTTAAATGTTATTACTATAATAAAGTTTATTTGGTTTTTTATTAATTCTCTCAGTTTTTTCTTATGTGACCCCTACTTCAATTATTTCTTTATAATGCAGAAAAACAAGCTTTATCAAATAAAGTTAAAAAAAACCAAACCTCATATTTAAAAAAAATATTGATGACGTCATAACTGACGTTTTATTTTTTTGACTTATGTTAAAAGACGCGGAATAAAATAAACTGTTTGACGTGTTTTTGCATTTTTTTCAAAAATGAACATTGTACATTTTATGAATTTTGTGTGTTACTTTATCATAACCCTGTATAATATATAATATTCAACAACGCAGTAATGTTCATCCATATTTAAGCAAAAACATCCTCAAACAGTCCATTGCCCAGACGGGATAACGTATAAATTGGTGCACGTTTCATCATGTTTGTCCGTGCAAATGGTACCAAGAAAGTGCATCCATATCTTGTGTTAAATCGCGGGACAAGAAAGAACAACCGCTCAAGTAGTAATGGACAATCAATTTTATTGGACAGGAGCTTATATAAAAACTTTCCACACAGAGTATCTCTCCGGCCGGACAAAGAAGTCATGTCATGACGCGTTAGTAGCTCTTCCTGTGATGTGCTCCTCTACGGATAAATTCCATCATGTTTAAAAGACAGAAACTTCAAGAATATTCTGTGTATCCGGTCCAAAGGTAAGGTATCACAGGCATATATGGGATACCATATTGAGGCGGCATATTTTATTTTACTCACAACATATTGCTGTGATACTTGCCTTTAAATGAAATTTATATAATTTGTTTATTTATTTGTTAAATAAATAAATAAAATTGAAATTTATGCTAGCTCTATAGGCAAAACAATATAATTTATTATCTCTCGTGGGTTCTACTGTGATTTACTTCTTTCCTTACTTGTTTCACTTTCATTATTATTTTGATGTTGTGTGGGATAGGGTTATGAATAACTATGACACCAGATTACTTATGTGAAAAATGTATTATCTGCTTATTAATTACAATAGGTAAAATTTATTGTTGCATGTATATTATTTATTTTATTTGTTTATTTACAATTCTTACAAGTAGCAGTTTTCATAATAATATCGTGTTCGTTTATTTTAATATGAATTCAATCAATACAGGGTTTCTCCACCTTCACTCTTTTCTTACGAAGGCCTGTATATTTGGGCCAAATTATGTTGACTTGATAATGAAAGTACTGACTAATCGGCTTTATGCAAACATTCACACGTACTACATAAAGCTTGGATCAATCACCACCCCAGATACATTCCTAATGCATCACAAACTAATTGTCTAAACCTCTATTCTCACGGAGACTTTAGATTCTTAGTGCGAAGCTTTTAGGCATTCCTGTGTATAAAAGTTTGAATATTGTTCAAAGCTGTGCTTACTAATGTCTTTTTTAATGAACACTGGTCCGTTGTGCAAGTATTCGCACACAGTACACTATTAAGACTAATGTTCTTTATTTTTAATAAAAATTGTGTCCCTATATTTACGTTCTATTATTTAAATAACTAAATATTAAAAGAAATGGAGTGTTTAGAGAGAACCTGTGTATTTTTGATTGAATTTAATAGTTATAACAATATTATTTACTACTCACTGCGTAGATTCATATAATTCCTCGAATTCTTCTTGAAATTGGTTTTCCATTTTTGTAGATTCTTCCCTCCTTGGAATCTTCTATAAATTTAATGGTGACGCTCACTTCTTGCAAATATGGCGACGAGAAAACAATTGGAAATTATTCCTATAGAAGCGTGTATGCTTCTTGTTTGTTTGTGAGTTGTTAGTTAGTTTATTTATTTATTTATACTGTGGTAATAATGGTAAGCGTGTAGCAACTCCACTTGACCATTACTCGCTTAACACGTAGATGTATTATCTACTTCAAGAGACGCTATCACTTTGTTGTGTATTAGAAGTTTTTAATGTCACAGGTACCAGCTAACAACTAACTATTTTCTGTTGTGACTCCCTTTTTATAGTTGAAAATAAATGCCGCTCGTTATTTGATTGTTTTGCGGACTTTTATTTTTGAATTGTTCGTTGTGGCGCCTCTAGCGGATATCTCGATACTTATGCCTTGTCTCTTCTTCTTCTTGTCGTATTTTAGGTTGGTGTTTATTTTTATTATGTTCGTTCCTGACATTTGATATTTTCCACATTCACCAACGACAGTATTTGTTGTTGTTCCATTTATTTATATCTAATGTGCAGTAAGTATATTGATATTTATTTTGATGTTTTTCTTACGTTATTTTATTCTTTTATTGCTATCGTAAACATTCATTGTACTTATAAATGTATTCATTGCTACTTTTACTGTTTTGTAGGTACATTCTTCGACCAAGCACTAACCTTACTCGTATTTTTGTTTTGGTGCTTTTAATCGGAAAGAATGGAAAGAAATTGGATATTGTTTCAATCGCCAGTCCCTCTGTCTGTGGCTTCTCTGTCTGCTCCGTTCTCTCTTCGAACCATTTTACCATCCTTGGAGAGTTTTGTATGTTTAATATGCTGTAATAAATCATTGCTTTTTATATTAATGCTGCTTATTCCTTTGGTTACAGATGTTCGTTTGTATGTGCACTAAGTTTGGAACCATGAAAATGATTGCTATTATTCGCATTACGATGAGAATTGATACTTTTGTTGTGTATATTAAAAATGTTATACGATTCTGTGCTGTTCTTTATGATATACTTTATTTTAATATCCTTTTCAACGCAAATGTATGTATTTTATCTTTAAGTTAGTTGAGTGCATTAAGCCTCTTCATATACATTACGAGCATATCTTATTTTATTCTCTGAGTATAGTTTAATTGCTTTTAAATGATTGACTCTTATAATTGTTCCGTTAGTTAACATCACTCTTTCACGGTTGTTGGTTTTAAGGGTCTTTCCATTTTTAAATGTAGGTTCTTTGCATAATATACTCAGAGCTCTTTTTGATCCTAACCTGTAGTCAGGTTCTTTATTTTCAAATTTAAACGTTATCTCTGGTTTTTCACTTCTGAAAATAAATATTCATTTGTGTCATTTACTATTATCGTTGAGGTTTTTCCTCACTTATTTCTAAATGCTGTGTGTACATATATAATCTTAATTAAAATACTTATATTCTAAGTGCATACCTGTGTTATCGTATGATTTAATAAATTTTATTTTAAAATAAATATTTCTTAAACTATGAGTGTGTTTTCTTATTGCTAATATTGATTTAAATACACGAGTGTATCTTAGTGTCAACATTAATTATATCTATTTCTAACATTTTATAATTATATACAATATTGTCTTAATTTCTAAAGTAAAGTTCACGGCATATCCCTTAGTTGTTAAAACCATGGTTTGCCATTATGAAATAATGAATTGATAGATGTGTAAACTATGTTTTCACAACTAACGTGAACTACAAATGCAATTTTATTGATCATTTATAGCATCGTAGTCATGTAGCATGGACACATGGTATTTTCCTTTTATATTTATATTGTCCATTTCTTGTAGTTCATAAGTTACATCTCCTAGTGTCCTACTTATTCTGTGTTTTATTTTAAATGAATATTCAGATAATATAAGAGACCATCTGTATATTAGTGAATTTTAAACCTTGTTTTCATTAAGAATATTAGAGATAAATGATCCGTTTCAAGTAAGAAGGTGTTTCCTAGTAGGTAGTACTTTAATTTTGACACTCCATATATTATGGATAATAATTCCCGTTCTGACGAGGAATAATTTTGCTCATAATCCTTTAGAATTCTTGATAGGAAGCATATGGGTATTTCTTCCCCATTTCTTATTTGTAGGAGCTCTGCGGCTACAGCATTGCTAGAGGCATCGCATCTTAGTATGAATTCTTCATTGAAATCTGGTAAATTTATGATTAATGCCTTGTAGAAATTTTCTTTTATGTCGATGAATGCCTTTTCCCTTTCATGAGTCCATTTGAATTTTACTCCTTTCTTGATCATTTTGTATAACGTGTGTGTTTGGTCGGATATTCTTGGAATGAAATGTTTATAGTAGTTTATCATTCCTAGGAATTCTCTAAGCATTTTAATATTTTTTGGTTTGGGATATTTTCGTATCGCCTCAAGTTTTTCCTCTTCTATTGATATCGTCTTGCCATCAATTATGTATCCCAGATAATTCACTTTATTTTTATAGAATTCGCATTTCTCGAGGTTTATTTTTAAACCATTTTCTGCTAATGTATTCAGAATTTTCTCTACTGATTCTTTGTGACTTTCTATTTCTTTATTAAATATTAGAATATCGTCTACGTAGTGTGAGACGTATTCTTCGTGTGGATCCAGTATCTGCTGCATTGCTCTTACTAGTGCTGCAGTAGCTGACGATAATCCAAATGGAACCACATTGTAGGAGTATACTAATGAGTTAAACATGAAGGAACAATATTTCCTTGAATCTTTGTGCAATGGTACCAGCCAAAAGGAACTTTTTAAATCTATTTTCGTAAACCACTTTGCGTCTGTACATTTTGCCAATAGGGTTTCTATGTTTTGTGGGGCTTCAAAATTAGGTGCGGTTCTGGAGTTCAGGCATCTGGCGTCAAGGCATACGCGTAATTTGATGTCTTTTTCATCATTAAGTTTCTTCTTTATTACTACAACCATAGGATTTATGAACGTTGACTCCGTTCTTGTAATTATGCCGTTTTTCAACATCTCTTTTATTTCTAATTTGACTTGTTCTGTATACTTTTTCGGAATGGGGTAAGTTTTTATTCTGAAGGGCTGTGTCTCGTCGACTTTAAGTTTATGTTCGTAACCCTTGGCTAATCCTGGACTATCATCAAATAATTTTATATGCTTACTCAAAAGATAATTCACATGGGTTACATATTGTTTATTACAATTTAATTTAGTACCATCCCTATTTTGCGTGAGGTCTCCGCATTGAAGTTGCCTCACAGGATGTGCACTTTTCTTAACTTCATCGTATAAACTACAATCCATTTTTGTTGTGATTTCTTCTTGAGCATTTTCTTCATATAGATTATTGATAAGGATCTCTTCCTCATGGGCTTCTTTGCTCCATGATATTGTTGAGTCCCTTATATGGAATAACTTATTTTCCATATTTAATTTTGTACCATATTGGCTTAAAAAGTCCATCCCTAATATACAGTCGCTATTCAAATTAGGTGCTATGATGAATTCGGTTAATAAATTTAAATTATCTATCTTTATATTTATACAGAAGATTTTATCTACTGTTACCATACATTTTTTGTTTGCAGTAATAAGATTTACTTTCTTTATGGGTATATAACACCCCAAACTTTCAATATTTTTATTCATGATATTGTTATTTAAAAGTGAAAGTTGAGCTCCAGTATCCAGCAGTGTTTCTATCTCTTGTTTCCCAATCTTGATTTTTATATGTGGTAGTTCCGTGGTTATCTTTTTTAAATCATCGTAATTATAGATGTTTTGTATTTTATGTTTTCTCTTGGCTGGCTTATTTAAAAACCCAGCGACGTTGCACCAGAATAGTATGCTGCATTCACCCACTCTTTGTTTGTTGAGTTATGCTTGTTTTCTTTTGGTATTGCATCCCTTGTTTCTTGATTTTGTCTTGTCATCGCTTCTTTCTCTTCCTTTTCAATTCTTATATTCTGAATTCTTTTATCATCTTTACTTGTCTTTTCTTCCCTCTTATAATTTTGGCTATTATTTTTCCTTTGACCATCATTATTTCTGTCCGGGTTATAGGTATTTTGGTAATTATTGTTATATCGCCTATTCCCATTGTAATTGTTCCTGTTATTGCTGTCGTTGTTTCGAGGTGAATTGTTTATGTTTACATTCCCTCGGTTCACGTTATAGCCCTTTTCATCTATGTCGTCTAATCTCTTCACTAATTCAAGGAGTTCTTCTATTGTTTCTATGCCTTGAAGTGCGACGGTCTGGGTAACATTGTGATCAAAGTGTGCAGCCAATTGCGATACTATGTCACTTTCTTCTATCCTGGGTATGATGTATTTGAGAAAAGAATATTTTCTTATAACGTAGTTCTCTCGAGATGATCCGGACCTATACTTTCCAAATATCAGGTCGTGTCTTATGTTTCTTTGCCGCGTTTGACCCCAATACTGTCTTGTGAATCGCCTTTCAAAATCTTTAAAGTCTATCACGTCATCCATTATCATGTGATACCATTGGAGTGCGTAGTCTTTGAGACATGCTCTTATAAAGTGTAATTTTGATGTCTCACCCGTCATGCTTCTCATGTATGTCTTAATTGTTCTCAGGAATATCATTGGATTGTCCTTATAGTGTCCTGAGAATTTCGGTGCATTGTCTACGCTTCCCACAGTTTGTGGCAAAGACACACTAGGTGTAGGGACCCCGTGTATTACTTTGTCCTCAAGCTGTTTGATTGTGTGCTCAAAGGTTGATGTTTTAACTTGTAGCTTGGACACAGCGTTATTGCAGGTTTCATATTTGGTTTCGCAGTCTTCTACCTTGTGTGTAATTTTCTCTATCTGGTCTTTATTTTCCACATCGTTGTGTATTATTTTTCTATTAATAGCTACTATTTCCTCATTCACCATGTTGAAGTTTTCTTGCGTTTTCGCAGTTCTTTCTACCATTTCTTGTACAAAGAATTTTCTTGTATTCTTACACGTTTCTGCGTTGTCATTTATTTGTTCTCTCAGGTCTGCTACTGTTTTGTCCAGTTTCTTCTCTAATCTGGCATTTAGTTCTAATGTCTCTTGCCTTAGTTCTTTAAATCCCACGTCTATTTTTGAATTGATTCCTTCTAAACTCTTGTTTAAATTTTTATTTTGTTTTTCTATTTTTTTATTATTTTCCTCTATTTTCTTGCTAAGAGTTTTATTATTTTCCTCTATTTTGCTTAGAGTTTTATTATTTTCCTCTATTTTGTTGCTTAGAGTTTTATTATTTTCCTCTATTTTAAAGAATAATTTATGGAAAAAGCTTTCAAATTTTTGTTCAATTGTTGTGCTACTTGTGCCCTCTGTGAGTATGCTTTCCTCAATTGTCACATTTCCTGGTTCATCCTCTTTTGTCTCAGTCTTTTCCGACTCTGAGTCCGAGGTTAGTTGTGTAGGTTCCCTATATTGAGTGAATTGTGGCATTGTTTCTATTTCTTTTTCGATATTGTGTTTTTCACCTTTGCTACTGTTTTGTTTTTTGTCTGACATTTTTATTGTGTACAAATAACGCTTTCCAACTAATATTATACTTAATAGAAATTTGAATGAATCCTATCCCACTTGAATAAGATTACATGAAAGAAACAATTTTATTTTGCAAGGAAAGAAACACAGCCTACAGGTCGTGTTTTTAAGTTTAGCCTTGATGTTTGACAAATTGTGTATTTAATTTATTTTGTAAGAAAAACACAGCCCCACGTTGGGCGCCATATATATATGCTGTGATACTTGCCTTTAAATGAAATTTATATAATTTGTTTATTTATTTGTTAAATAAATAAATAAAATTGAAATTTATGCTAGCTCTATAGGCAAAACAACATAATTTATTATCTCTCGTGGGTTCTACTGTGATTTACTTCTTTCCTTACTTGTTTCACTTTCATTATTATTTTGATGTTGTGTGGGATAGGGTTATGAATAACTATGACACCAGATTACTTATGTGAAAAATGTATTATCTGCTTATTAATTACAATAGGTAAAATTTATTGTTGCATGTATATTATTTATTTTATTTGTTTATTTACAATTCTTACAAGTAGCAGTTTTCATAATAATATCGTGTTCGTTTATTTTAATATGAATTCAATCAATACAGGGTTTCTCCACCTTCACTCTTTTCTTACGAAGGCCTGTATATTTGGGCCAAATTATGTTGACTTGATAATGAAAGTACTGACTAATCGGCTTTATGCAAACATTCACACGTACTACATAAAGCTTGGATCAATCACCACCCCAGATACATTCCTAATGCATCACAAACTAATTGTCTAAACCTCTATTCTCACGGAGACTTTAGATTCTTAGTGCGAAGCTTTTAGGCGTTCCTGTTTATAAAAGTTTGAATATTGTTCAAAGCTGTGCTTACTAATGTCTTTTTTAATGAACACTGGTCCGTTGTGCAAGTATTCGCACACAGTACACTATTAAGACTAATGTTCTTTATTTTAATAAAAATTGTGTCCCTATATTTACGTTCTATTATTTAAATAACTAAATATTAAAAGAAATGGAGTGTTTAGAGAGAACCTGTGTATTTTTGATTGAATGTAATAGTTATAACAATATTATTTACTACTCACTGCGTAGATTCATATAATTCCTCGAATTCTTCTTGAAATTGGTTTTCCATTTTTGTGGATTCTTCCCTCCTTGGAATCTTCTATAAATTTAATGGTGACGCTCACTTCTTGCAAATATGGCGACGAGAAAACAATTGGAAATTATTCCTATAGAAGCGTGTATGCTTCTTGTTTGTTTGTGAGTTGTTAGTTAGTTTATTCATTTATTTATACTGTGGTAATAATGGTAAGCGTGTAGCAACTCCACTTGACCATTACTCGCTTAACACGTAGATGTATTATCTACTTCAAGAGACGCTATCACTTTGTTGTGTATTAGAAGTTTTTAATGTCACAGGTACCAGCTAACAACTAACTATTTTCTGTTGTGACTCCCTTTTTATAGTTGAAAATAAATGCCGCTCGTTATTTGATTGTTTTGCGGACTTTTATTTTTGAATTGTTAGTTGTGGCGCCTCTAGCGGATATCTCGATACTTATGCCTTGTCTCTTCTTCTTCTTGTCGTATTTTAGGTTGGTATTTATTTTTATTATGTTCGTTCCTGACATTTGATATTTTCCACATTCACCAACGACAGTATTTGTTGTTGTTCCATTTATTTATATCTAATGTGCAGTAAGTATATTGATATTTATTTTGATGTTTTTCTTACGTTATTTTATTCTTTTATTGCTATCGTAAACATTCATTGTTACTTTTACTGTTTTGTAGGTACATTCTTCGACCAAGCGCTAACCTTACTCGTATTTTTGTTTTGGTGCTTTTAATCGGAAAGAATGGAAAGAAATTGGATATTGTTTCAATCGCCAGTCCCTCTGTCTGTGGCTTCTCTGTCTGCTCCGTTCTCTCTTCGAACCATTTTACCGTCCTTGGAGAGTTTTGTATGTTTAATATGCTGTAATAAATCATTGCTTTTTATATTAATGCTGCTTATTCCTTTGGTTACAGATGTTCGTTTGTATGTGCACTAAGATTGGAACCATGAAAAGGATTGCTATTATTCGCATTACGATGAGAATTGATACTTTTGTTGTGTATATTAAAAATGTTATACGATTCTGTGCTGTTCTTTATGATATACTTTATTTTAATATCCTTTTCAACGCAAATGTATGTATTTTATCTTTAAGTTAGTTGAGTGCATTAAGCCTCTTCATATACATTACGAGCATATCTTATTTTATTCTCTGAGTATAGTTTAATTGCTTTTAAATGATTGACTCTTATAATTGTTCCGTTAGTTAACATCACTATTTCACGGTTGTTGGTTTTAAGGGTCTTTCCATTTTTAAATGTAGGTTCTTTGCATAATATACTCAGAGCTCTTTTTGTTCCTAACCTGTAGTCAGGTTCTTTATTTTCAAATTTAAACGTTATCTCTGGTTTTTCACTTCTGAAAATAAATATTCATTTGTGTCATTTACTATTATCGTTGAGGTTTTTCCTCACTTATTTCTAAATGCTGTGTGTATATATATATAATCTTAATTAAAATACTTATATTCTAAGTGCATACCTGTGTTATCGTATGATTTAATAAATTTTATTTTAAAATAAATATTTCTTAAACTATGAGTGTGTTTTCTTATTGCTAATATTGATTTAAATACACGAGTGTATCTTAGTGTCAACATTAATTATATCTATTTCTAACATTTTATAATTATATACAATATTGTCTTAATTTCTAAAGTAAAGTTCACGGCAATATGCAGAGTATAATGACTTAAGCAGTGACATATCTCTGAAGTACTTAGAAATCCGTATGATAAAACCAAGGAGTTTGAAGGCTTCTGAGCATATGCTTGAAATGTGTGATTTGAAAGTAAGGCTTGAGTCAAATAAGACTCCCAAATCTTTAACCTCTGGTACCATTTTTATGTTAGTGCCGTTAATGAAGTACGCAGATGAACTATTAAGGAAACCACGAGTATACGAAACTACGCAACATTTGTTTACATTTAGCTTGAGTTTATTAGTTTATTATTTACATCCTCTCCTTTTTCTGACGGTACTTCATAACATATATTATTAATTTAATCATTTTTTTGTGATAGTTTCCATGCCAGAACTAATTTCCTCAGCTACTTCTCGTACAGGTTCCTGGCTAACATTCATTTTGTCTTCGTCATTTCATGTGCTTTCTTTCACCATACTAGTAGATTTACCCATCATCGCCTTTAGAGATTTTGAGATCTAGGAACACTATTTTCAGCTTCTATTGCGTCATCACCATGTTTCCAATTTTTTGCTTCACGTCTTTATTGATTTCTTTGTCTTTAGAATTACATGCACCTCTACTATTTTCTTCAGCTTTACTACTTTTATCTTCTGTGGTTGTGGTATCAAAGAAACCAACTGACCTAACTTCAAGACCATTCGTCCTTAACCCATTAAGCATTAGGTTTGTTTTTGACAAGTTAGGGCAACCAATTTCTCGGTGAATATAGTTGGTAGTTAAATTACGATCACTTCCTCTGTCAATTAGAGCCATATATTTCTACTGAAGATGGCAACTTAGTTGCCGAAATACGTATATAGATTGTTTATATATTTCTTGTGGTATGGGATTTTTTCCTTTTACATTTTATTTCAGATTTTTAGCCACAGTCTCCACCCATTACTGGTTAAACTAAATGATATAGTTACATGTCAAAAGAGTTGAATTATTACAACAATATATGAACACTAATAAAATTTAACAGAAGCAATATCAGTATAACATATCTCGCTAAAATTTGTAAAATATATTTTACAGTTTTATTAATCGTTCGTTAATATTTTAATGTGTTAATTACTGAACGTTTTAATTTCTATATTTTTTAAGTTTATTGATAGCCGCTAAACAACGAACAGGAATTATTTGCCAGTCTGGAAAACAAAATAAGAAAAATCAATCAATTCTAGTTTTGCAACCCCGAAGCTGCTGCAAGACGACAAAGGTTACTTGTGTAGAAAAATGGATCAATTTTTATTCTTTGCTGAATAAGTTTCCAACTTCTCCACTTGTAGTTTTGAAAACAAAAATAACTAAATTCATTGTCGAAAACAGAACCATAAAGCATTTATAATTTGTTAGAATTACACACGAGTATATAACACTGAAAAACGCACCACTTATTTTTGAAAATATCTTCACATCAGCCAGCATAAAATAATTTTTGTTATTTATGTATGTTATGTATCCGCAAAAGAGCATTTATGACATTGATGGTTGTTAAAAATTCATCGTCTGTGAAATACAAGAACATGTAAACTCATCGTGTCATAAAAAATAGTACCAAAAAATCCCTAGACAAATTGTAATTTATGCAATAAAAACGTGTATTCCCGAACCATAGTTTCTCGGGTAAATAAAACTTTAAAGCAAGCACTTAACCATTAAAAATACAGTTAAAAGTTCCTTTGTGGTTCTGTGTCATTACTTATGGAGGAATAACATACATAATAAAGAATAAATTCGTTTGCCCATTCTTCTTGAATAAATTATGCATAGAGTACAGCAGGGGCACACATTAAAGAGATTTATAATGTTAATAGGGTTGTGGTTCCTGCGTAATATGCTAACCGTATAATTAATAAAATTTAGATGCGAGATACTAACTTTTGTTTTGCGAGGGGAGTGTGGGAATTTTATAACGACTTCATACTTTTGGAATTTTCACCCTGGAATAAAAGGAAATTCCTGTTTTATATTACCTGACAAATATAAATTGTTTAGGTTTCTGGTATTTAGGATTATTTAAGATAATAATGCCTTTAGAGGCTTTTGATAATTTCAGAGCAAATATGCTAATTTATTTGGGTATCTAATAAATAATATCGTGTTTTTTTATTCCATATTAAATTAGTAAAAAAACATTTTAATAAAGCGAAAATAAAGTTTTTTTAGTAGGTACATTTAAATTGAAGTTTGGAACTTTTTTCGAATATTATTTATAAAAAATTTAAATAACCCAATTTTTCACGTAAATGCTGCAGACATACATGAAAAGGAAATTTGTTGCTATGCCAAAGTAGCGTATTAACAATGCCTAATATTCCTCTTAGTTTCATCTAAAACAATGTTATTTTCTTGCGAGTTCTTATTTTAACAAGATATAAGTCAAACTCAATATTTAAAGGTGTAATTTGATTCATTTATATTATCGCCATGGTCAGACAATCAGTCTGGCCAAGAAAATATCTATACATTATTGGACTTTAGGCAAATTAATCAAAAATATATAAGATATATCACACATGTGTATTATATTGTACCTATAATAAGAACCAAGAACACATGTAAGAGAAAGAGAAGAGAATAGGATACCAACATAAACAAAGTATACATCTAAGTACAATTTCTTTTCAGTTTATTTTAAGACGACTGATTAATAAATATATTAATTTATCTTACTTGTTGAGCTTTATTAAACTTAACCTCACACTTTTATCTGAATGTGTTGTAAGTACAAATCATATAATAGCCGCAGTCAACATTGGGCATTTAATTTTATATATATTCCAAAGCAGACTACCAGAGTTTCAGTAATATTTATTCATATTTAAAGGAATTTGTCACCAACAACATTAATGATTTGGGCACTCATCTTTGTTTTATTTATTTGACTTGTTTTAAGTGTAGTGTTCAAAATTTTAAAATGTTGGTAAGTTGGTAGTACTTTGTCTATGTTAAATGTTAATCCTATTTGTAAAACTTTTCGTTTTGAGCGTTTTTGTTCATGCAGTTAGCTTTGCAATGAAAAATGTAAATTAAAATTGAAGTTTAAAAAAAATGTTATCTTGATATAGAGGGTTTATTGATAGATATAGTAATATAGTATTAATGATAAAAATAGCAAAAATAGAAAAACAACCAGAAGATCATCAATTTATTGGGAATAACAACTAACTTCAGTACATGGGAGACATTGATTAATTTTATACTTTTATATAATGGTTACGTATAATTTATTTTTTTATTTGAATTCCTGGCTGAAAAACATTACTAACTATTTCTGGCGTGAATAGTGTTTTTGAATTTTGAAATTCCTAAGTCTAGGAGTCTACTTCATAGCGTTCAATCAACATACTTTCTTAGCTTACTCATGAAGACTAATAAGTCAAAAAAATACATCTCTGCGGTTTCACTATACCCAGAAGTTTCAAATAATTCTTTTTAATTTACACATTTCCCCGTTATTATCTTTACTTGTTTTATCAATCCTAAATCATTTTCTACATAAGTATAGAGAAGCCGCATTATATTCAATTGTACGGCATTGATGACGTTTACATGTTGTCATAACTGTATTAAAGAAACTAAAAAAGTTACTTTGTTAAATTATATTTGAATGTTTTTATTTCATTACTTTAAATAGAAAATGTATAAATTGGTCGTAATATACGCATTCATGGCAAATAAGCACATAATTTCCATTTTAATATTAAATTTCTCTCTTACATATTTTTAATAGACTATTAGTTCAATTCGGTCTTGGCAGATAAATCATATTTATAGTGTACCGGGTGTTTTTTTATCTTTGATATCATTTTGATCACCTGCAACTTTCTTGTTTTTAAAAATATCAGAATGAAGCAAAAATCATTTTGCATAGGTATCTATGAAGTTTTTTACGTTTTAAAAAATAAAACAAAACACTAACGTTTTTCCAAGATATTAACCTAACTTATATTTTTTTAAATGGAAAGCCCTAAATATTTTCGGATATTTTGATTTTACATGAAATTTCAAGTATATTTTATAAAGCATACCCCATACCTATCTTCAACGGTTTGCGAGAAAACGCCGTTTAAACATGCCATTTTTAGAATAATTTAATTTTGTAAAATTGTTTTTTTTAATACTTTGTTACTTTGTTAATCGTTAATCTTTTGTTTTATTAAAAATAAACTTTCTAAATAATTATGAAAAATGATTTCTGTTTGATTTCGACATCTTTAAGAACAGGGTTACAAAACTAAATTTTTCTTTGTTGCATGTTTAAACGCCGTTTTCTCGCAAACCGTTGAAGATAGGTATGGAAAAATATTTAGGGCTTTCCATTTAAAAAAATATAAGTTAGGTTAATATCTTGGAAAAACGTTAGTGTTTTGTTTTATTTTTTAAAACGTAAAAAACTTCATAGATACCTATGCAAAATGATTTTTGCTTCATTCTGATATTTTTAAAAACAAAAAAGTTGCAGGTAATCAAAATGATATCAAAGATAAAAAAACACCCGGTACATTTTTCCTGTCAAATTTTCGTGTTAATTTTGCTTTGATTACGTTATGAAAGACGAAAGTTGAGAAAGACTGAAGTCCTAGAGCATTTCAATTACTATAGTATATTAAGTATGGAGAACGGTAAGGGATGTTTACCGTTCGAAGACAATTGTTTGGAGGAGGAGCGAAGCGACGACTCCAATTATTGTCTGAGAACGGTAAACCTTACCGTTCTACATGCTTATAACGTTTTTTGCGCGATCAACACTAAATTTCAATTCATTTCACTACACGGAATTATCGAAAATACTTAACAATAATTAATTAATTGGAATAGGCTATTATAAAAACAAAACAGTTTCCATGACGTTTTTTTCAAAAATTTTGTTTTACAATTAGCGTCGTATCACTTCAATTTGTGTTTTCCGTGTAGTAATTGAAATCAGAGAAGAAATTATGACCGATTCCGACACAGACATTGAAAACAATTTTGATAGCGACTTGGAACAAGCATGGGCTGCCGGGTGTTCCTCCGTAATACCCGAAAAATCGCGGGAACGTTACGAAAATACATACCGAGCTTTCAAGCAGTGGTGTGAAACAAAGAAAATAACCGGTATGAATGAAAAAGTTATGTTGGTTTATTTTGTACAAAGAAGCGAGAAGTTAAAGGCACCTGGCAGTTTATGGGCTGAATATCCCATGCTGATATCAACAATTTTTCTTCATGATGCGATTAAAATTTCGCAATTTACGACCCTTATTGCATTTTTGAAAAGGAAAAACGTAGGATACAGACCCAAAAGAGCAAGAGTTTTCACTAGGGAAGACATGAACCGGTTTTTAGTTCAAGCTTCAGATCAAACATTTCTTATTCATAAGGTAGGTAAATTAGAAATACCTATTTTCAAAATGTATGTTAATGGTGCATATTCATATTAAGGTGGCAATGATATTAGGAGTGTCAGGAGCTTGCAGAAGAGAAGAGTTATACAATATAACTAGGAAGGATGTTGAAGATTGTGGTGAGTTGATTATTGTAAAAATTCCGCAAACAAAAACCAATATTGAACGGACCTTCACTCTTGTAAACCAAGATGAAAGAATTCATTATTTGGACATTTTTCGGAGGTATATTCAACTTTGACCAAGCAATGCTAAATCCGAGCGTCTCTTTCTGGCTTTCCACAATGATAAATGTAGAAACCAAGTAGTGGGGAAAGGAACAAATGGAAGGTGGCCGTCCAAAATTGCAGAATATTTAAAATTATCGAATCCTGCTAGCTACACCGGCCATTCATTTCGACGTACATCAGCAACATTGTTGACCAACAAAGGGGTGGATATTCTAGGATTAAAGCGGCATGGAGGATGGAAATCTTCTAGTGTGGCCGAGAGTTTTGTTGAAGATTCACTTCAAAATAAAATACAATTTGCAGAAAAAATATTGTATGATGTTAGAGACACATCCTTCAGTATTCCTGATGGTGCACAACAAGTGTCTTCTGATACTATTTCTTATGCAGCAGTTTCTACGAATACAAGAAACAGTGAAATTAATTGTTTGCCATTGTATATTCATAATTGTAGTATTCAAATTGCACCTTTAATTTTAATAGCAACAAATAAATGAACTAAACAATTTCTGTCCGTATATCATCTTCATTCTCTAATTTTTAAAAGTCAATTACTTACCGTTTTGTTAGGTGCAACAAACAGTAAGAACCACTTACTGTCATGGAAACATGCCTAGTAAATAATCAAAAAAGATTGATCGCGCAAAAAATATATTAAGTTATAATTACGCTATTGTGAATATTTTTTTTTGGTTATATCAAATGTCACTGACAGAAATAAAAATAGATCCGGCAACATAAACAAGACGAGTCGTCATGGATCTATGAACCTCTGAAAGTGGCTAGGGTATTACCAATATATAAAAATGGTGACACAAATATATGTAACAATTATAGAATAATAAGCATACTGCCGACATTATGAAAGGTGTACGAACAAGTAATAGCTACTAGACTGTCGCGCTTTTTTGAGATGCGCGGTCTACTATCTCCAAAGCAACACAATTTCCATAAAGGTAGATCAGTAGTGAGTGGTATAAAGAATATTAACAATTATATACACGCCTCATTTAACCAGAGAAAGTATGTACAAAGGAATATGTTGAACATAAGTAAGGCGTTTGATTCTGTGAATCATGAAATCTTGCTGCAGAAACTCGAACTTCATGGGATTAGAAGAAAGCCATGGACCTTATCAAATCCTACTTAACAAATAGAGTTCAGTTAGTGGAATGAAGGGGTGAGAAGTCGAAAATGCATCCAATAAGCTGTCGAGTTCCCCAAGGCTCGATTCTGGGACCATTATTGTTTACCATATTTATAAATGATATTCCGAAATGTCTTAGTGCTGAAATATTGCTTTACGCAGATGACACTTCCATTTTAACAAATGGAATGACACAAATTGATGCTCAACATAGATCATTATCAGCAATAAGAAGACCGGAGAAATGGTTCACTGCAAACAAACTTAAATTAAACACAGAAAAACCTAGACCAAGTAGTGAAACCCACACAGCTAAAGTCCTTGGACTTACATTGGATGATTGCCTGAAATGGATACAGCACGTTGATCAGTTATCAAAAAAACTAACATCGGACATTTTTGCTGTCAAAAGAATTAAATCTATTGCAACTCACCATGCACCAAAATTAACTTACCATGCAGCCTTTCATTCCCATCTGGCTTATGGCATCCTATTCTGGGGAGGATCAACGAGTGGAACAAGGGTCTCCTACTTCAGAAGCGAGCTATAAGATATCTATGCAACCTGAAACCAGGAGAATCTTGTAGGTGTCGATGTATACCCTGCAAGTGTTAAAATATTTTCACACACATCAACACCAGTTTCCCATAAATGGCGACCACCACTCATACAACACTCGGCACAGGGACGAATTTGGTGTCCCACATAAAGGTGTGAGTCACTGGGGCCTAAGTTGTACAATGGTCTTCCCTACGAGGAAGGCGATGGATGTGGATATCTTCGGCGGGATGGTGGAGGGCATGTTACTGGAGGAGTGTTACTCCATAGATGAGTATCTTGCTCAACTAAGGGAAATTGGAGCACCGTACCACAAACTAACATGCTCACAGAAATCCTTAAATATTTGAGCTGTTTATATTGTTTACACCGAGAAAAATGGTCTAGCAAAAATTTTTGTTTAGATCATTTTACTTATTTTTACTAGAAAATGTATTGGGTGTAAAAATATTCTTTTATTTAAATTGACAATAAATTTATATTTAATAGGTTAGCAAAATTTATGTTGAATAATACCACAATGCCGACATATTGGGTGATTAGTCTCGCAGAGTATATTTACGTTTACAATAAAATATTGTAATTAAAGAAATTAAACTGAGGTTTAACAAACTTGAAAAACAGCGAACTTTTATTTTTAATCCTATAGAAGTCTCAATAGAGTTTATACGTATACCTAATTATTGTTTTTACTTACTTATGTATATATAATTATATTTTGACAATAACTAACAAGTCTAAATAGCATACATAACTTACTATATGATCTTATTAGCGAACACTGTATTTTAATGGAATTCAAAGAAAAAAAACGTTTATTTTACATCTCACATTTAATTAATTTAAGTGTTTCTTCGTCGTGCAAATCACTTTGTTTTTCAAACTAATATTTGTTCCTTTTCAACAAAAATAATGTTCGTTTTCTTAAACAAAATATTATATTTAATTTAACTCTTTTCTATGTCTAATGTTCATACTAAGATTCTTCAAGAAGGGTGGGAGGGAGGGGGTAGAAGAAATATGCAATGTCACGGGCATAATTGGACATACTTGGCGCAACGCATGCGCAATCTACCTAACATGGTAACGTTTGTGGCCCGTGCTGTTATCTGCTATAATCACAAGTATTTCGTTGTAATTGTGCGTAGTTTAACATGGATATGAAAGTATTATTTGTTGAATGGGGCTTTAGGGAATTAGTAGCTGTATTTGAAGGTATGTATCTGCTTTTTACATTTTTATTTATGCCGTGAAACTACTGTATGTTATGCTTCCATGAGAAAGTAGGTATGTTACTTAAATAAAACTCGTCCAATTTATTAAGTTGGTCAAGATCATTTTAAAATGCATAATAAACGTGTTTGCATTTTTA
Source organism: Amphimallon solstitiale (assembly GCA_963170755.1). Taxonomy (NCBI): domain Eukaryota; kingdom Metazoa; phylum Arthropoda; class Insecta; order Coleoptera; family Scarabaeidae; genus Amphimallon; species Amphimallon solstitiale. Next base: position 40,800,742 of record OY720676.1, on the reverse strand, counting down.
AATATTATCAGCTTAGGTATAGTGTTTATTATTAATTTGAGTATTGTTTAGGTATGTGGTTGTGGAAAATGTTACGTTCTTTATAACCCAAAATTATTTTTAGCACACTCATTGATGCTGTCGCGTGGCGTTAAGAACAGTAAATACCTTTTTTTTAATTTTTTAGTGGATATTAGGATTGTACCATATGAAGATGAAGCATACAAAACTGACAACAGAATTCACCATTTTAGTAGAATTAGTGGAATTATCTGAAAGTGATATAACAAAGTTGGATAATTAATTATTAATAATTTTTAATAGAAGTTTTCAAGAGTTTAATTGATATACAAGCTATATATAGGTAAGTACTTTAATTACTACGTTGTTCAGTAAAATACTGTTTATTTTAATGACTTAAATAATAAAAATATTATTCAATGAGACGAAAAAATAGTATTGATAGTGGTAACATGCATATACCAATGGTTAACTAACTTCATATTTTTAACTTAATAATTAACCAAATACTTAGATAGGTACTATAAGAAATATTAATTTTGAATATAAAAAAATAGATATATTGCTGTGCTTATTTTGACTGTTTTTGTTTAATACAGAAAATGCGACAGATTATAATATATGTATGGCAATGGAAGAAGAGATAATACCGCAAATAGGAAAAAGAATAAGGTTTATGAAAAAGCTACAGCAACACATCGATGACACTTCAAGCACGTCCGCACAAAGTGATGATGTGGTAAGTTAAATTATTTTTATCCGTGATTAAAATGCTCTAAATTTGCTTTTTCAAAGAAACATGATTTTAAGAGAAAAAGAATGTTACAACTAGGTTCAATTGTATTTTGACTGGCTTCTCTATTAATTTCTCACGGTTTTATTAGACATTTTAATGCGTTAAAATCCTTAAATTAATTTTTCTTATACTGTTTCATTTTTATAGCCAGCTCTATTACTATAATCACCAATAGTTAACTAAAAATAATTGCTTCTGATAATACAATTTCTTCCAGCCTTCTAGTACGTATACCAGTTCTTCAGCATCAACAGTAACCGTATCATCCAATAATAGTTTTGATAGTGCTGACGAGACAGATACCATACTGAAAGTTCTGCTTCAAATTTGCTGAAAGGTTGTAACTTCCAGTACCTACTGTATTTAATATTAACGTTATAGTTTTTATTCGCTTACAGATAAATTTAAGGAATCCCCAGGAGGAATTGTGACTGGGCAACACATATGCTGAAAGGGATGAGACCGTCTTTCTAGAACCTACTTTGCTAATTATTTCACTCAAGCATCTATGTTAATTTAAATAATGTATTTATTTGGTAGCTGAAATAAATCAGATTTAAGTTCTGATCAAGTATTAATGAAAATATCCCGTAGTAATCTCCATAGGTTCATTAGTATACCATATTTATTCAAACATTCATATCATCTCGACAAACGAATTGCCTCATGATGTATCTTATGTATGTTAAATGTTTGTTATACCGTCTTTAAACACATTTCAGTACTTATTTTCACATAGCATTCTGTCAAATTCTGCAGTGCAATGCCAGTTGATGAACAAGAATAATTGTCAGTTTACTTAATTTACTGAAGGTATATGTATAACCTTGGCGCTCATATTTTTCATTAAAAAGAACCTAAAAGTGATGAAGACTATACTAATTTTGTGAATAGCGCCTACTCCATAATTTCAATGACCGTGTCAAAAATGTAAAAAAATAAAGTCGATCAGATTTATGAGCGTCAAAATTATGAATATCTCTTAATATTATTATAGATATTTATAAAAGTGAGAAATTTATTTATTTAAGGTAAGTAATACATTTACTTAACCAGAGCAATTTCGTATGTTCAGAACAAGTACAATAATTGCTATTATTTATATATTATATTTATTTTCATTTAAAAAGTTACTTAACCTAATTATACATACTGTTGAAAGTGAGCAATTTTTGCTTTTAAGTTAAGTAATACATATACTTAAACAAAGCAATTCAATATTGAGAACAAGTACAATAAATGGTTACTTTTGCTTAAATTCTACTCAACATCATTATAATTTTTGTTAAAAATAAACATATACATTTTTGGAATAAGAATGTATTTTATTGATTTTGAGCAACAATTTATTTTAAAGTTAATATGTGTCTTTATAAACTTAACAAAAAATTATTGTTATTTTAAGATACTCCTTTTATTTGATTTCAATGCACAACATATCTCAACTAAATATATTTTATTCTTAATGTTTGAATATAAAATTATTTTTAAATTAAAAAAAACACATTTTTGTCCTATATATAACAATATTTTATGTTTAAACACAATATAAATATATTTAAAACTACAACAAATTTCTCTCGGTGTAATGTTTATACACTTTGTCTCAAATGACTCACCATTTTTTGATTTGTTTATATGTTTTTACTATATGCTTATACTATTTTATATGTTTTATACAAAGTTTTTGACCAATGCATTTATATGCTGGTTTATATTTATATTTATTTATATTCTTTGTATGTATTTTTATTATCTATTTTCTATATTTGTCAATGAAGCCCGTACGTCAAGTTGACATTTTATATAGGTGACAGAAATTACAAGAATTAGTTGTTTGTATTATCTTTTGACAGCTATTCCTTAACAATAATAATAATTAGTTATGTATTTATGTTATAATTTAATCCTGTTGTGTTCTTTTGTAATACAGTATTCTATTATTCCGATTTCTTAGATAAATATCATTACAATTGTACCGAAAAATTAATAATTTTGAATGAGATGATTGGTATATCTAAAGGGTTTCCAAATTTTGTTATTTACGAGCATGCACGAAGACAAATAAATCATATATGACTTAAGTAGATCTATCAAATCCATTCAAAAGAGTTAAACTACTTATAAATGAAACCTACAAGTTTCGGATACATATTTATCGAAATTCTATGCTAATACCTCTTCCGATGGTGAGAAAGTGGAAAGTCTAGTTATCAATTAACGACCCAACGTTTTACCCTTAGGGTGCAGTTGTTTGAAGTAAAACTTTGCAGGAAGTTCCTACAGAACCTAGACAATGATTACATGGCACTATTAGTTGTTAGTTAGTTAGGGGCAGATTTGCTTTACTTATACGGCTACATCCTATAATATAGAATAAATAATAAACGTTAAGATAGTTTCAAATAATTTTTATTGTTTCACTCACAACAATATTGTTTCGCCAAACTTTGGCTTCATCAGGTGATGACGGAATAATGTTTACAAAATCATTACAGCGTTATATATAGTTATTTTACATAAATGTCGGGGTTAAAAGAGGGGGTGTTTTAACAAATTTAGAAAGACAGTAGAGGGGAGTGATTTAAGTCTGTTTGTTCCTTTAGTGCCTGACCTATAACAAACAGATTTACATCACTTCCCTCTACCGTCTTTCTAAATTTGTTAAAACACCCTCTTTGAACCCCGACATTTATGTAAAATAAGTATATATACACTGTAATGATTTTGTAAACATTATTCTGTCATCACCTGATGAAGCCAAAGTTTGGCGAAACAATATTGTTGTGAGTGAAACAATAAAAATTATTTGAACTATGTTTACGTTTATTATTTATTCTAACATGGAGTTTCGACAAGTAACATCCCGTTCAATTAGTTATCCTGTAATATATTTAGTATATTAGTCGTTCAAACATAGAAAATATTATGAGTTATTCAATTGATGTCGTTGCAAATTTATAAGGCATGAATATGTACGATACCGGAAGTAGTTCAACGTACATTATAAAATTTAAAGTTCTAAACTTCTTTCTAAGGTACGTCCTACATTATAAAATGTTCCCAGTGATTAATAAATCTGGAAGCATGTCCTATTTCATGAAAATTTATATTGCGAAATAGAAAAATACATATTTGACAAATTAATTTATCTTAACAAAGCAGTAGACAGGTTTTTCAACTTCTGTAGCATTTAATAATGTTCACCAAACTTCAACTTTTTCATCAAACTTGTACTAAACGTAAACTGCAAACTTAAACAATACATATTCAAGAACATCATCATCTACACCTAAAAAGTTTAGTAATTATTTTACCAAATAAATTGTATTTCTCTGAGGTATACTTGAGTTTCGAAAACGTAATTATGTTTACGCAATTTAAGTAAAACTTTCAGCGAACTCGTATGTAGTAAGAAAGATAATTAAATTACGCGAGAATATAGAAGTGAATCAATTGTTATGAAGTTAGATTTGTGTGAAAACTTATCCCTGTTCTTGCTTATAAGTATATGTGTATATATTGGGGTGGAAATGATGATGTGTGAGCTTGTATAAATAATTCTGTTGAATAATACGTCAAATTAATTACCACTGACAATTCTAATATTTTAAATTGTTATACAAATTGTACATATATTCAATATAATATAAAGTGATGCTATAGGACTACTTTTTTAATTTATTTCACTTTTATTTATATAAATAAAAGTGAAATGCTGTTTGTTGGTGAGCGCAAAAATTGGAAAAGTTGCCCAGAATTTGGAAAATTCTGGAAAATCTAAAAGACCTTTTATCTATAGGATTTTTGTATGAACTCGAGTCCATAAAATTCGCGATTCGAACGGTGGATATGCTGAATTCTTTTTTGTTTTGTTCGTCATGATCATGGAAAGGTTTTTAAGGAAAAAAATTCGGGCACACTTACAAAAAAAAAGCCAAAGGATTCGGACAAACTACAAAAATCATAATTTTTGTATGTATACAGGCTGTTTCATAACAAACGCTCCAGCTCGTAACTTCTTTATTTATTATCTGCTGCTGAGTTACACGTTATAGGCATATGTACTCCTGCAACTCTTTTCTTTTGTTGAAATTGTAGCACTGATTTGTGGTATTATCTTTGTAGCAAGAGGATTTTTCTTAATCCAATTTAGTTTTCCGTTTTCTTTTCCTTATTTTTGACTAGTTTTCTTGACTTTCCTCGAACCAGTTTGAGGTTAGACACCATGCAAGAACACGAGGTGTTTGTATGCTGGAAAGGAATTCTGGGGCCTTTCGAATCCAACCCAACCCAACCTAAGTATTACCTTTATTAGAAAAGATTCTACGTGTCGATGGTTTGCAGTCGAACTCGTATGTGTTGAGCATATCCTGGAGCCCAAAAACAATTCACTGAGAAGCTGTGTTATGATAAATTGTGTTTCTTTTGTCTTATATTCAGAGCCTAACTCTAACGCAATTAATTACGGCCGATTACTTAATTTAGGTATACTCTGAGTAGTGTATATTAATTTTATTTTGAATTTAATTTACGAACAAGTTACTTAGACTCAATCAGAAGCAACAAAAATCCTATGTGCAGGATGTAATTGTATACATCCTTTTTTTGGTTTGGTAATTCTTTGCAGATAAATTTGATATTAAAATGTTTATGAATCAAACATATGTTTCAATTGAAAATTCCTTGTATTTCCACCAACAAATAAATATCGTTTGGATTTTATAGTCAAATGAAGGCCTTCCTACCTCCAGTAAACTTTGAATACAAATCCCCAGCGAGCTTGCATTATTAAAACCTTAAACTTATGTACGAAATAAAACGAAATGGTACTAATATCTTCGAAGTAAATTGTTAACGTTTATCGTAGGAACAAAACTTACTGATGCACATAAGTTTTCACCGTGTTGGATTGCAAGTAATCAGGAAGTTAAATGTGAGCTATTCAGACGGATATTAAGCAACAAGTGCAGCAATAAATTCAGCCCTACGATTTAAAATATTATGCGGGGTGTAGCACCTGCTTCGCGAATCGGCGAACGTGAAACTTTAAGCGTTACAATTCCGAAAATATACCGACACATTCACGTATTCGTTGTTTTACTTTTATTGCTGACATCACTTACTATATCTCCGTTTTTTTTTTGCAAGAATAAAAGAAAGCAAATATTTCCCGAACACGAGATGCACATAAATGTGCAGCGTACTTTCTCAGAAGAAAACGCTTTACTCTTTGTGCTTTTATATTCACTTTTATTTCCAGTCCATTACACATTTATATATTGATATATTCAGGCATAAAAATTGAGAAGTTCAAGAAAACAATAACTAAAAGCATGTAGCCTTTTTTTGGTAATCATATCCTTATGGAAAGCAGATTGTGACTTTAAGAGAAAAGATATTTCCATTCGGGTTTTTCTTGTGACAGCCACTCATTAATAGTAACATTTAAATGTATTTTGTATTATACAAAGTGTTCCATATCTTGGTGGCTGGGCATAGTTATAGTAATTTAAATGAAACAGCCAATATACTGGGTGGCGCCTGGGAACGGGCGATTTTAACCCATTGCGTCCGGAATTAACTCATTTTTATAATATTTATTTTAAACTTAGAAAATACAAGTCAATTTTAAACATAATAACTCAAACTGAACATAAAAAAATAGTGTCAATATTAAAAATATATATATATAGGGGAAGGTTGGGTAAGTTCGGCATGGCGGGCAAATTCGTCACGTGCTGTCTCCCTCATATGCATTGATATTCATCACTTCCGCTGACATCATTCAATCTCTCTGCAGTCGATCGGCCATTAGTACCATTAGAACGCATCGACTTTGAAGATTGTGACAAGTGTGCATAATTTTGTGTATTTCGGCCATCTGATGTAAGTACCACTCTTCAGTATATCTAATTTTTCACCCTAGTGTGTTGTAAATGTAGTGATTTGTAATTTTTATGACGTTAGTTAGTTGCTTGTCTACAAGTTTGCTATGATGGACGATAAGTACAGTCCTATGCACAAATGTTATTTGCAACTTTGCTTTCCTACCGCAAAGCGGGCAAGTTCGGCAGAGTATGCCGAACTTGCCCGGCAGATTTATAAATTACAATAATTGATGTTTTTTAGATAAAATTCGGAACTAAAAAATTTATCTACATTGCCCAAAAAATATGGCATTCCAAGGACAACCTTACAATATTGGCGGGAAAAAGAAGTCCCAAATGTTCACTCCAAAGGTCGTTTTAAGCCTGTTTTTAATTTGGAGATGGAACAAGAGCTACGAAAACATATTGTAGCATTGCAGAAAATGTTTTATGGAATGTCTCCAGTGGACATAAAAAGGTTGGCCTTCCAATTTACCGTCGCCAATAAAATACTGCATCCTTTTAACACAGAAAGGAAGCTAGCAGGAAAGGATTGGCTAAAATCCTTTATGGAAAAGAACAGTTTAACTCTGAGGACCCCGGAGGCTACCAGCATGGCTAGGGTAGCTGGTTTCACAAAATCCAAAGTGATCAGATTTTTCGCTCTTCTTAAAGATGCTCTAGAGGAGCATCACTTTTCTCCAGATAGAATATTTAACGTCGACGAAACCGGGATTTCTTGTGTACAAAAGCCACGAAAACTTGTCGCTGAGAAGGGCATTAAACAGCTTGATCGAATCACATCTGCCGAAAGGGGCAAAAACATCACACTTCTTGGTACCATTAGTGCAGGGGGGACGTTTATTCCACCTATGTTAATTTACCCAAGAACCCGAATGAATCCACAACTACTTGTAGGTTCCTTTCCTGGAACAGTAGCTTTTGCAAATCCATCTGGTTGGAGTGATGCAAATCTATTTGTAGAATACATTAAACATTTAATAAAATGTGTACGACCAACTAAAGAAAGACCCATTCTTCTTTTACTAGATGGTCATGGGAACCACAAGTCACTAGAAGCAATAAACTTATGCCGAGATAATTGCATCATCATGTTAACGTTTCCGCCCCATACCAGTAACCGACTCCAGCCCCTCGATATCTGCGTTTTTGGTCCTTTTAAAACGTATATGGCCAACGAAATGGACAAATACATGACCAACCACCCCGGAGAACCAATAACAGAATATGTACTTGGGCCCATAATTAAAGAAGCGTTTTTGGGTGCATTTTCATCCAGAAATATTATAAAGGCTTTTGAGAAATCAGGCATAACTCCTTATAACTCAGGTATGTTTGACGAAATTGACTTTATAGGGGCATCAGCTGTTCTGTCATATCCGATTACCGCCGATCACGATGACTTAATGCCGGGATCTCCTGGAGCAACAAATTCAGTGTCTAGTGGTCGAAATTCAGAGATAAATCCAGAATTTTCATCAGAAGTTGCCGTTGACGATATAGCATCTACTGATGTCTTGGACTCGAACAGAAGGCTAAGCGATATAAACAATGAATCAAACCAATTAGACTTAAATGCACCATCTACACCTCGTGTTCCAGTAACGGATATATCTCCCTTGCCACAAGCAAAATCTTCATCCAAATCAAAAGGCCGAAAACAGGAAAAGTCTGAAATACTTACCAGCACTCCATACAAAGAGGAACTCGAAGATAAATTAATAAATAAAGAAGCCAAATCAAAAAGGGAAAAACTTAAGAGGATAATAGGTGGTGAAACTTATCCCTCAAAAAAGAAAAATAAAGAAAAGAAGAAGCAGGAGACAGCGGCGCCTGTAGAAGCTGAAGACAGTGAGACTTTGTGCTTATACTGCAATGGAGTATATGGAGAAACTCAAGAGGAATGGATTCAGTGCGATATGTGTAAGAAATGGGCGCATGAAGACTGTACAGACTATGCTGGTGAAGCAGGTGTTTTTGTTTGCGATGTGTGCCGCAATTAGATATACATATATGCCGAACTTGCCCAGCACTGTCGGGCAAGTTCGGCAATTGTCAAATTAATCTTTTCCTGAAATATAGTCTTCATTGTCAGTGGTTGTTATGTTTTTATCACGGATATCTATTCACAATTGTTCAAAGAACATGCATGCAAAAAGAAATTTTGTGTTTAGTTGATTACGTATATTTAAAGCTAAAGAAAGATTAACGTGCCGAACTTGCCCGACCTTCCCCTAGTGGTCACATCAGATAACCTGTAGGACTACTGGTTACTGTGCTAAAAAACAATTTCTTTTGTCATCTAAGCACAACTCCACATGCTCCTATGTGCTTCTTTTTTGGTACTACATGCCGCACAGCGTCTAGATGTAGTATAAATGGGGCGATGAGCTGCTTGGTCCATCCTGTTCTCAATTGGAATGTATTTTTTAAAATATTTATTTCTTCTGAAGACTTACGCCCCTTTTTTTTGCGTCCATAACTAGAACCAATCAACCCTGCGGCAACGTTAATTCTGAATTGCTTCAGACTGAGAGTCGAACCGCTGCATCCCTACGCTATCAGATGCAACATCTTGAGATATGGTTACAATATCAGCGCTTTCAATGACACCGTCTGCTTTATCTGCTTCTCCAGACAAATAGTCCTACGCCAAAGATCCTGCATCAGATGGAAATTCAAAAAGAATGGCGTTTACATCGTATTCGTTCATAGCTTCAAGCTCTGCAAACGACTACTTGTTTTTTTCTGAAAGTAGGAACAAACTTATAAAAAATCTGTATATTGTCCTGGTGGTCACTTGATAGAACCACCACTTTTTTTAGAATGTGCGAAACAGAAAAAAAATAAAATCGTCAATTGAGCTTTCAGATATGCAAATATGCAGTAATTAAATAATACTTACCGGCCATTTTCAAATTTTAAACACTTAGCTTATAAATATAAATAAAAACGTCAAACGTGCGTAAACCTGATCACATTTGTTCCAGTAGTACAGCACCCAATCCATTATACCATCAAATAAAGCGGAGTTTCTTTTCCAACAGATGGCGTCACAAATGTTATATTGATGGAGCGGTTTGATGGCAGCACCATTAGGATTGAGCCAGCTAATTTTTAAATTGGTGGTTACGTGGACTAACCAGTAAGCCGCAAAGGGTTACATAAATCGATTCGTATAATGTCATAATTGAGTTTGTAATACTATGATATTATCATTTTGTTCCATATTGTTTACCATTTTAGTTGCAGTGCGGCTGTGGACGGGAGATCAACGTGTTTTCGCAGTGGGAGCTTATTGGAAAAACAATAATTGTTATGAAGCCGCGCGATGTGAATTTCGGCCTCATTTCCAACTTGGGCGTAATAACACGTTCCTTTAGACCAGACTGTGAAAGCGTGGGTTAGAAAATTGGAAACAACGGGCTCTGCCTTAAATAGTAAGCGTCCTGGACCAAGAAGAACAGTTCGAACGCCAGAAACAATCCAAGCAGTATATGCTGTCATCCAGCAAAGTCCACAGCGTTCGGCACGACGATTGTGTCATTAGGTTTGTCTCGTCGCACTATGCGCAGAATATTGGTTTAGGATGTCAGATTGAATCCATACAAGCTTCAGGTCGTTCAAGAATTGCAAGCCGGTGATGCCAATATCTGACTAACTTTTGCTCAAAACTTCCTAAGAAAATATGAAGAAGATGAAATGTTCCTAAACAATGGTTGGATGCCTGACGAAGCACATTTCCTCTTAAGTGGATTTGTTAATAAATCAAATGTTCAGTATTGGGCTGCAGAGAATCCCCGCGTCTTACACAAGAAACAGTTACACAGTGAAAAAGTTACATTGAAGTGTGCAGTGTTAGCAAATGGGAAAATTGTCCATATTTTCTTGAAATTAATGATATCCAAACAATGTTTGTGACTTCGCAAAGGTATGTCAACATGAATGAAAAGTTACTTAGCAGTGAAATTTCTGTAAAAAAGTCCACGTGGTTTCAGCAAGATGGCGAGAATATCCATGGCTTCATTACGACATCTCTTTGGAGAGCCACTCATTTCGAGGAACGGCATTGGCCTGCCAGGTTGCCTGATTTATAAATTTGTTACTTCTATTTGTTGAGCTTTTTGAAGGATGCCGTGTATGGTTATCGTCCTCACACTATAAATTAACTAAAGGCTAGAATTCGTGAAAAGATTGCATCAATCGGCGTTGAGATGTTGCAGGTGGTTACATTGAACTTGTATGCATGACAACAAAAATGTGTTCTCAGAGAAGCACGTCACTTACAGGATGTTATCTTTGAAAAATAACTGCCGTGTGACTGCTTTATTTAATGGTATGGTTTTAGCATTCTGATGATCATGTATAAATATAAATAAAACTTCAAGTTGTGTTACTGTTAATTCAAAATCGCCCGTTCCCAGGCGCTAACCTAAAAGTTATAGTATAGTATAGGACTAAAATTTAAAGTTTACGACTTATTACAATTTTTCTGAAAAATTCAATGTCTTCATGAAATTCTTTTTCTCAAAAACGACTTATTAGATGGAATAAGTTTAGTTTTTTTTTTTTTATCTAAAAATTATTTTTTTCAAACAGCCTGTATATCAGTTCATCTTTGAATTTCTTTATAAATTTCGCACTTACAATATGTAAGACGTTATTAATTTAAAAGTGACCGTTACTGAGATATTGTCGTTTTTTGAAACAATTTTGGTATTTTTTTTATTAATACGATATAGTGAGCCATGATATTTGCCGCGAAATTGTCAATTTAATAGATGCAATTTAATAAGTTACTTCTCAGTTGACATGTATGATTTTATAATGATTTTTTCTAAAAATGAAATTTGTATGTATTGGAGAAATGACAAAAAATTGGATATATCTTATTTACAATACACAATAGAATATGCCACAATAAACAAATTTTAAAACCAACCAAGTTTACTTTAATAGGTGTTGAAAAACGAACTGTCACGTGAAGGGATGAGTAATTGGTGGTATAGAAATTATAAAATAATAAATATAAAATTAAGATAATTAAAAATTATTTCAACAAATGTTCAGATTGATATTCATTCACATTTAAACATTTTTGAACATGCTTCCGAAATGATATATCGACATTAATAAGGAGCTGAGTACTTATATTTCTAAATATTTGTCGCATATATTCCCGCATAGCTCCTTTTGTGATTACAAATACACTGTATATTCCCTCTTTTACGTATCTTTATAAAAAAACTAATTTTGTGATGTCCGAAGATCCAACAGGCTAGGCAATAGCACATCCACGGGCTAGCCACTTCAATGAAAACATTTTATTTAAAATATTTCGTGCCTGTAGAATTGAATGTTGTGGTTCACCATCTTGTTGCGTCCACAACTCTTTGTAAATTTAGCAGGACATCCTTCAGTAATACCACTAAATTGCTTGATAGAAATTGCCCATGTTTTTGTCCGTTAATACCATCTTTAAAGAAATGTCGGCCTATCATCCGATCACCAAGGATGCCTTACCATACATTTATGCTCCACCGATGCTGGATATCTATTTAGTAGTGACATAAGGGTTTTCATTTGAATAATAATGAAGATTTCTTCTGTCAACTATTCCATTACTATGGAAAATCCATAAGTGACACACAAAAAGAATTGCCTGGGCATTAATTTTAGTTACTGCACATTTTTAGAACAGCCTTATATCTTTAAAGTGATAAGTGCTTAGCTCTATATTAAATGTATTTATTGCGGATGACGTTTATTTTATTTTAAGGTTCTTGCAACCATGGGTTGACTAATATCTAACTACTTTTCGATAAGAGTAAAAGTGTTACTATCGGTCCGAATTTTTAAACATTTTTATATTCAAAAATTATTACAAATACAGCTCACAACACCTTTGCATTCTTAATAAATCTTGGTAGAATGCAAAATTTTCTAGATATTTGCAAGAAACTATTACTTGATAGAAGTACTTTACTTTCGGTTCGAATTTTAAAATTTCTTTTATTCAAAATGTGTTCCAAATCTAGGTTTTAGTCCTTTTACACTTATAATAAATGCATAATTTGTGAGATATTCCCAGAAAGCTACTCTTTGGTAGGAGTAAAAGTGTTACATCTGGTCCGAATTTTGAAATTTTCTATATACAAAAATTGTTCTTTGAATACTCTTGCACAGATAAATCTGTATAGAGTGCGTAATTTGCGAGATATTTACAAAAAACTTTTCTTCGATAAGACAAAAAGACTTTATTACGATAGGAATGTAGACAAACTTTGTTTATAAAATCTTTCCACACTTAACTTTTTAATACTTTTGTATTCTTTATAAATTTTTCTAAACTTAGTAGTTGACAAGATATTAGTAAATTCTGATTTTTTTTACTGAAGAAAGCTACTTCCGTTTATCGATTTTACTGAAAATCTAATAAGGTCCCATGAGGAGAATTATACACGCAAATATAAAGTTTAGAATTGATAGCTTTAGCCGTTTGGCTGCTATCGTGGTCACAGAGAGAGATAGAGAGAAAGAGTAAGAGAGAGGGAGGGAAATAAACATCTTTGCAAATACCACTTTTTGGTATCAGAGCACTTCAAAACGTGGACATCTGCAAAAATCTCTAAGTCGAACATTTTTGTTTGATTTTTAAATGAGTTTACAAAAAAATTATTTATTTAGCGAAACTTCGTATTTGTAGAACTTTAGTGATTGGGAGCAACTTTTTTTTTTAATATTTGATTGACGACGGAGATATGTGTTTAGAAGTCAAAAATGAAATAAAAATTCACAATTCAAAACAGATTGTATTTAACCATTATGATCGTTTCGCTCATCAGGTGATAAATACCGCGCGATCATTAAAATTCTAAATTAGAACAGGCTGTGAAATTTAAATTAAGTTGGTATATAAGTACTAATTTACAATTTGAATTGTCAAAGTGACGTTTCAAAATGTTAATTAATCAATAATTGACATTCTGGACAACCTAATAAAAAAAATCCCGCCTGCTATAATTTAGAATTTAAATGATCGCGTGGTATTACAAAACAAATTATATATGTACAAGTGTTAACAATTATAAATCTTATCTAAATGAAGAGTTAACGACTTTAAGATAAGGGAGGGGGGGAATTGAATAACTTATAAATTTAGTTGGTCGTTTAATTTATTTAGTTTATTTATTCTTAAGTATGTCAAACTTATTTTGAAATATGTGTTTGTGTTCAATACAGTGGTTTGTGTATGTGAATCTGTTTTTTGTAATTTATAATTTCTTTCGTGTTCTTTTAAGCGTGTGATAAATAATCTACCAGTTTGTCCAATATAAGCTTTTCCACAATCGCAATTTAACTTATAAACCCCAGAGTTTAGATTATTGTCAGTTTTATCTTTATTATATTTAAAATGAATCAGTAACGTGCTGTTTGTTCTAAATGAAATTAGTGCCTGTCGTTTTTTGTAAATATTTTTTGATTTTTATGAAAGGTGTCCCCATATAAGTTAAAGAGGCAAGTTTTGTTGAATAAGTTTGAGGAACGAGAATAGATCATAGAAATGATTTTGATTTTCGTTTTTTATGAAGGAGATTATTAATTAAATCTTTTGAATAACCGTTATTCTGAGCTATGGTGTAAATTCTATCTAATTCTTTATCAATATTATCCTTCTTTATAGGAACATGAATTAATTTATGTAACATTTATTGGAAAGGAGCAAGTTTGTGACTAATCGGGTGAAAAGGGTTAGAATGTATAGTGATATCTGTGCGGGTGGGTTTACGACAAAGAGCGAATTCGTGTGTATCATTACTATAAGAAATTTAAAGGTCTAGGAAGTTAATAATTCACCTAATGAGACACTAGTAGAACGAAACGATCGTAGTGGTTAAATAAAATCTATTTTGAACTCATTGTGAACTTTTATTCCGTTTTTTACTTTTTTTAATACTTACTTTCTCTATCCTCATCGCTACTGTGACTTTACTTGAAACACTAGGTTTTATTTTAACAATAGTTAGCCGGATGTCGACTTCTAAATGAAAATTTATTCCTACTAAAGTACTAATAGTAATGGCTTCCATCACAGGTAAAAGTTTTATACAAAATGCGTTATTAATAAACAATTTATCTAGTTCTTTTCAAGTAAAATGAAACACACGGTATATTGCTTAATTATCAAGATACAGTAAAATTTCAAACTACTCTAAAGCATCTTTTTCTTTTTATTATAGAATACCTAATAATTTGGTAACCAAACCAATGTAGATCGAGAAAGATTTAAAACTGCCTTAAGAAACACTTTGTATAAAGGAAAATGTTTTAAAGCGTACTCCTGATGACACTAGACAACACTCTATATCGAAATATTTGGCATTAAGGTGTAATCATGCGTCTCCGCCACGTTGCGGGTCTTGTACATTTCATTTTACGACGTAGCAAGGTAATATGGTTAACTACCTATAAGATTTTTCAAGTTTATTACAAGAAAAAAAACGTATTACATGCTGCTACCATTTTCGAGATGCCACGGATATTAAAACTCATCGTTCAGATGAGCCGTAAAAGGAATCATATTTACTGAAATGTGTCAGACACAGGCAAAATAAACATTTCATTTCCATATTTCATTGCAAGATCGTAGCAGCAGTTTTATTAAAATTTATTTCCTCTTTTCATGGGTTCTCTTTTTCTTGTACGTTTCGTCATTAATATTTCATAAGACATTTCTATCCAAACGGGTACGACGAGGTAAAAGATTCCGAAAACAAAACAAGAAAAAATCCGTACCTACATTACATTTTACAACGTTAATTCCGAACAAAGGAAGTAGACAAATTGTGTAGCAACAGTCTTTCCTTTTCTGAAAATTTGATTTTTTCCTTCGTGATTTGGTTTCTGTGTTCGGGTAATTTCAAGAAATGTATTGGTGAAAATTGAAGAAATCATGGTTAGCATTAACAAGGATATGTAACTATTTATTTATTGCATTGTTTGCAAGACTTAGTTGTGTGTGCAGCAGCATCACGACTAGGACCAATATTCGTTAGAATGAAGATTTGAATCTTCTAAAATTTAGAAGAGTATAGAAGTAACATTTTATTATTTTACATTTTATATTTCATAATTATAATTACAATATACAGTATCCCCAAATTTTACAATTCAAAAGAATGCTAACCTTAGTAGGTGTAGTGGTAAAGCCTATTTGTACATATTAATATTATAATTTTACTATATTGAATAATTTAATTAATCATACTTTTATTAATATTTTAAACATGTTTAAAATCAATGAATATATTGTTGTAATGTTAATTCACATATGGTTATAAGTTTTATTATGTATTTATGTATAAGTAACGTGGCGCCTAAATATCTGTGTTCATTTAAGATTGGTGTTTGCGTTCAGACGGTGACTCAACTATTTGTGCGTGAAAAAATATCAGGAAGGCCCGGACAATTTAGAGAGCGGGGAATCACAGGCGTACACTTATGAAAAGCAAGAATACGTGTTGCCAAGTAATGAGTCGAAAGTTAGACTTTGTGTCGAGAGGCAAACTCCAAGTAGACACAGACTCCTGTAGTAGGTAACCAACAGCCAAAAGTGTTGTTGTCAATTATAATTTAAATAAAGACTCCTGTAGTGGGTCGGCAACAGCCAAAAGTGTTGTTGTTAATTGTAATTTCAATAAATTGCATATACATATTGTAACAATACCTTTAATTAATAAAGGTACGATTACACTCAGATAAATTTAATAATATTTATTCTTACTATGTGTTTGAAACCTGTACTTATTCTCGTCTATATATAAAATTGAAATCTTTATGTACTTTTTAAATCTATTTTCAAATTCTCTCAGGTAATTTTTTATTTATGCCCTCACTAACTCAGTTCTTATATAAAATATTTAAACTAATTATTTCATATGTTGCTAACTTCCCTTGAATCATCATAACCCAAACAGTTGCCTATATGTAACTTTTTCAATATCTGCCTATATCATAGGATCTTTACGTTTTATATTTCTTAACTTTATAAATCACAGTTTACAAAACAGTTATTCTTTAGTGAATTATGATGTGTATTTCAACTTTATCTTCAAATAACAATACTTACTGTGAACTCAATCTCAAGGTATATATTAACATACTATTCAAATAATAATATAATCACTGACAGTTGTTTTTTCTATTTATAGGTTACGGTTCTAAGCGTCATATCTGTTTCATCAATTTAATTCAAAAACCTTCTTTATATACCAAATAAAAACAAATGTATCAAACTAATTTGTTTAATAAATCAGGCAAATTATAAATTATATGGTAGTTCTCAACACACACAACCAAATAAGACATTCATGGAAGTACCAAGCTTGTTTACGTAAACATTCTTTTGACAATTTATATGTGCATGAAAATACACCTTTCGTGGATCGAAAAATATACAAGTAAGTATATTAATTATATTATTTTAAAAATACTGTATAGTTTTTGTATGTAAATCAAATACCCACACAAATTAATCAGTTTTAGTTTGCCGATCAGTTTTTTTTGACTTCTAAAAATTATACAAATGATGATACAAATTAATGTTGTGCACAGAACTTACAAAATATCTTTTCTTGATTATCAACACAGTTATAATGTACGTATAAATAATAGATCTCTAAATTTTGATATACTTTTCAATTCGAAACTGATAAATTCAAATTATTTCAAAGAATTATACGACCTGTTATTACTACTGAACTGGTATTCTTATTTATACACCAAACGATTTTCTTTTTAGCTTGTCGAAGACATTTCCTGGAATCAATGAGGGAGATCCTTTCCTTTTCCTAATTGTCTGGAATGCTCGGAATGTGGACTGTAATGACTGCTATCCTGTAATACCTTCAACCTCTGCAATCAACTAGAATCTCGAACCGTCGAACGCTTTCGTGAAGACCTTTGAAACCTGCCTTTCCTCTACTGGACTGGAATACCTGTGTTAGCTGCTATGTTGAATATCTCGTATCTTTCAAGTCCTGGACTAAACTATTTGTATAACTTCTGGAATTTCACCAACTCTCCAATGCAATAAATCTCTCGCCAAATATGGAATAATATTTACCAATGCAGTAAGTTTATTTTTAAATTGTAATTATATATTTCTTCGCTTTCTTCTCAAGTATGAATATTCTTCAATTATTTCTTTATTCGTTACCGAAATTCTTTCTTCTAATTTATTTTTAATTATATTTGCATGATACAAAAAATGGTACTATTCTGGAAAATGTTGCAATCACCTAAAAAATATCTGCTTTCTTTTCTACTATCTCCTAACCACTTCTTTTACACTTTTGTATAATGATGAATCTCTTAATTATGTGTTTTTCGGAAGGAAAATTTCGTTTTCCGAAAACACATCTACCGCTTTTCTTAAATTCTTTTCGAATCCTTTTATTTATTCCCCATATCCCTGGCAATAATTCCTTAGTTTCTATCCTATCCAATCATATTGTTCCACACATTATAATAATCCAAAATATGTTTTATTTGTAATTGAATATTTATAATACCTTTTTGTAATTCCAAAAATTTATCAATTTAATTCTTTACTTTAATTTTCACAACCTTTTATACCCTTCGGCAAACCAAATACTCAATACTTTAACTATATTATTTTAAATGTCAAAATCTGACACTTCTTACATTTGAATTTTAGCGCGTAACTATACATCATTTTCCAACCTTTATGATTCAAAATCCATACTAATATTCTCTATTTTTTCAAAAGTGTTAATTAAACAAGCTTTAACAAATAATATTACATATAAAAATACAACAAGTAACATTTACAATTCTACTTTCAGAAATGGGAAATATTACTACAACAAAGAAACCTGATAGGCAACCAACCACTCGATGCAAGGCGAACTTCAACATAACCCGATATGTAACCAACTTTACACGGTTCACAAAAACTATAGGGAAATACCCAATTAATATTCTCACAATTATTTTAAGTATAATTTAAATATTCTCACATCTATTTATTTAATTATAGTTTGGTCCATAAAATATTACCATCTTTTATTTTTTTTTTAATACTCACTACAAGAACATATACAGTATATTTTATTAACATTAGTACTTCCATCATATCCTTACTCATCCAAGTTAGTGAACTACCACATATGCCCCTTTTTTAATAAATCTAAATTTCTATAGAATATATAAATTTATATTTATTCAACAATCTATACTAAAATGATGTACTTCAATTTGTACTACTTCTGTAGCATAACTATACATTCTCATATAAATCCATGTACATTTCTTAATATTTGGTATATAAGATAATTATTTACCTCACTGTATCTATTTTCATTTTTAACTCTCAATTATTTACAACAAACCATTTTAACTAATCTTATTCTCATAAATATACTAATTTATACCAACATATTCAAAATTTACATCTTTATCCATTTGTCTTCATCAATAATGTCATAAAATGTATCTTTTAACATTTCTATGCTTTCTATATAAGTAACTTTATTCCTTTTCTTATCCAATCTTATCCCTTCTTTGTATTATCCTATTCATGATTTTAAACCCTCTAAAAATTCTTATCAATATTATAATCGAAACTACTTTTAACATTTACTGGTGATTACTTTTAAGTTGTATCTGTTACTTCTTCAGATATTTAATAGCCTCTACAAAATATGCTTTACATATGCTCACTTATTCTTTATTATTTTATTTTATATAACTGTTCCTAGCTGAACAAAAACCCTATACCTATAATAGACATTTTCGTCTACCTTTTCAAACTTTCACTTTTGGAAAGTACACAAATTATATTTTCGTTTTTTAAGGCGTACGTGACCTACATATTTCTTTTATACATTATTATTCTATATATTTATTATCATTTTGGGTTTTATTTACCCTTTCATACATAATCTCTATAAATTATTCCATATATTTTTATGTTTCCCTTTTATTATTTATTATACATAGCAAGCATTCATTATTATCTTTTCTATACATATTTTATTTTATAGGCTTCTTCTATTTGTATATCACATTTTTTTTTTATAACTCTTAATGACTTTAATATTTCTTGACCATTAAATGCTTTTATTACTCCGATAAATATCCTTTAAAAAATTTTTTTTTTTTAATAAGGTTCCTTCTTACTCATCTTTCATATATCTAACTATATACATTTCTTCACATTTTTATACTCGTATGTTTCTTTACTTACTGTAAAGTTACTTATATACTCCTCTAACACTTATATTTACAAATTTTATAATGTAAGGAATGAGGAAAATAAATTAAATATTACTAATTTCTTCATACTAACTAATCTTTACAACTCTTCTTCGTCTAAATAATTCTATCCTGATTCAATTAATTTAGAGCAAGGAAATAAAATACATAAACCTTTGTTAGATCATTTTAGCTAAAATTTCTTACATGATTAACTCAATTATAAAAAAAAATTAAATGCACATACTTATATCCCGTTTTTTTTTTATGACATACTTTTATAGAAACAAAATACATTAACCATGCCCCTAAATTTTGGTTCTATTAATTTTGATGTAGCTCTGGTGGGTGGTAGCGCTATTTACCAACGGTTGTCGCCCTATGAAATTCAACCGCCATGCCCCTAAATTTTGGGCTTTATTATATACAGTGTAGCTCTGGTGGGTGGTAGCGCTATTTACCAACGGTAACTGGCCCTTCAGTACCGCCATGCCCTTAAATTTTTTAACAATTATACTTCATCAATATAATCATGTAACATTGAAATATGATAAGTTCCTTTAAGATATCCCGTTTCTTCATCAATTAATTCATAATTGTTTAATCCTATTTTCCGATGTATTAAATACGGTCCCGAATATGGCCTTATGAGTTTTGCTATAATTTTATTCCTTCTATCCGTTACTCGTAACGCGCGTACAATAACTTTATCGTTCTCATTATACACCTTATATTTACGTTGTTTTTCTTTTTTCTTCTGCTCCCATTTAATTTTTCGTCTCATTAATTTTTGTTTAATTTGTTCATATCTGCCTCCTATTTCTGCAATTTCATCATCTTGCCAAGGCCTTTGTGGAGGTTGTCCTGTGAAAATAGTTATTGGACAAGCTTCATGTACGGTACTTGGTGTGTTATTCATTACAAATTCAATTTGTTTTAAACATCTGGCCCATTTATGATGTCGATCTTCGAGTAATATCCGTAAATATTTAAGAACTTCTTTTATATACCTTTCCGATGGATTAGCTTGTGGATGACGTATCGATATGTGATGAGATTTAATATTTCTTTCATCTAAAAATTCATGATATCTCTGATTCATAAAATATGTTGCATGATCAGATAATATTGTTCTTGGAGTCCCATACTCAGTTATATATTCTTGTAACGCCTGTAATACAGTATCTGTATCACATTTCTGTGTTGGTATTAATCGCACATGTTTCGAAAATATATCACATAACACTAAAATATTTCGATATCTTCTCGTGCTCGGAATCAGATTTGAAATAAAATCAATTGCTACTAATTGTAATCTATCATCAGCAACAATACTTAAACTTATATTCTGATTTGTATAATTCTTTTCTTTTGCTAAAATACAAGTTTCACACCGTTTAATTTCTCTTTTAATTATCTTCTCGTCATTCCGGCAATAATAAGCTTCTCGGAACATTAACCAACATTTCCTAGCTCCTATATGTGTATACATTACATGTAAATGTCGTATAATATTAATCGTGTGTTCTTCATTCGTAACATATACCTCCAGATCGCCTATCTTCTTTAAAATTATCCCTTCATTCATTCTCATTCCTTTATATGTACCTATTGTCCGTAATCTATTTTTAATTATCTCCAACTCAGGTGTATCTTGAGCTTCTCTGATTCTTTGTACTGAAAAAATACCTTCTGATCCCAATCTTACTAAGTTTATATGTACATTTGTTGTTTTTGTTTCACCATGTTTTCTACTCAGTACGTCAGCTGCAATCATTTCTTTACCTGGTCTATATATAATTTCCATATCATACTGCTGTATTAATAACGTCCAACGGTAAATCCTGTTATTATTTAATTTCGTAGTCATAATATTCAGCAACGCCTTGTGATCTGTCTCCAATCTGAATTTCTTCCCTATGAGGTAATATCGTAACTTAGTTAAAGCATAAATGACAGCAAGCATCTCGAGTTCTGATATCCCAAATTTCCTTTCGCACGGTTTTAAAGTTCTTGACGCGAAATATATTGGAACCTCGATACCATCTTTGATCTGTACTAATTCGGCTGCTACGGCTACACTTGATGCATCTGTTCGTACGATGAAATCTAAATTAAAATCCGGATGATACAACTTAAGATTTTCTACAAAATTTGATTTTAACTGTACGAAACAATCCTCACATTCTTCAGTCCACTTCCACTTCGTTCCTTTCTTTAGTAGATTTAACAACGTACTTGTCTTTTGGCTATAATTAGATACAAATTTCCTATAGTAATTCAACAACCCAAGAAATCCTCTCAACATTTTGAGTTTATTAGGTCTTGGATAATTTTGTATCTCTTCTAATCTTTGAGGATCTAATAAAATATTTTGTTGGTTAATAACGTAACCCAAGTAATTGACTTCTTTTTGGCAAAACTGACACTTAGATAAATTTAATTTCATACCATTAACTTGTAATGTATTAATAATAATCTCTATATGATTTATATGAGATTCTATGTCATCCGAAAATATTATGATATCATCTAAATAATGAAGGGCGAATTTCTCATATTGGTCTAGTATTTTATGTAGAAATCTAATCAATCCGGCAGGACTACTTTTTATGCCGAAAGGGCATACTTTAAAATGGTAAGTAATTCCATTTACGTTAAATCCACAGTACTTCCTAGAATTCTCGTCCAATCTTATTAACCAAAATGCATTCTTAAGGTCTAATTTGCTATACCATTTTTTATTACCGCATTTTGTAAGTAAAACATCAATATTTTGTGGTATTTCATGCTCAGGCATGATCCTTAAATTAATTAAACGAGCGTCAATGCAAAGGCGAATAGAATTGTCCTTCTTCTTAACCAACACAACAGGACTAATAAAATAGGTGTTCGATCTCTCGATAATATCAGCTTCTTCTAATTTTCTAAGTTCCTCATTGACACGATCTTGGAAAAAATACGGAATAGGATAATTTTTACACGATAACGGCGAATCATCATTTATCAATAATCGATGCTCATAATCTTTTGCAAAAACAACTTCATCATTAATTAATTTTATATTCTTAGCTAAAATTTCTATTAGACTTTCTTCAATCCAAGGTTCTGGTAATTTTT
Organism: Amphimallon solstitiale; assembly: GCA_963170755.1. Taxonomy (NCBI): domain Eukaryota; kingdom Metazoa; phylum Arthropoda; class Insecta; order Coleoptera; family Scarabaeidae; genus Amphimallon; species Amphimallon solstitiale. The sequence continues at coordinate 40,777,657 of OY720676.1, read as the reverse complement.
GTTGTAAAATAAAAGTTTGAATGTCAGCTACATTTCTTATTACTTTAACTTCTTGTTTATCTTCTATTATTACAGCATTTCCATATTCGTCATTTATTTCCGATCTAGGTAATTCAAACATTGCTCCTTCCAAATGTTCTTGAGCATCATCATTCTCTGCACGATCAGCTATAATGACATTATTTACCTCGTATTGTATATCCTCCTTGTATTCAATATAAGCGTTTATTTCTTTTAAATCCACAACCTTATCTAATAAAATTTCCTTTCCTTCAATTTTAATCTTGTTTTCTTCAAAATCTAAATTCATTCCCAGCGCTCTCATATTATCTATCCCTAATATGCAATCATAAAACAAATTCCCTAACAGATAAAATTGCATAATAAATTTGTGTCCATTAATCACTACATCTATACATAACCGCTTATTAATACAACCCATTTTTCCCCTATTCGCAGACATAACATTAGTATTTTTGACTTTAATAATATATTTAGAATATTCAGGTATATTCATTATCATTTCTTCTTTTATGAGTGATATTTCAGCACCAGAATCTAACAAAGTTTTAAATTTAACATCTCTAATACTAATTATGCAAAAAGGTAAACTTTCAAAATTATTAATTATATTTCCCATATCTAAACCATTCTGAACATTCCCCATTCCTGTTATTTTACTACTACTAATTATATTACAACTAACACTACTATTAACAAAATTATTTATTAATGAGATGTTCCCGGGATAGCATTCTGATATGGATCCAATTTCATTTCCAAAATTGGCGTTTTTTTTTCTTCCAAACCAACTCCAATTTCATTTCTATCTTGATTATGAACCTGACTACCAGTAAATCTCCTATCTGATTTTCTCCAATCTTGCATTTGTATATTATTCACCTGTCTAGAATTATTATTTCCATAATACCTTTTATTTTGTTCTTGATAGTCATTGTTATGAGGAACTTGTCTTGCAGATTGATTAATAAAAGGATTATTCCTATTTGTACTCGGTCTTCCATTCCCTCCATTTGATATACTTCGATTATTGTTCCAATTTGAGATACCATTCCCTTGTGTATTATAACTTCTATTATAATTATTACTCTGATGACTATTAAATTGGTAAGGTTGTCTTGCTCCAAAATAATTATTCTGACTACTACTAGGTTGATTATTCCTTGGATAAGCATTCTGTTGGAAAGGGGTATTATTACGAACATAATGATTATTCACACCACTATTATTTGACATACGTTGCTGATTATTCTGAATATCATTTCTTCCATTTAATTGACGAGATTCCCTATATTTTACACCGTCTGTATAATCATCTAAACGTCTAAGAATATTAATCAACTCATTCATATCCGTGACATTCTGACAAATAATTGCATGTGTGTCAACAGGAATAAAGTGTTGTAATAAATGTTGAGATATAGTTTTTTCGTCCAAATGAGATATGTATCGACAATAGTTAAACATTCTTTGTGCGTAAGCCTCCCTCGAAGATTTACCTGGTTGATATCTTCCTGTTAACAACCTCTGATGTGCTCTGCTTTGTTGCGTCTCACTCCAGAAATTATTTTTAAATAATTCCACAAACTTACTTAAATCATCGCAATTATCTTCAACCCGTTGAAACCAATCCGCTGCACCACTGTTTAAAGTCGCTCTAATAATATTCATTTGGCTCCTAAAATCCTGTATCTCTTCTATATATCTTAGAATATTTGTCAAATAGGCCATTGGATGAGTGGACATTTTATCCCCACTAAAATGAGTTATATTCTCAATTCTGATACCATTATTTAAAACATTGTAAACCGGAGGACATGTTACATGAGGGATGTTAATATTCTGAGTCTTTAATAAAAGATCTTGTATTTTCGTCTTCTGTTCTTCACATTCTTTCAGAATATCTTCCATACTCAACTTCTGCGCAATAGTAGTATCAGTCGATAATTTTATTTCTTTTAAACATCTATCTTCTGTATTTTCTATTTTCTTACAAAAATTCTCTTCTAATTTTTCTGTTTTGTCGGAGACTTCTTTATTTACCAGATCAACTTCATCCCGTATGCGTTTCGCTAACTCCTTATATTTCTCGCTACTATTCTTATCTATTTGTTTTACATTTTCTTGTATTACCTTAATTTTACCTTCAACCTCTTGTACTTTATTTGTAATAAGAGTTTTAACTTCAGTATCCTTATTCTTCAGTTTATCATCCATTTCTTTGTGCATTTTCACTTCCCTGCTATCCATTTCTGTAGTAAGTTTTATAACCTTTTCTTCGGTATCTCTCAATAGAGTTTTCTTTAATTCTTCCAGATTTCTTCTAGTTTCTTCTCTAGTATCAATGCTCGCCTTTTCCAACTTATCCAATTTTTCTCCTAGTTCTTTTTTATCCTCTTCTCTATTTTTCTTAGCTTCCATTTTATCCTCATCCCTATTTTTCTTATTCTCTTCACTCGTCTTATCAAGTTTTCCACTTAATTCTTTCTTCAAATCCACTAAATTTTTCTTACTTTCTTCGTTCATGTTTTTATTATCTTCATTCATCTGTTTTAACATTTGTAAAATTGATCCAAAATCTACTACTGGTGTCGACATTTCTATTTTAGAAGTCTCTCCTAATATTTCCACCTTATCATCTCTATCCTGTGTTTCTCCTGTCTGTTGAATACCTTCCTGAACTTGTAATATAATTTCTCCTCCCTCTGGTACATTCACATCCTGACCAACCTCCTCTTCACTATCGCTAGACGATTCAGATCTATTTAATCCAAAATTACTCTTAGATCTGGTATTCATTTTCAATAATTGTAGTACACACTTCCTTATACCTTGATATACTTTAAACTGATTTTATTACCTTTGTAAAATGTATACTAATGTTATCGCTATTATTATAATTAATAAAATATTTGAAATATGTTGTTGCGAGTCTTATTTTAATCGCTCCACGTTGGGCACGCCATAAAATGTAACAATACCTTTAATTAATAAAGGTACGATTACACTCAGATAAATTTAATAATATTTATTCTTACTATGTGTTTGAAACCTGTACTTATTCTCGTCTATATATAAAATTGAAATCTTTATGTACTTTTTAAATCTATTTTCAAATTCTCTCAGGTAATTTTTTATTTATGCCCTCACTAACTCAGTTCTTATATAAAATATTTAAACTAATTATTTCATATGTTGCTAACTTCCCTTGAATCATCATAACCCAAACAGTTGCCTATATGTAACTTTTTCAATATCTGCCTATATCATAGGATCTTTACGTTTTATATTTCTTAACTTTATAAATCACAGTTTACAAAACAGTTATTCTTTAGTGAATTATGATGTGTATTTCAACTTTATCTTCAAATAACAATACTTACTGTGAACTCAATCTCAAGGTATATATTAACATACTATTCAAATAATAATATAATCACTGACAGTTGTTTTTTCTATTTATAGGTTACGGTTCTAAGCGTCATATCTGTTTCATCAATTTAATTCAAAAACCTTCTTTATATACCAAATAAAAACAAATGTATCAAACTAATTTGTTTAATAAATCAGGCAAATTATAAATTATATGGTAGTTCTCAACACACACAACCAAATAAGACATTCATGGAAGTACCAAGCTTGTTTACGTAAACATTCTTTTGACAATTTATATGTGCATGAAAATACACCTTTCGTGGATCGAAAAATATACAAGTAAGTATATTAATTATATTATTTTAAAAATACTGTATAGTTTTTGTATGTAAATCAAATACCCACACAAATTAATCAGTTTTAGTTTGCCGATCAGTTTTTTTTGACTTCTAAAAATTATACAAATGATGATACAAATTAATGTTGTGCACAGAACTTACAAAATATCTTTTCTTGATTATCAACACAGTTATAATGTACGTATAAATAATAGATCTCTAAATTTTGATATACTTTTCAATTCGAAACTGATAAATTCAAATTATTTCAAAGAATTATACGACCTGTTATTACTACTGAACTGGTATTCTTATTTATACACCAAACGATTTTCTTTTTAGCTTGTCGAAGACATTTCCTGGAATCAATGAGGGAGATCCTTTCCTTTTCCTAATTGTCTGGAATGCTCGGAATGTGGACTGTAATGACTGCTATCCTGTAATACCTTCAACCTCTGCAATCAACTAGAATCTCGAACCGTCGAACGCTTTCGTGAAGACCTTTGAAACCTGCCTTTCCTCTACTGGACTGGAATACCTGTGTTAGCTGCTATGTTGAATATCTCGTATCTTTCAAGTCCTGGACTAAACTATTTGTATAACTTCTGGAATTTCACCAACTCTCCAATGCAATAAATCTCTCGCCAAATATGGAATAATATTTACCAATGCAGTAAGTTTATTTTTAAATTGTAATTATATATTTCTTCGCTTTCTTCTCAAGTATGAATATTCTTCAATTATTTCTTTATTCGTTACCGAAATTCTTTCTTCTAATTTATTTTTAATTATATTTGCATGATACAAAAAATGGTACTATTCTGGAAAATGTTGCAATCACCTAAAAAATATCTGCTTTCTTTTCTACTATCTCCTAACCACTTCTTTTACACTTTTGTATAATGATGAATCTCTTAATTATGTGTTTTTCGGAAGGAAAATTTCGTTTTCCGAAAACACATCTACCGCTTTTCTTAAATTCTTTTCGAATCCTTTTATTTATTCCCCATATCCCTGGCAATAATTCCTTAGTTTCTATCCTATCCAATCATATTGTTCCACACATTATAATAATCCAAAATATGTTTTATTTGTAATTGAATATTTATAATACCTTTTTGTAATTCCAAAAATTTATCAATTTAATTCTTTACTTTAATTTTCACAACCTTTTATACCCTTCGGCAAACCAAATACTCAATACTTTAACTATATTATTTTAAATGTCAAAATCTGACACTTCTTACATTTGAATTTTAGCGCGTAACTATACATCATTTTCCAACCTTTATGATTCAAAATCCATACTAATATTCTCTATTTTTTCAAAAGTGTTAATTAAACAAGCTTTAACAAATAATATTACATATAAAAATACAACAAGTAACATTTACAATTCTACTTTCAGAAATGGGAAATATTACTACAACAAAGAAACCTGATAGGCAACCAACCACTCGATGCAAGGCGAACTTCAACATAACCCGATATGTAACCAACTTTACACGGTTCACAAAAACTATAGGGAAATACCCAATTAATATTCTCACAATTATTTTAAGTATAATTTAAATATTCTCACATCTATTTATTTAATTATAGTTTGGTCCATAAAATATTACCATCTTTTATTTTTTTTTTAATACTCACTACAAGAACATATACAGTATATTTTATTAACATTAGTACTTCCATCATATCCTTACTCATCCAAGTTAGTGAACTACCACAATATTAAATGTGCAGCGTTATGTCTTTGTGATAAAGATATTGTGGTACAATCGGCAGAGTAGGCCGATTCTTCACGTCTTGTTCGTGAACAAAGAAGATTACTCTAGAAAGCAGAGTAGAAGAAAGACGAGAAAAAGAAGCCTTAAAATAAGGTACTTTTAAACGATTATTGTATGTGAACGTATTTTGATAATAAAGAATAAAAAATTATAAATCAATTTTCAACTAGAAACAATAAACATATTTATCTAGGTGAGCTAAATATTTTCAATAAATGAATAACGTTTTCAATGTATGAATTAAAAGGTAATTCGATATGTCTCAGTAAGATGTTGTATGTATGTAAACATATATGAAACGTGTAGCATACGTTGCTATTCGTTGCTGAGTTGTCCATTTTAATATAACTAATGTTACATGAAAATATTATTCAAAGTATCTATTATAAAGGTATTTAACCAATTTGTTATTTTGTTTATTTGTTGTATAAAAGTAATATATTGTATGAAGTTTTTTTGTGTCTGTAAAACATATAAAATCATTGATTTTGAATATAATTATTGTAATGGTATTTTTTGTATATTAACATCTAATAAATGATTTAGGAACCTTTTAGTTAATCATCTCTAGTAATCTGAATCGCCCTCGAGAATCCGATCTGAGCTTAGCAGGCAAATTAATTTATTTACATTTTATTTTCGAATTTAACGTTACCTTTTTATATTTAAATTTATTAATTTTTATTATGAGGGGTTCTTTTACGTAGGTGATACAAATGTAACTTTTATGTTTCTTTCTGGATTCGAATCTAATCCAACGACATTTGAACTACAATTAATAAAAACTCTATTTCTATACTGTTTTCCTACAATAGTATAAACTCCGTTAACTCCATCTTATAACCAATTTTGATTCTTTTCTTTATTTCTTAGTCAAATTAAATTACTATTCTGTACCCTTTTCTCGTTATTTCAATCGTCTTGTACAAATTCCTTGTCATATAAACTGAATAACTTTTTTATTTCAATTCAAAACAGTTAATGTAATTTTTATATTTCTGTCCTCGACATTTTCAATGTATTTATTCTTTTTTTATGTATCTATAATATCTTTACTATGGCCGATATCAAAGCTATCATTTTTTCAACTCTTCACAGCATATAACTGCATAGCAGATAATGCAAATTTTCTTATTTCCTTTGCATTAAAATATATTCTATATTTGTGTATTAATATGCACGCATATGTAAATTGTACAATTAAAATTAAAGAATCATGAGTGTGTGTAACAGCTATTTTTTAACTAACGTCGCATCCTGTAGATTTTGCGTTTTAAAACATCAACCACGCTTTTATCTCTGAAATTATCGACTTTGCGCCCTACAATTATGCAATATTATACCCACTACCAATCTGAGTCGATCAGTCATGTCATGCGTAGGATAGCAGTTTTTACTCGTCGACATCTCATCCTCCTTCTAGTCGTTTTTCTATCTAGTATTGTCGGTTTGTCATGTTTGTTATGTGAGTTTTAAAATTAACTATATTAGACAGTGTTTGGCGGAAAAAACACATCGGGTTCGATCAGTGGAATTGTTTAAGTAGGTTCATAGACATTTAATTACTTTTAATCCTTCTTACTTCGATTATAATAAACATTAAATGAAAGAAGTCATTGGCATATAATTTTTTTTTCAAATATGTGAAAATCGATCATTTATTCCTGCAAAAAGCATGTAAACATGAAACAATAAATTAATAAATATTAAGCGTTAGCTTTTGCACAGTCTGTCACTTTGGAATTTTCATCGAATAACATATCCACAATCAGTAGTTCGTGGTATATCAAACGCGATCTTACGAAAACACAAACCGTTTTTTGAAAAATTTATATTTATATTTATATTTATGCGACATCTTTCGGGGACATTTGTAATTATTTTGATCCTTTGTTGACTTGTATCTTATGTATAAACAATGAGCTGGGATAAGGTAACACTTGTATGTATTTGGGAATAACTTGGAATATGAATGAATGTTTTCAATTAAAAAAAAATCTGGAAGACCAGGAGCAAAATCTTTATATATATTCGTTGGTGCGTCTGTTAGTGAACGTGTGTTCAGAACGGCTTTTTGTATTTAGGTCATATTCACAAAATACATTTGTTTTATCTTTAATTAAAAAAAAGAACATAAGGTACCTAAATTCCAATTAAACATGAAGCACAATATTCAAGCACAGCATTCAATGGTGACCACAACTTTGCTGGTCCACTCTGCTCTTGCTCTTTTAGTGAAAGTTTCATAATATTTCCGCATATTGTCTGGCTAAATTTCACCAGTAACGCTTTGAATTCTATTCTCTTCCTCATCAGCTGTTGTTGGATGGTTGGAATTTGCATGTTGTATATCTAATAAATTTCATGGTCATTGCGTGAGATGACACGGCCCAAAAATCTCTCTTGCAACAACTGCATTGTTTTATATGTATTCTGGCAAGTTAAGTTGTGATGCTGGAACGACATATTGTCTAAATCAATGCCCGCCAATGTACGAGGTAGGCGCCATAAATACAAAAAAGAAACTTGGAACAATATAAGAATTTTTATTATTCAATGCAATCTCCCCTAACTTCTATCCATTTATTACAACGATTAATTAATAATTCTATACCCTTGTAAAAATAATCTGAAGTTTTGCAGTCAAAATGTTCTATAACAGCTGCTTCAACTCACTGTCGTCTTTAAAACTACGGCCCCTAAGGTCTTTTTTTAAATTAGAAAACAAAAAAAATCACAAGGAGCCATATCCGGACTATACGGTGGATGTTCCAATTCTTGAAAGCAGCATCGCGGATGGCAGCAGTATGGACGGTACTCCGGGAGCATTATCGTGCAATAATCGCACACTTTTTGTCAATTTTTCACGACGTTTTGCACGAATACTGTCCCTTAATTTATGCAATAAAGACGCATAATATGTGCCGTTCACACTTGTATTGCGCTCTTTAAAGTCAATCAGCAAAAAGGCCTCACAATCCCAGAATATTGTGGTCATCACCTTTTTCGTTGATTGAACGACTTTCGCCTTTTTGGGACGACGTTCATCAGAGGTCGCCGCCATTCCATGTACTCCCTTTTCAATAGAGGACCGTAAAACAGAACCATTGTTTCAACCCCTGGGACAATGGACTCCAAAATCGGTTTTGGGTCGTCTCCACACATGCTCAAAAACGACTGCGCACATTCGACTGGACATTCACGTTGAAGAGCAGAAAGAAGTTGCGGTACCCATCTAGCATTAATTTTATTCATACCCAAGTGGTCATGGAGAATTCGGCGAATACTTGTTTCGGAGGTGTTTGTTATCACTGCTAATTCCTTCACTTTCATGCATGACGTGACGGAGTTTGAACTCGTTTGAACCTGTATAAACCTGTCAGGCCGAGAATTTATGGCGTCTACCTCGTAAGTCACTAAAACCCCTTTAAAATATTCGGTGACCATTAACTGTATTGCCAACTTCGTTCTCAAAGACAAAAGGCGTGATAACTCTGCAATCTCAAAATCTAGAACAAACAGGACCTTTCTGTCGGTATATCTTTTTCTAGTAGACTCCGCGAGGATTCTGAGCAGTCTATACAAGAGAGTTGTGAGTGTTCACATATCCTTCCAAATGACAGTAAGCTTCATCGCTAAACAGGGTTCTTGTTCAAAAAAATCTTCGTCTTTATTTATCTTGCAATAACCGGTTAGAAAATACAAGCTGCTGCGTACAATCTGCCTGCTTAATTTCGTGAGTTAACTGGAGTTTATTCGAATAAAGATGAAGACCTTTCTTCATTATTCGCTGAAGAGTAGTTTTTGGAATTGCCGTCTCCTGTGAATGGTGGCGAATCGAGTTTGTTGGATTCTTAATAATACTTTCAGGCACTGTGTCAATATCTGGAAAGACGTCGTTTTTATTAATAACTAAACCAATAACCTGATATTTTTCAATCAGTCTTTTAAGAGTCGAATGATTTAATATGTTTGCTCCGTTGTATGTAATCTGCGAAACTTACCCCATGTTGAAATTTAGTTTTGACGATTAAAGCGCGGTAACTTGAAATAGATATATGATGTTTTGATCACCACATACCTGATTATAAAAAAATAAAATTCAAATTTTGCGCGTTAGTTGTGCTAAATACCATACTGTTTACATTATTTATTAAAAAAACTATGTATATTCAACAAATTCTTTTATACTGGCTAAAGTGTACTCTAAAAAAAGTATATCTTTTCCCAAAGCCTCAGCATAAACTTATTCACACGGTAGCTCATGTGTATTCAGCAAAAAAGGCGATGATAATCCCGAGCTCTATTGATGGTGAAATTACTGTCAAGTCTAATGTTCCCATTGATAGATCACCGGCTCTGAAAATCGATTTCCATCGTTTACCCCCGGACCAGGAGATAAACACATCACAACACATCGACTAAATCACCTTCAGGTTATCTATTTTGTACGTACACCGCCACCGACGCCGCCTATCGTTAATCGTATGTCATCCGGCAAATTTTGGATATTTGTATTCTCGGGATCTCGCTCTTTTTTCTCCGACACCACCCACCGTCGACAACCAGCGCTCGAAAACTTTCCAACGGCGTCGCTGCTGCTGCTGCTGGTGCTGCTGCTACAAATGCGAAATAATTTTCGGCAATGTTACTGGAACAAACGCGCTGATATTAATGACGCTTTGGTGAGTGTTCTACAGAAAAAATATTATGCTCGCGCGATGGAAAAAGTACACACAATAACTTTGGAAATGAAGAAGACGCGGACGGAATACGTAAGGACTTTGTTATTATAAATGCTTTTTTTGTACCAGAAGTAAAATATCATAGCATTTTTGCACATAATATGACGCCATTAAATGTCATTTCTCCACCTGAACTAATAACAGGTAAATAATGAGCATATTATTGACCTAGTTGAATAATGACAACGAATAAAGCGCATGCCGCAACCATGCAATCGCAATAATATGCCAACCGTCAAAATTCATTGTAGTTTTACCAATTTGGCCAGTTTCACATTCGTATATCCGCATATCATAGTCGATTTATACCATAAATCATACCTAAAATTTAAAACTTATAAATGCTCTACCTCTAAGGTGAAATAAATAACTGTGTTTTAGGTTAACAATAACAAAATATGTATGATAGTATAATATGGAAGCAATATAACACGTAACTATTACAGATGTAAGAAATTATTTAATTTATTTATAAGAATTGATAGTGCAATTATGGCATGTCAAATTTATTGATGGTTCAATTCTAGTTGAAAAACCAGGATGACTGTATTATTAATTGAGTTAATTTCATAAGTATTTACGATATCTTTAGTCGAAATAGATCCTGATGTTGATGGAATTTGATTCATATCGAAAACCTCTGTATTTATTGCAGGTGTGGTTATGTAAGTAGACCTTGTAACATACATGCTATATTTTTTTTATTTACTAGGGAATCTTCTATATAACCTTCAGCTACACTAGAAGATTTCCAACCACAATCTTGTTTTAACTGAGGGAAATTACCACCATTGACAGCTAAAAGTGTAGCCGAGGTTCTACGGAAACTATGACCAGTATATAACTATGGATTTTGTAAATTTAAGAAAACGGAAATTTTTTTGGCGTCTGCCCTATTGTGTTATGTCCAATGTTTTGTCTAGTACTTTTACCATTATGTACACTAATAAAGAATTTTACTATATTTGGAATTGGTGTAATTTTTAAATAGTTTTTAATTATTTTGATCCAAAGTGGCTCCATTATTACAAACTTTCGAGACGAACCATTTTTGTTATTGCGGATATGAATAATAATTAAATCATCTTTCATGATGACATGAAAAATGATTTACTTCTGCGCCAAGATTGTTTCGAATTAACTGGTATGATCGTATCGGTGTATGCAAGTTTCCTGTATATACTGAATTTTAACTTTTTATTGTCTTTTTTGATAGTTAAATCCAGAAAGTTTAATTTTGTTTCTTTTTTATTTCTATAGTGAATTGGATCTTTTCATGAGTAGTGTTTAGATAAGTTAGGAAGTCGCGTGCCTGTCTTTCAGTACCTGACCATATACAGAAAATGTCATTTACATACCTGACCCAATGTTTTATTTGTTTGATGTATTTATTATTACTTTTAAACAGCTTTTCTTCATAGTCTGCCATGAATATTTTAACTAGAAGAGGGCTTAGTGGACTCCCCATCGGTAAACCATTTATTTGTGTATAGACCTTGTCATTGAATTTAAAGCAGTTTTGTTTTATACATAAATTAAGAATTTCCAGAGTGTATGTTTATTCATTATTCTAAATGGCTGTTATTAATAAGGTTTTCTAAGATTTCTTTTATTTCACTTACAGGAATTGATGTGAATAAGCTTTTTATATCAAAAGAAATTAGTTTTGTACTGCTATTGATTTCAATATTTTCTAATTGTTTGACTAATGCTATACTGTTTCTAATGGCTTTCTCAGATTTAAAATTAATTAATTGTGGTAGTTCTTTGCTGAAATATTTACAAAGTTTGTATGTGGGTGCATTAATGTATGAAACTATATATGTTGTTTTTTGTATATCCTTTTAAAAAATACTATTACATATAATAATATATTTATTGTATTTTATCATGTAACCATAAAATGTCTGACAGATAAAAATCCTTTTACAAATTTATATACTACGTCTATTCATTTTGAAACACGTTTTCATATCGAGCATGTCGAATTTCACCTTTTTCGTACAATTTTACGGCATTTAAATGGCTCACTCTCTCACTGTTCGATCTTTCAACATAACTCTCTCTCTCTGTTATTTATTTCTAATACGTTTTTAATTTTGAAAAGTGGTTCACTTTTCAATATATTTAATGCCACTCTTACACAATGCGAAAAGTTTGGTTCAGCCTTTGTATACTCAAACCACATCTTGTGCTCATCTTTTCTATAAATATAGAATACATGAATTTATTTTTGTGTTTATTTCTATTCCTCTTTATGTATATATATTTCAACTTAAATTACTATATACTTTTCGTCATGATGTTGCGCCTTAAAGGTTATGCAACTCATTATTATCTTAACAACTATATTTACAACTAAAAATTCATTTTCTTACTCTTATGTTTAATTACTAACAATTTTAAAAATACTTAAACTATAAAGGTCACGGCAATATGTCGCAAAACTAAATAAAAATTGTGGAAAGTTTTATTTTTATTTTTATTTAAAATAGTTATTAATAAAATGTTCCACCAAGAACCGTCTGTTAACTCAATTAATATAATTTTTATCTTTATATCGTGCTATGTTGGACCCAAACCATGGGATATCTATAACTATTCAAAGAGTATTAGATTTGCAAGTGTATAGAATTTTTACAATTAAAGCTTTGCCACACTCACAATTTCATGCAATTTTATGAGTTTCAAGATTGCCTTATACAGCTATTTTTAACATATTAAATATAGCTGTACTTGATTGTGTTAACTGTGATGGCATATACAGATTTTCATAATTTTAACGAGGTCGGGCTTCATGCTTTCGTCCACACTTGGTAAATTATAGTTCGTTGCTAAATAAATCAAATGCTACTACAACTATGTACACTAATGTTAATATTAATATATTTCCTTTTTGAAAATGCTTCATGTGTTTTGTCACACTATATTGACTATATAGCTGTCTTTGACAGAAGCACAGGTGCTAGTCATCAGCCATTATCCATAGATTTAATGGCTGAGCGTAGAGGAATATATACCGTATGTGTCAATTTTCATTAGGTATATGGATTCAATGTTTACATGCGATTTATACGTATACAAATAATATGTGGCAACGAGTGTCACCCCTACTATCCGTCACCAATCCCGACAACAATCGACATCACAACGACTTTCGCCGATCTTCCCACTTCTACATTACATGTTTAGCTGTGAAGACGTTGCGATCTAGTCTGCAATAAAAGCCGTCATCATCAAATGGCCGCCGCGATCTAGTCGTTTATTATTATTTTCAGAATCCTTTTTTATTTACCTTATTTTTAATTTTATTAGAATTACGCTTTTGTTTGTGACATGAAGCGTGAACGCAGCTTAATAATTCTCTGCATTTACAGAAAAATCCTTGCAATGCGTAAATATTATTTCTGAGCGCAGTACAAACACCCTAGTCAATAGTCCAACAGCTACTGCTAACTTGAGCTTGTATCGGTCTCGCGCTCGCATTGAAGAGGAAAGGTGGGGTGCGATGTTGTCACGTATTGCATGAATTAATCGCCTATGGCTAATGAAAATTGACACGTGCTGTATGTACTATTTTTTGCTGTTTCTGGCTTTCATATATCGTAGATGATACTTTGCCTGCAAGTTGGTTTATGTAAGTAATTCTATTTAATATAGTATGCACTGCAAATATCGGTATAACGGACGTAATATCATTAGCATTTGTGACAGTCATTAAAATAATTTAAAAGTTAAAGAAAAGAATATATTTAGTTAGAAGCTTGACATAAAAGTATATTAATCAAGTCGTCAAATATGAAGACTTTATTAAAATTGAAATGTCTAGAATGAAAAGACGGATTTTTCTATAAAGAATTATATATTAATGGGTGCAAAGGTTGCGGATAGACTGACTTTCAAAGACACTGCATGACCTCAGCATCTTACCATTTTGTGAACTAATGAATAATCTCATATATCCCCTAAAGGAAATCCAATGATTTTACATTAAACATAATGTCAGCCATAATTTTACGTCATCGTTAAAAATGATAAGGGTTAGGAAGATTAAACAAGAAAAAAGTTATTAAAGGGAGTCTCTAGTGAGATTAAAATACGTATGCTTAGAGTTTTATTCTATACCCAGTTCTTCAATAAACACCTCGATGTTAGAAAATAAAAAGGGATTCTTTTTTCCAATTTAACATGTGTTTTATATCGACTGCAATTCCCTTAATTTTTAAATTCATGTTTTACAGTATTAAATGCGATTTGTAACAAATTTTTGTATCTACTATTTTTATTTATTAGTATATATATACATTCATCATGAAGTCGATTGACATTAGTATAATTAAGTTTGTAGTGCCATTCATTGATGTCCTTGTTTGCAAAGTTTATATGTGCGATATTTCTGCATTCTTCTTTATTCTATACATTCCTCCATATACAAGTTGTAAGTGTCTTGGAGCAGTTTCTTGATATGCCTGAAATACTCGTGCCAGATAAGCCTGTACCAATAGTCGGTGATTTCAGTATTCGGATTTTCTATGACAGCTCCGTACATAATGACAATAAATGCAATCTGCTTTTATCAGTTACTGAATCTCTTGGATTGACGCAGTACAACTCTATCTCATATAAGGATAACAAAATTTTAGACTTGGTTCTATCTAATATGATTTATGAGTTGAACGTATTACATGGTACCACTTGTTCCAGTTGATTTACATCATACTGCGCTCTCAGTGGATGTATATATTGTAGATTTTCTATAACTATTCCAACAACCTTCCCAATAAATAATAACAAGCGCTATAACTTTAAAAGAGCAGATTTTCACAAGCTTTACTCAGAATTACTTTCTGTTGATTGCTTCCTGCTTTCCTGTTGTTGCTTCCTAATTACCTTTTGTAACGTTAATGCGGCAACTGATATGTTCTAATGTGTAGTCTACTCCATAATGGAGAATTGCATACCCTATTTCTGCCAAAATAATAAGTAACATTTTCCGCCATGGTTTACACCATCTACTAATATAAGTTAATTTTAGGAAAATATGCCTTGTCTTTTCATTTGAATTTGGTTAAAATCTCATTTTTAAGTTTAGAATCTCGTAACACGTTATCAATTTATTTATTTTGTGGACTTACCGCGCCATCTTCCGATGATATGCTTTTAGTTGATGTTTCTTCTTAGTTACCAACATATAATAGATTCTTATGTTATTATCTATATTTTTTCTGTATGTCGTTTTAATGGTTGGACTTTGTTTATAAATTTTCTTAAATAGTTTTAAACATTTTACATTTCATTACTATCATTTCTTTTGTTTTCTTCTATTTTTAATTATTTATCTTCACATGCACTTAAACATATGCTCCTGCATTATTTTTGAGTAGGTTGCGAGACTGTAGTAATCGCATTTAATTCTGTGGTAACACCTGCATGACAATAATTCATCTTATCGTTATTCGTAAACTCGAATTCGAATTTATTTTAAATTACTGGGAAACGTTCCATTTACTGTCCTGGAATATTAGAAGTTGATAATTGGGTAAGGTTTTGTTTTAATGATTCTTAGTAGGTTTATTGGTACTTGTACTATTTCTAATTTCCGTTTGCTTGTTTAGTGTATATTTTTTGTTACCCTTGATTACAATTTTGCGAAAAGAATAATTCTAGAGTGTTTTAGAAGAGTTTTGCTTAACCATTTTTTATCCGTTTCCGCTTCTGTCTAGCTGGTCTTTTGGAACATTGCTGTTGTTGTGTTTCTTCTCTAAGGTTATGTAAAGCTATTTAAATTATGTTTTAAGGTTCTTTTTTATTGTTAATAAAAGTATATGGCGAGGATATTTTGTACTTAATCGCGGGTGGTTGTCTGGAATATAATTTTGGTTAGCGTCGAGCGCAACATTTATAATATAATTTTATTTAGATTTTGGTATTCCTTTTGGATAATGAACAATTCTTAAATATAAATTTAAAATTGAATTTGAATGTACTTATCAATCATATAATCTTTAACTTTTTTAATATACATTTTACGTTTAGTGATTGCTGGCCGTCATTGTGTAGAATTAATTATGATGCCCCTCAGTCAATACGTTATCATTTTGTACTGTGGTCAGAGCCCTGAATCTCTTTCTTCCTTGCTTATTATTTTTTTACGTTATATAAAATTTCAATTTTTGGATGTAGGGTGCTTCAATATTTCTTAGTTATTAGTACGTCTGTTGAATCGCTCGTTAAAACACACCGATAGATCGATGTATCAATTATTTTGCTTCCGGAATAAATTGCTATTATTTTATAAGCAATTGTTTGTAATATTAAATTTTTTATAAGTGACATCTTTTTCCTTAAAAAAGTGTAATCTTTTAAATTTGTAAATCAAAATTTTGATATAATAATTTATTTTTATTTTTAAATTCTAGAGTGATCATTAGAAAGTTTAAACTTTTTTAAATAATACTATAATTACTTTCATATTAAAATTCATTATATACGATAGTGTCAGTTGTTAGTTGGATTTTGAATTACTTAATTTTTTATTTTTTTATCTACTAGTTTAGTACCCACTGCTTCATTTGTCAATTTCATTATTTAATAAATCATGTTATTGTTGTGAATATGTCTTATGGTTGAACATTCTTATTAATCTATTTACCTCTTTCTCGGGTGATAAATACTATCGAGGAACTTGTCACTTAAGTAAAAGAGAGATGGTGTTTTTTTCGATCGTCTTTTAAAAAATATATTTGAACCAACCCTCCTCCGCAAACGGGTATAGCGGCGTCAAGGGTCCTTGTATTAAACGGCGTCGAGACTGTTTCGACCAGGAATAGAGTTTGAGCAATAATTCACAGGTAGAGTACATAGAGTTCGTCACACAATAGCAATATAACAACATAACGAATCAGCAAATGAAATTATTGCAATTATGCATTTTCAAATCATGCATATGTGCAGAATTATATTCTGATAATTTATAAGCCTAATATTTACCACACCAAAAAGCCGTATCCGTATGTGCATAAATATATTAATGCAAACATAAATAGACATAATATTTCTGGATTTATATTTTCAAATCTGAATGTACACAAAATGTATATTTTCAATAAAATGTGTACAAATGATTTGTACACATTTTACGACTGCTAATCCATATTTATTTATATGTGCCCAAAAATTCCGAAAGCAAATTAAATCAATATTTTATAATTAACACCAATTATCCATAAAATGCATAACGGGATTACATTATGTTATTGCTCTGTATAACATTCTCCCTTCGTTTAAAATTAATGTGATTTTATAGTCGATATGTTTCACATCCCCAGAATTTTGAAATAGATAACATATTTAATTTAATGTATTCGATGTCCTTATACATTCTTGATATGTGAATTAACAGTTGGGCTGAAAAGTTCGTATCGTTTTATAGAAAAACACATTTTTTTGGCAAAATTCGATTTTATTATTCAACATAGGTGCCTTCGAGGGCGATACACCGATTATAGCGTTCTTCCAACTTTTCAATACCATTTTTGTAGTACGTTTTGTCTTTAGCCTCAAAATAGGCATCTGTTTCGGCCATTATTTCCTCATCGGCTTTAAATTTCTTTCCAGCGAGCATTCTCTTGAGATCTGAGATTCCTGTTCTCAGATCTCAAGAGAATGCTGGGGGCCAAATCTGGAGAATACGGTGGATGCGGAAGCAATTCGAAGCCCAATTCATGCAATTTTGCTATCGTTTT
This sequence comes from Amphimallon solstitiale, assembly GCA_963170755.1. NCBI lineage: Eukaryota > Metazoa > Arthropoda > Insecta > Coleoptera > Scarabaeidae > Amphimallon > Amphimallon solstitiale. Next base: position 40,759,643 of record OY720676.1, on the reverse strand, counting down.
CTTCGATTTGTGACACGGCGCATTGTCTTGATGAAACAACACTTTCTTCTTCTTCAAATGGGGCCGTTTTTTCGCGATTTCGTCCTCCAAAGGCTCCAATAAAGCTATATAATAGTCGCTGTTGATGGTTTTTCCCTTTCCAAGATAGTCGATGAAAATTATTCCATGTGCATCGCAAAATACGGACGCCATAGCCTTACCGTGCGACTGTTGTGTTTTTCCACGCTTTGGATTCGGTTCATCGCGTGCAGTCCACTCAGATGACTGCCGACTGGACTCCGGAGTGTAGTGGTGGATCCATGTTTCATCGATTGTCACATATCGACGCAAAAATTCACTTCTATTGCGGTTGAACAGCTCCAAACATTGCTCTGAAGCATCGACACGTTCTTGTTTTTGGTCAATTGTGAGCTCGCGCGGCACCCACTTTGCACATAGCTTTCGCATACCCAAATATTCATGAACGATATGTCCAACACGTTCCTTTGATATCTTTAGAGTGTCAGCTATACAAATCAACCTCAATTTACGATCTTCCAAAATCATTTTGTGGATTTTTCTGATGTTTTCGTCCGTAACAGTCTCTTTTGGACGTCCACTACGTTCATCGCCTTCGGTGCTCGAAATTCCTTTTTATCCATTTTTTTTCAAAATAACAAAAGTTGCTTCACTCAAAATGCTGTATCTCACAAACTAATAATCAGACAGCTGTCAAATTTATACACGTATCTTTTGAAGGTTGATACTAACTAAAAATGATATGGATTTTAATCTAGTGGCGCCATCTCATAGAAACGATACGAACTTTTCAGCCCAACTATTACACATTGTCAAATCAAACAAAAATTGTCTAGTGTTAGTAGTGATTAAATTATATTTAGAACAAGAATGTCAAATGATTTAATGTGAACGCTTTATTATTAGTTATATTTCAGTACTTTTTTATATAATAGTTTATATTAGGCAAATTTGTATAAATAAAAAATTATAATATATATCAAGGTTTAAATGGAAGAACCGTGGTTCTCTTTCATTTTTGGAGACGCATATCACTATATCTCTTTTTTAACCTTGGGGTGGTCTCAGAAAAAAAGTTGTACTTATCCTTTATTTGTAACACTGTTGAGACATTTAATATTATTATTATTAAATAATAAGGAAAAATTAAAATGTTATCTTAACATTCTGTTAAATAATTCCTTTTTAAACGCGAGCAATCATCATAGAGTTAGTTGCAATTTCTTTCTTTTATGTATTGACTACTTCTATCACCAACCACTGGTAACTATATAAATTTAAACTACTTTCTTTAGTGTATAAAAGGTAACGGCTGTCTTTAATCAACTTACGCATTTCGATTAAAATTTTTTTATATTATAATATTACTTAACTTATTAGTTTTACCGCCACAGTTTGTCCCTAAATATTTAATTTACAAAATAAACATCACTTTGTATCACACGATCATGCTCACATACAACTATCAGATTTGACAATTAATTTGAAGCAGGGTGGAAATTGTAAATCGTAAATATCGCAAAAATACAAACGGCGCGGCATAAATCAATTATAGGCACATTATACTGGGTGTTCCCACGAAAACTTAATATTGACGTTTTTGAAGACAAAACTTGAGTGGCTGTTCAGGATATAGGAGGACAATAAATAGTGCATTCTATACCGGTAGTATTTTACTAAAAAATCATATTTAAGTCAAATTATTCAATAAAAAATACATTCGAATTAACTACGAAATTAAACAAAATCATATTACCAGATAACGCTAAATTAATATCGTTCGATATTAAAAGCCTATTTACATCGATACCAATTCAAGAAATAAAAGGCATAATGCATAAACAAATCAATGACAATATTGTAGATAATACCGAGAAAACACAAATAATAGACTCATTAAATATTTGGCTGGAACAAAATTACTTTAGATTTAACAACGAAATATATACAGAAGTGGATGGATTACCCATGGGAAACCCACTAAGCCCATTATTAGCAAATATTTATATGAGTCACTTTGAAGAAAGATTATTCAGGATTAACAATACATTAACAAACCAAATACATTATTGGGCGAGGTACGTTGATGACATATTATGCATTTGGACAGGTACAGATAGACAATTAGCAGAATTCTTAAAATTATTTAATTCACTAAACTCCAGAATACAATTTACAATAGAAAAAGAAGAAAACAACAAATTAAATTTCTTAGATATTACCATATACAAAACAGCTAATAATATAACATATACAATTTATAGAAAGCAAACATTTTCAGATAATATACTACAGGCGAATGCAAAACAATCCTTCCAAATAAAAATGTCACCATTCCATAATTATGTACATAGAGCATTACACATACCATTAAATACTCAGTCCTTTAATGAAGAAATAAATACTATTAAAAAGATAGCAGAAAATAACGGATATAGTCCCAATATTATAGATGATATAATAAAACATAAATAAGGAAAGAACATTAAAAAATATTTATATCCGGAAATAAAAGAATTAAATAAAAATACTTGGCATGTGATTACTTATGTTCCCCCCTATCACAAACAAAATAAATAAAATATTGAGTAAGCTAGATACATATTAACATAGTGTGGATTAATAAAACAAAATTAGGTACAATGTTAAATAACTTCAAAGACAAAACAGATAAACTAAAGAAATCAGGAGTATACTCCATCAAATGCCAAAATTGTGAAGCTATATATATAGGGCAAAGCGGTAGAAGTATTAAAAAACGTATAGCCGAACACATCAGAGACGTAAAATATAGCGTTAAAAACACAGGATTCTCAGAACACTGTGTACAAGAAAACCATTTGCCAGATATAAATAGCTGCAACTTAATACATAATGTAACAAAAAATAAACGATTAGATTTGCTAGAAATATTTGAAATTAAACAGGCTCAGAAACAAAATTTGGTAGTTACTAACACACAGTTAGATTTCTCCCTTTATAGACACAATTATAAATATGCATTAGCCACCACCCGATATCGAGCTAGTTATATAAGTTGTACCCTTACTTACTTTAGGTTGGTTTAGATAAGTAACTCTTTGATAATGGCATATCAGCCGAAACATATGTTAGATAATTCGAATAAAACTTTTTGAAATATAGCCAAGTGTATTATATAATTATCAGCAATTAAATTAATTTATTAAAATGTTTCACCAAGAAGTGTCTGCAACATCAATTAAGGAAATTACTTGGTTATTAAGAACTCTAGCCCATACAAAAAGTGGGGATTTACGTGGCTCTAATATCGACAGGAGGATTTGTTCACAAGACCATTCAAGTAAAAGCAACTTATATCACTGACGCAAATACTTCGCAAAACATTTCCATTTCGCCGAATCATATGTCATTATTTCACAAAATCCAACTCTTCTCCCTAAATCGTCACCCAACACTTGATGAAGTTGAATTTTAAGGGTGCATTTTGTTTAATTTTAATATCTTATGCCAATTTAATTTTGACACTCCCGAAACTGAATTAATATGCCCAAAAACTGCTAATTGCATAGTTTCATCTAGTACATCACGATTATTCATATTCCGTTTTTTGTTATTTACAGATCCAGTTTACAAAAATGTGTTTATTAGCGTTCTTAAGTAAACAACAGATACGTTTCTATTCGGATGGTTTTCATTCATATTCGCCGTTTGGGAATAATTTTTCTTTGCCATCCCATATAAAATCACAATTTATCTCTTCCAGAGTGTAAACAATTTCAGCAAAAATGTTTTAATATTAATAAAACACTGAAGTCACAATTTCGATAACTTATGATTTTTCGAAATTAATAATTTCTGATATCTGAAACCTTTAACTTTAAATATCTCATAAATTTCATGATGTAAGTACGTAACTCGTTTTTTCACACACGAATATCGAGAAAATAGTTTTCTTTCAAAATCAACAAAAAAGTACAGGGTGTCATTTAAAATCTTGGAGTATGGGTGGCCGGTGACGGCGGGTGACCCGATGGGGTGGTTAAAAAAAATCGAATTGATTCGGTCTTTACTTGATGAAGATCCATCGTATTAATTACTAAATAAACAACAACATTTTCTGAAGAAGCCACTGTGTTGGCGAAACAATTGTCAAATATTACTTCAAATATTAAATAGTGAAAATCCAACATTTGTTGTTTATTTAGTAATTAATAAAAAAAATCATTTGTCCTCTATATCCTAAACAACCTTCCAAAATTTCAAGTTTCTGTCTTCAAAAACACGAGGAATAATTCAATATTAAGTTTTTGTGTGTTCACACGGTATATTCTTAGTAAATACAGAGTACACCCATGCACTCTCTTTGACGAAATCAATGCACGAACAAATTATGAAATCAGAAATCTTCGCTACTACAAATACGTCTAGTAAAGTAATTCAATCCATACAGAGAAAGGAGCCGTCTACTATGTTAATGAAACCAGCATCAAGCGTAAGGTTATCTCGACGAGGCGAACTAAATTAATTCAATTTAATGCAAGTTAAAGATTGTAGACAAATGGACGAAGATGGAGTATATAAAGACGAGGGAAGTTGAATATGAAAAGTAAGAGAGTTTTGGGAAAACGTTTATGTCTGATGCAAAACTTCCGCTCTTAATGGAGTTTCCCAGTCGTGAACTTTGAAATAAAGGGTTCGGAAAATAAAATAACAACCACTACGTTACAGCGAAAATATACTTGTAGCAGACGTTACACTCAAGCACAAATTTATAAATGTATCTAATACCGAAGTAGGTGCAGAGGTATTATAAGAAAACAATCTTGCAAAAATGCTTCAACTATGTATTAACTTGATTTGTATGGTTTACTTTTTGCCGAACTATGAAAAGTGATTACTTAATATCTCATTTAAATGAGTTACATATTTGGTCTTAAAAAAATTGTCCAGAAAAAGACTCTTACGAGTCTGTCGAACGTACCAGAGAAGAGTGGAGAATAATAAACATAATTTTATAATCATATGATTGTGAGTTCGTATAAAAGTAACATTGCTAATATGCTGAAATAGCATTAATTGTCATTTCAAATCCATATTTTGTCAAAATTGATTGGTTAATGTCACTTTTAAACTAGGTTTAAAGAAATCTAATGTCAACTTTGACAACTAATTTGAATTCAAAAAGTGGTGGAGACTGTAAAACGTAAAAATGTCTAAAATTTAAATAGCGAATGCGTAATTCAATTACAAACACATAATAGGTGTGTAATTGGACAAATAAACTTTTCCAAAAGCAGTTTCTGTTATTGCTATATGCGAAGATTGTGAAAAGTTCTGTATCTAGAGGAATATGTTAAAAATAAATGCAAATAGTTTCAATATTAATAAAACTTATTAACAATTCTGAAGAAAAGTGTTTGTTCAGAATATATGAAAACATTGACAATAATTTATATATATATTGCTATAGGGCGGTATGTATTTAATATCCCCTTTATTGTTAAAATTCTTAAAGAGCTATGAGACTAATTAGAATAAAATTGAAAAAGAAACTGTCAAAAATTCACGAGAGAAATGTTATCTAAGTTAAGTTTTACAAATACTAACTAGTAAGCAAGTGAAAGTCTAAATTAAATAACTCAAAGAAATGTACCTAACATTGTTGTATTAAATTTAAAATGTCCTAAGTTTCGCGCTTGAAACTCTCCTTCCTATCTCTTATGATTTACGCCAATAATCTAATTTTAAAGAAAAAGAGAGGGGGTTTGTTTCCGGCATTTAGTAAATTATACTCGAATACAGTTAATCTTGTGAACGGTTCATAAATTTTCTATCTCAGGGTCGTTGGGGGGGTTCATGTCCTACAAAACTACGCTACAAGAGTCACTCACATTACCTGTACGCTTACTTATTTCCGTGGCAGCTGTCGGCAAATCCTCGAAGATGATGAAACACCTGTGGGCAAAATAAAATGCGCTTCCTCGTCGTGCAAATAGACGAAAATCCACGAGATTGATGGTGGGCGTTACGCAACAAAATAACAAATATAAACGCAGGTATATAAAACAATTCTCTATATTTTAAACAAAACAGGTTACAAATCTTGTAAATATGTTGCAGTTGGAGTATCTTTATTAGGAGAGAAAATAAAACATTTGTATGAAAATTATCTAACAAGAATAATGGCACACAGTTCCACTATAAATTGTACAAATATCCACCTAATAATAGTACAGCGGTTGAGTGCTAAAATATGAAATGTACGTGGACAGAAATGACGTCCCAAAATTATCTAATTAAGTTTTCTAAACTGATTGTAACTGGAGAACCACAATTTTACGGTACGTAAGTTACTGTTAATATTTTGCATGTTATTTAGCCTTATTTAGTTGCTTGTATATCTAGATAGGTTAGGTTTACATACATAAAACGTGACTGACGTTGTAATTTAAAAATGCCTTAAATATTATGTGAATGCGAACACCAAACTATTTACTTCTTAATAAATTGAATCTTGTGACTTTTAATACTAATCTGACTTTGAACGAATTGATATTGACTTTAATCTCAATAAAAAAACTACAATTATATACATTAGTTCTATATAAATACTATGGCTTTGACGTTACACCTCTTTGGATGTCGTAAATACTTGTAAAAACTTTCACAATACCTTCAGTTTAACATATGAAAAATGTTCGTTAGCTTTATGGCGGGGTCCGTATGGTGAACTGGAACGGGCCTTGTAGCTGGTTGTTCTTCGGATATTATGGAACCTCCGACGGGATGAATTTCGGTAGCGGTGTTGGAATTTAACAGCAAGCGGGATCTTCAGCTCGGGGATGCTCCTTCTGCCGGTCTTGGTTCGTAATCTTCAGTATCAGTAAGTGTATTTTTCTTCCCCTTTATTGTAATTTAATTGATGTGTCCGTCTCGATTTATTGGAGGTTAGAATCTTTGTTTATATTCTCTTCTCTTTTCAGCTTCAGTGGCGCCTATCTTCGCTCGTTCGTATTGGTAATTCAGAACTATTGCTGGATTTATTTTCAATGGTGTCAACCTTGACGATGACCCACTGACTTACTAACTGGATGATGACTCACAACGTACTCGTCGGGTTATGAATCAATCAATGACAAAAAAATGAATGACCTCGTCTGGAGTATGTATACCTTATATATAGGTCAAGGTTGGCGATTGTTTAAAGCCTCGAACCCAAAGTGATTATCGATCATATTTTGATTTATTATAATAATATTTGATTATTTTTCAATACTAAAGGATGTTATTCTGTAGTTTTTTCATTTATAAAAATTAAATAATATATTTTCAGTACGTGTAAATCTCTGAATATTGCTTTTAGGAATTTTAATGAGAATGGCATTTTTAGCGTCGCTTTTTGATACATTTGTACAGTCATGTGCAAAAAAATATTTAAATGTTATAATTTTTGGATTTTATCCAAAAATAAGGATATTTGGACTTTATGTGGAGCTGGTTTACATACTAACTTAATTACTAAATACATTCATATTTATTTCTGTTTTTTATTTGATTAAAATCTGTGCATTTAAGAATAAATTGCTTAATGCGTATTTTAAATTTCAATTCAAAGTCAGTTTCCTATTCTATTTTAGTAATGAATTATCTTGCTCAATGGGTTATTAAAATTTTATCAAATCATTCACATTTAACAGTGCCAAGGATTAATTTTAAATATCCCTTTTTGGTATTATTGTAGCAACACTTATTCAGTTTTTTACATGTCAAATTAAATATTGATTTTATTAGTAAATTCTTGCTAATGGCTTTAGTTTGGTAGGGCACTTAATTATGCATGTCCTTCGTGTCTGTAATTGGCCCAACATGTTTATATTTAAGGTGTTTTACTAAATTTTACAAATTGATGTTTGACGTTTATTCATGATGGCTAATTGGTCTAAATTAGAAATGATGCTTTCGATAATTATGCATTAGTAAGGGCGCAATTCATGACAATTCCTAATCCTAACTGTGCTGTGATATGTGCAGTTGGAGTATTTAGCTTCATATACCAGGCAATTATTAAATTTAGTCACGAAATTCTAGCTTTAATATGACATGTGATCTAGGTCTCTTAGGGATACTTCAAATGCTGTTTGTACTTAAATTACAACCCTATTGATATTCATGCCCTAATTCAAATCTGTTCTAAATATAGAAAAGGCTGTAGTTAATTTATGTTTTCACATTAAAATTGGTTTCCTCACCGAGTTACATTGTATTTGACTTAATAATGGGCGTTCAAAGAATGAACGTCCATGCTTTACATTAAATGATGCTATTGATTATTTCTAGGTCAATAATTCTATTTGTGCTTTTAAAAACAGGAGATATACAATCAACGAGCTTTGGAGTGTCACTCCTAGTATGTACAATTTATGATTATGTTTTGATTTAGTCATAATTGGCATTTTTATATCGGCCATATTGGTATGTTCTAAATGCATGTGTTGTGTGTGCTAGACATGATGCTTTGTCAAAACTCAATGTGTAATGATAATGAAAGATTGAAAATAATATATGTCATATAAGTATAAGACTGTATAGTGCGTTTCTGTGTATGTAAATTTGTTCTCACTAATATAGTTAGGTTTTTATGCTAATTTCTTTAATCTTAACTTTTCAAATAAACTACATGACCAAGATATAATTGTTTGCTAATTTGCTTAAGTGGGATGGATTCTGTGTGCATTGTTGTTTCTCTCCTTTGTATAAGTAAATCAATGGCAACTCCAACATTTCAACATGTACCAGGGTTCGTCCCTAATAACAAACTTAAAAGTAAAAAAATTGAGTGTTGAAACTCGTACTAATTATGTGTATTTGAATGGTCTCGGATCATATACGAGACTAGTTCAATATATTATACCATTTATATGGTTGTATGCAATATATAATTAGTTATTACTATTTTATTTTATTTTTTAAATGTATGTTTTAATCTTTAAAAGAGTCTAAACGTATTTTCAAAACTAATTCTGAGTTTGTTCAATAACGATTTTACCACATTGTATCTCAATATATCTGGACTATGATGCTACCTAATTTCATAGTACTAAACACAGAATTAAGTGGGAAATTTATGAATGCAAACACCTAAAGTTGGGTTATGTATATTTTTACCGGCAAAATTTACTTAAACGTATTATGAGCTCAGTCTAAAATTATTTATAAGAATCTAATATTTTATCTCAGGGTATTATGGTTCTTATTTGGTGGAAAATTACCTTCGTATAAAAAAACAAATTGATTGAACATTAAATACATTACCTACATAAAATAGGTTTAACCAATACATCATCCTATAACTAAAACTGTTAGTGCAAATGCTAACCATTGAAATTGTTTATACATAAACAACAGGAACATATAATCATAAACGGTATGTATATGAATCTTAAGTAAATAAATTTCAGTTCAGAAAATTAACATTAATTGAAAAGATTCTTTAAATATTATGTGTGGAAAAACTTCTACATGCAACTTGAATTTATATTGTCTTGCAATTATAGTTTTAAATAATTCTGATTCTTAATTCTCAATATTAATAAATATGTAATTACTTAACTTGAGTTCTATTTTTTTTTTTATTTGTTTAGTGGCCATTCTTTACAAGTTGGAATCTGGTATTTCCTATCCTCTTGTGAGCCTCTTCGTCCTGGACTGGTATCCTGGTATGAATTTCTAACCATGGACTGCTTATCCCTCTAGTACTACGTTTTGATTTCGTAATTCAGGTGATAATTAATTTTAAGTCTTCTATTTATATATTTAATTTTCTTGTTCCCTTGGTATTGGAGTACATTTTTACTTGATGAAAGTCCTCTAATTTCACGTTCTGGCACTATTTTTTATAATAATAATTTAATAATAATAATAATTTATTTGTGTTCTCGACTACATTGTAGTCTCCTGTGTAAAATCATTCCCATTTGTTCTTTTCACTTGCCCACTAATGATTATTGTGACCGCCTAAAGGCTCTATTGTACGGGATATACTTCTAACATGTAGGTTTCTCTTAGGCAGCGAATGCAACCAAAAACCATCGCTGTGATATTCTCAGGGGCATTTGCCGCGCAAGCCGACATAAGTTGCGATCCTAGTTTTAAAGTAATTACCAGTTCTATAACCAGATGGAAAACCATACAAACCAAAATCTTAAAAGAGCACTCGTATACTATGGAAATGAAAACTTTAAGCACAAAAGACCTGTAAAATGGTTCTATTTTAATACCCCTCCACAAATCCTAACCAAAATAAAGGTAAGCAATAACTAATCAAATCCAACTCTAACATAAAGATTCACCGCACTCAGATGAAGAGTAAAGACTAATTAGTCCAACTCAAATCTACAATAAAGAAGAATAAGAAGAAAGTCATTACATGCAGGCGCACGTACAATGATGAGGCCGGAAAGGCCGAAACACGGTGTCTGTGCGTTGATTGTCGGTAATGATACTAGATGTATGTGTGTATCCCGATACATGGATATACTTTTTGTTAGCTGCCGTAATTGTTACCCACAGTTGCGCCTTCAGATGATACTGCTCTAACACAGAATAATGAAACTGAATACTGATATAGATACCAACCCCGCCCTCTCTGATCCAGCAATCCATTCTAATAAAATTAAAACCCCAAATAGTAGCCAGACTATTATCAAGTCATGTTTTCGATAAACAAACTATATGAACATTTTTATCTATATTATAATCTCTAACATCTGTAATTCTTTGGCAAGTATTGTTCTTGAATCTAGAAAGTTAAAAAACGTCATCATGGGATTATCAGAACCGGTAAGCGCAGCAAACATAAAATTTAAAATACAAACATGATAAATAAAAATCAACAAGAATTCCAAACGAAAAATATTACCCACTATTCGATTAGAGTCAGGCATGTCAAACTCGTTTACCACCAAGGGCCACGTTACCAAAAAAAAAAAGAACTACAATTGAAACCAAACAGATATTTTATTAACATGGTAATTGCATACAAAATAATGTATAGGTATTAAAAAAAGCTGCCTTTTCAAACTAACATTAGTTAAATAAAAGTGCATAAATATATCATATCATTTTTTTAATTATAGAAATTTGGTATTCCAACTTTCATATATTTTTGTTTAAATATGGAATCACACTGAATTTCGATTAATTCCAGTTGTAAATTATCATCAACAGTTTCAACATCAATTGATAGAAGAGAAGTAAATAGGTGAAACTGATTTTCGCATTTCTTGAAATCCAAAAATCTTTTTTCGAATTCAATTTCTAATAATTTAATTTGTTTGGCATATTCCGAAAATTTCAATTCTGGTGATTTTTGTAATAACGACTGGCAACATTCAAAAGGGGATAAATTTTATTTTTGAATCTGTTTTTGGCAAAGTATTAATTTCTGTTTAAGAACGTTAATATTGTCAAATAACATAGTAACTACTTGCTGTTTACCTTGTAGTTTAATATTAAGTTGACTAAGTTGATTTGTAATGTCAACTGAAAAAGCCATTGATCATCTTTTAATATTCCACATTCATAATTTTTCGATTCTAAAAAAATGATAATTTCGTCCAGCAATTCAAATAATCGCTTAAAAACTTTTTGACTGGAAAGCCATCGAATTTCTGTGTAATAAGGTGATTGGTGTATTCACTTCCTATGTCTCCTAGAAATTTTATAAATTGACGATGATTAAGGCCACGTGCACGAATATAATTTACAATTTTAGTGACATTTTTTAGTACATGATCGATATTTAAAACTTTGGAGCACAATGTTTGCTGATGAATGATACAATGATAATGTTGAAAATAAACATTTCCTTTTTCATTGCATTTTTCTTTTAATTTTGTAACAACTCTTTTAAGATCCCAAGTCATGGCAGGATCACCATCAGTTGCAAGACAAACTAATTTTTTAACGATAATTTATATTTAATCAAAACTTCCATAAGTACGTTAAACATATCAGCTCCAGTAGTTGTATCGCGCAAAGAATGATTTCCATAAGCTCTTCACTTACAGCCAGCTGCGCGGTATCCTGCGTATCTGTACTTTTTCGTCAATAAAATTGCAATGGAATAGGTCTCAAATGTTGGTATTATTGACTTCAGTTGTTTCCTTAAATTCTCGGCTATATTATCAATTCTGCTTGCAATGGTGTTTCGAGTAAAGCTAATATTTTTGAATTTTTTTAATTGTTCTGGACACAAAATTTCTGCTGTTTTAATAATACATTCGTGAATAAACTCCCCGTCATTGAATGGTTTCGACTTTCTTGCAATTAAATGTGATAACAAATAACTAGTTTTTACAGCAACTGTGTTATCTTCAATAGGTTTAACAAATATACTTTTTTGTTTTTTAAGTGTCAACTTTAATTCTAACAATTTATCTTCACGAAGTTTCGCAATATATTTGTCGAAGATTACTTGATGATTTGTATCGTTGTGCCTTTTAATGTTGTATTCTTTGCAAACTGCAATAGAGTTTCTACATATTAAACATAAAATTTTATTTTTTGCTTGAATACAAAAATATTGTAATTCCCATTTTCATGAAAATTGCGATGTTTATCTTCAATTAATCGTTTCTTACTCATGCTGGTAGAGGGCTTTGACATTATTTTAAAAATTCATTTAATTATGTATAAAGAAAATACTACACTTTCTGATGACATTGTTGGGTACACACTTTTAGAACGCTGCATTCGCATTTGCAGTGGGTTACGTTAGATATCGGCAGTTTTCGCGCACATTCGACAAAGTTCGACGATGATAGTTCATGGCCCACCCAAGAGGTGTGCTATTGTCGCTTTTACGCGCGATATTCAAAAATAGTATTGTAATTTTTATAATATCAATATATTCCCAAGACATCATATTTTGTTATAAGTGTCATAAAGTGATAAATTTCATATAGAAATTTATCACTTATAACAGAATATGATGTCTTGGGAAAAATCTTTTGTAGATTAAATGAAAAATAATTATTTTTACCTTGTATGGAAATAATTTTTTTCAAATATTTGATACCAACCTTGCCGGCCGCAGACAACTGGTAAGCGGGCCGCATGCGAGTAGAGGTACAACTTAGTACTATATTTGAAACTCTTCCCATTGATTTTTTCAGAATACATTTTTTATTTATAAGCTTATAAAAATATTACACAAAACATAAAATTAACTTATTTCTCACTGGAATCTATTTCTTAATCCTATATGTAAGTATACAGATTACTTTGGTAATAACGTATATATCACTTTTTCTTTCAGTGTAGAATGTAAATTCTTCAAAAATATTACCACCTATGGATAATTCCCAGTCCAACACTGTAGTTAGGCCTGCCAGTTCCAAATGGACCTCCAAAATGTCTGTGATATTCCCCTCCGACATATGCATGGGTATTTCCTTTGTTATAAAAGTTATATTTGCCGCTGGCACTGAAATCCGTCCCGAAGCCTCCAGTATTGGAAGCTGCAACACCTAATGTACTTCCAGAAGGTATATTCATGTAATCCACAGATCCTCCAACTGTCAATGGGCCATTTTGTCTTAATTGTTTCGATGCGAAACCCGTACCAGTTAATTGATGGTTATCGTTGCTTAGGAACGTACCAGTATGGCTTATAGTTGCTCTGCCAGTTCTATCAACATCTAAGTTTGTTTGCCTTCAAACTCTAGGTAAAGGAACCCACAAAAGGTATTCTTCTCCATTGCTGTCCGCTATTGGCGCAGCCTCAAAACAGAATGAGGAAGCAGCAAAGAAAAAGACAAAAATAGCTAACTTATACATTTTAATAATTAATTTATAAATTTAAATATGTAATTATTTGCACTTCAATTCGTATAAGTGGCTACGTTTTTGAAACTGATGCAACATAAAGAGTTGGCTGGCCCTTATATAGTAAGTTTATCTATACGTTAGGATTTCCTGCGTATTTTGGACGAAAGGGTTTTTGCTTCATTTTTTATCGTTGACCTTATCTCGTTTGTCGGTTCATCTTGTGGAACGTGGAAAGCGAAATCCCCTCGTACAAATAGTTGCATTTGAAGATAACGTAAGAAAAACATATCACATCCTGTTTGTTTTGGTTTATTCATTTACAGTGCAAATAATTATGTCATATACATAAAGCGTTTATTTTTAATACCTATTGTCGATTCTGCAATATACATGTTTGAGATATTTAGAAGCACTTTTTACTTTCTTATAGGTAGTATAAGGAAGTATTGTGATGATAAAAATTTTCGACCTCGAGATTTTTGCAGATGTCCACGTTTCGATGTCCCCTGATACCGAAAAAGTGGTTTTTAAAAAATGTGTGTCTGTGTGTCTGTGTGTAGATATCAATTCCAAATTTTGTATTTAGTAGTATAATCCCTCTTGAGAACTGATTAGATTTTCAGTAAAATCGGCATACCGGAAGTAGTAGTTTACTTCAGTGAAAAAATCAAATTTTGCCAATATTTCGTCAACTACTAAGTTTAGACTAATTTATAAAGAATTCGTAAGTATTTAGAACTTAATTTCCAATCTTTTGTATAAAAGAAAATTCAAAATTCGGACCGGAAGTATCACTTTTACTCTTACCGAATAACGATTTTTTGCAAATATGTCGTAAATTATGCATTCAATATATATTTATGAAGAGTACAATAGTATTTAGAGTTGGATTTGAAATATGTTTTGTACATGAAATTTCAAAATTCGGACCGGAAGTAACTCTTTCATACGTATAAGAAAGTCGTGTGGTGGCCACACCTCATTTTTTTCCTGTGATAGCTACTCATAAGGAGCACATTTTAAAAATATTTCGCATTATACAGGTTGTTTTGTAAGTTAGTGGCTGAGTATAGTTATAATTTTTTAAATGGAACAGCCTATACATTATTACATTTTTGTATTTCCCGTATAATTCTTAGTCAAAAACTGATAAGATGATACAAGTCTAAAACTTAAAGTTTTCGACTTTTTCCCATTTTTCTGGAAAATTTAATGTTTTTATAAAATTATATTTCTCGAAAACGACGTATATTATTAGGTGACCACAACTTTTGGCAGTGTTGTTCAAAATAAGAGGCCCTAATGCAAGCATATTGTAGTTTTTTTTAGTTACTAGTTGCATGTACGGAAAACCGGATTAAAATTACACAACACATTCTTATCTAAGACATATCTTATTTACAATACACTCTATTTCAGAAATATAATGCAAAAAATATGTAGACTCTGGCACAATAAACAAATTTTACAACCAAACAAATTAATAACTTGATTTTAGTAGGTGTAGAAACAGGAACTGTTACGTGAATCGATAAGTGGAACAGAACTTATAAAATAATAGAAAATATGAACATTAAAATAAGTAAAATTTAAAAGTATTCAAATTCACTCGTTTTTTTTGAACATGCTTCCGAAATGAATAATCGACATTAATAAGGCGTTGAGTACTTATATTTATAAATATTTGTCGAATATGTTCCCTCATAACTTCTTTTGTGGATACAGGCATACTGTATATTTGCTCTTTTACGGATCCCTATAAAATGAAACGAATTTTGTAATGTCCGTGCCCTAGCACGCTAGTAAATAGTACCTCCACGGGCCACTTCCTTGGATACATTAAATTTAGCGGAATATCATCCAATAATTTCACTAAATTGCTTAATAGAAATTACTCATAGGCTTCTCCATAATACTACCTTCAAAGAAATGCAGGTCTATCATCCAATCAACAAGAATGCCTCCGCATATAATTAAGCTCCACCAATGCTGACGATCTATTTATTAGTGTAAGGGTTTTGAATAGTAATGAAAATTTCTTTTTGTACTCACCGCCTGTAAAGTGATATTTGGCGCATGCATCGCTCGACCAGGAAGGAGTATTTCCCGGTCGACGCGACTGTAAAAATTGAAAATAGTCTTCCCGCACTTGGTTCGTAAATAACTATTTGTTAATTGCTTCATTACTATGGAAACCAGCTTCATCCCCAAATAGCACAATATCAAAAAGAATTGGACGGACATTTATTTTAGTTATTGCCCATTGGCAGCAGAACACTCTTCTATCTGTAAAATGATGGGTGCGTAACTCAGTATTTAAATGTATTCATTAGAGATAATATTTATTTCATTTTAAGGTCCTTGCAACGCTGGTTTGTCTAATATCCTGTAAAGCACTTACTTCACGGGTACTGAAGTGAGGAATTTCTGGTGCTACCATAAGAGTTCTTATTTAATTGTTGTCATTTACCACATATTTAAGTTTATTTGGTTTTAAATTATCAATACTACTATAAAAGTATTTATTATTCTTCCAGAGGCATCTGTTCTGGGACATCTTCTCTCACGGTAACGCTTCTGGTAAACTCTTTGGGCTAATAAATTATTGCTTTTCTTTACTACCAAACATAGCAGTGATATTAATACAGTAAAGTTCCTAGGGCTCACTATGGACAACTTGTTGAAATGAACATACCACATCGACAGTCTATCAAAAAACCTAACAGCGGGCATTTTTGCTATCAAAAGAATCATAGCAATTGCGACTCATCATGCGGCCAGGTATACTAACTATGGCCTCAGCTTTTATTTTACAGATTTTAAAATACTTTCATGCTCACAAAATAGACTTTCCACTAAATGGTGAACACCATTCGCATTATACCCGTCATGGGGCTGATTTCAGTGACCCATATCACCGTTTAACGTCGACCCAGCAAAATGTCAACTATTGGGGACCGAAATTTTATAATAATCTACCGTCGAACTGGAAATCGCTGGAAATGGATCCGTTCTCAAGAAAGGTGAAGACTTTGTTATTGAAGAGGGAGTGTTACACCATGAAGGAATTCCTTTTGTTTTAATAGATAATTCACACAATATGTGTAATGTGTAACTATAATGTTAACTGTATCTTTGTTTTGTATCTTTTGTTGCCTCTTGTCTAGCTCTTGTTTAATTCATAACGACACATATCTGTGATACTTTTATTGACAATTGATTGTAATGGTGATTACAAAAATAAATATTATTATTAATTTCTATTTCAGTACAAAAGTACCTTATTACAATAGAAAATGTAAAGTTGGCAAAATTATATCAAAAAATGACAATAGCACAGTAATGGTCACTTTTAGAATAATTACGTCTTACATGTTTTTGGTGCGAAATTTATTACGGAACAATACACAGTGTTTCATTTGAAAAATCTCACTTCTTCCCAAAATATGTCCTGTAACTTTTATCCAGTTTTCTGCAAATTCAATTACGTAGCACTTGCAAAAAATAAAATATGTTTGTTTTAGGACTTTTTATTTTGAACAATGCTACCAAAAACTGTGTCGATCTAATTCGTCGTTTTCGAGAAATGTAATTTTATAAAAACATTGAATTTATCAGACAAATAGTAATAATACAAAAACCTTAAATTTTAATCCTATGCTATTTTATGACTTTTAGACTAAGAATTATACGGGAAATACAAAATATGTAATAATATAAATGGTGTTCTATTTAGAAAACTATAACTATGGTCAGCCACCTAGTTATGGAACACTCTGTATATGACAAAATAAATTTAAAATGTGCTGCTAATAAGTGGTTCTTTTCTCATAAAGTTACAACAAAATATATGTCGAACCGTTATTATACCAGAATTTTTGTTTTAATTACTTTGTAGTTAGTAATTTTAATTTGTGTTAAATAATTTCACCAAGAAACTCATAAAAGGAATTTCCGAAAGGAACTTTTGAATATTAAATATATATACAGGGTGAATCATCTAAGCGGGTAAGGCCGATTATGCCTTTATGAGTAAAGATATTTCGAAGCGGTTTTTTCCTTATGATAGCTGTTTATTAGGAGCACATTTTAAAAATATTTTGTATTATACAGAGTGTTCCATAACTTGGTGGCTGACCATAGTTATAGTTTTTTAAATGGAACACCCTATATATTATTGTTTTTCTGAATTCCTCGTATAATTTTTAGTCAAAAAGTTATAAGATAGTATAGGCCTGAAGTGTAAATTTTTTGACTTATTCCCATTTTTCTGAAAAATTCAGTGTTTGTATAAAATTATATTTCTCGAAAACGACGTATTAGACGGACAAAATTTTTTGCAATATTGTTTACAACAAGTGGTCCTAATAGAAGCATGTTTTATTTTCTTACAGTTACTAACTGTATGTGCAGGAAATTGGATTAAAATTAGATGACACGTTTTTGTATAAAAGTCATTTTTTTTAAATGGAACACCCTGTATATCAGTTAATTTCTGAATTGTTTATTAAATTTCATGTGAGAAACATGTAAGACGTTAATACTTTAAAAGTGACTATTACAGAGTTATTGTCGTTTTTTGATATGCTTTTGTTAGTTTTTGCAAAAAAGTTAATTTTTTTTTTATATTATTTCATTTTTGAATTTCTAATTAAATTTCACATCAAAAACATGTAAGACGTTAATACTTTAAAAGTACTATTATTGAGCTATTGTCACTTTTTGATATAATTTTGTCAGTAGTATACTAAATTAATTAAACCACAAAACTGACAAAATTATATTAAAAAGAGACAATAGCTCAGTAATAGTCACTTTTAAAGTATTAACGTTTTACATGTTTTTAATGAGAAATTTAATAAGAAATTCAAAAATGAAATAATATACAGGGTGTTCCATTTGAAAAAATTGACTTTTTGCAAAAACTAACAAAAGCATATCAAAAGACGACAGTAGCTGAATAATAGTCACATTTAAAGTATTAACGTCATACATGTTTTTGATATGAAATTTAATAAACAATTCAAAAATGAACTGATATACAGGGTGTTCCATTTAAGAAAATGGACTTTTATACAAAAACGTGTCATCTAATTTTAATCCAGTTTCCTGCACATGCAGTTAGTAACTGTAAAAAAATAAAACATGCTTCTATTAGGACCTCTTATTGTAAACAATACTGCAAAAAAATTTGCCCATCTAATACGTCGTTTTCGAGAAATATAATTTTATACAAACATTGAATTTTTCAGAAAAATGGGAATAAGTCAAAAACTTTACAATTCAGGCCTATACTATCTTATTACTTTGTGACTAAAGGTTATACGGGGAATACAAAAATGCAATAATATATAGGGTGTTCCGTTTAAAAAAACTATAACTATGGTTAGCCACAAAGTTATGAAACACTCTGTATAATACAAAATATTTTTAAAATCTGCTCCTAATGAACAGCTATCACAAGGAAAAAACCGCTTCGAAATATCTTTACTCATAAAGGCATAATCGGCCTTACCCGCTTAGATGACTCACCCTGTATATATATAAATAAATTATCGTTTCTTGGTTGTTTTATTCCATAAATCCATTAATTTTCTTGGCATTAGCGACCACTTGTTTACACATTATTAGTCAAACATTAAAAATAAAAATAAAAATTCATATTTAGATGTTTCGACAATATTTATTGTCTTCTTCAGTTTTTTCTTTTTTTTTTTTTTATAAACACATCTAAGCATAATAAAAATCTTCTTTTTAATTAAGTACGATACATACATAAGTACTTCGTCAATAAACAAAAGCGAATTTTGATTTCTTTTATAATTAAAAAACTCCCAAGAGCAATATCATTATTCCCTTTTCTAATTCTTTTTATCCTCTTACTTTTGTATAATTTATAATTTGAATTAAGTATCATAAGTAAGAATAATTTGAAATAATAATCGGATTTTACGTGTTATGTCAGTAAACCGTTGTTTAAAATGACTATTTTAAGTCCCACGAGGAAGAATATGCCAACCTGCGTGCCATCCGAGACCCAGGTATTGTTTATTATCAAATTATAAGCATTTTTATATTCTCTAAATGCATAATTTCTGAGGTATATCCAAAAAA
Source organism: Amphimallon solstitiale (assembly GCA_963170755.1). Lineage (NCBI taxonomy): Eukaryota > Metazoa > Arthropoda > Insecta > Coleoptera > Scarabaeidae > Amphimallon > Amphimallon solstitiale. The sequence goes on along the minus strand of OY720676.1, from coordinate 40,739,699 downwards.
AACTGCTTGAAAAGAGCACAAAATCTACTTCCGCAAAAAGGTCGAAGAACTTGTTATTTAAAGCTATTCTCAAATTTGCTTCGAGTACTTTTGTTTTATTAAAAAACTGTCTATATTCTGTAGTTGAAGAAACATTGAACAATTTGATTTTGTCACTGAAGTATACTACTTCCGGGATATCCATTTGGCAACAAATCTCGGTACAAAGATAATACTCTCAAATATACTGTTCGGTATTAATAGCTTCAACCGTTCGGCATCTATGGTCGCCATACACGGACAAACAAAACCAGACAGAGATATAATTGCAGAAAGTACTTTTACGTTATCAAAGGATACCTATAAAAATCTCGTAGTAGAAAATGTTCATCACAATACATCCTCATACCACGTACTAGTACGACATGACATTCTTATATCAATGTGCTACAAAGCCTATTGCAAGTTCTCAAGGTAATTGAAGTAGGCTCGTTTTTTATTGCATAGAGTGTTGCAAATTTTCGCAGAGACTTCTAATAGTCCCATTGATATGGATTACTTGTGGCACGATATCGCGCCTTTACTTTATTACAAACTGACAAAAGGTGCAAAAATATTCAAACAGCAGCGGTACATTATTAAAGAAACGTATGCGTCAAACAGAGAAATCAAGCTGTTGTTAAGACATGACACTTTATCCATGATTAATTAAAAATAAAATATTTGCTGAAGTGGCATCTTGTACAAATCAGCATTAATTGCATTCCAATCAATATTGTTAAAATTTCTTATATACCTGACTTCCGACTCAACAGCTGTGTGCCTAGCATTTAATGAACAATGTACACCACCATGATAAAAAAAATTGTCTCTAACCAACGACAATTGATTCATGAAGAGTGACAATTACGTTAACAAGTGTTAACGAACTCCAAGCAATCTTGCTGGCGATGTAAGAAGGCGCTTCTTTTCGAACGAATCAAGAATATATTCAACATACCTTGACGGAGCATAGCCAACCTTAAGCAGGTCTAAGGTTGAAGTCCCTCTCACTGACAATACTGTCAGACAACTGAATACACAAAGCAAGCGAGTTCTGTACTTCGTCAAAAAAAGTATGAATTTATAGTCTAACCAGAGCTGTATCCAAGGCCCATAATTATCTTATTTCTAGCTGCAGTAACTGTTACCCACAGTTACGCCTTCAGATGAGACTGCTCGAACACGGAATAATAAAACTTAATATTAAAAAAATACAGGAGGTACAACTTATTTAGTACTGTATTTCAAACTCCTCCCATTGATTATTTTCAGAATCTATTTATTATTTATAAGCTTAAAAAAATATTACAAAAAACATAAAATTATAATAAATAATTCACTTATTTATCACTGGAATCTATTTCTTAATGCTATATGTAAGTAGACAGATTACTTTGGTAATAATGTATATATCACTTTTTCTTTCAATGTAGAATATAAATTCTTCAAAAATATCACCACCTATGGGTAAGTCCCAGTCCAACACTGTAGTTAGGCCTGCCAGTTCCAAATGGACCTCCAAAATGTCTGTCATATTGCCCTCCGACATATGCATTGGTATTTCCTTTGTTATAAAAGTTATATCTGCCGCTGGCACTGAAGTCCGTTCCAAAGCCTCTAGTATTGGAAGCTCCAACACCTAATGTACTTCCAGAAGGTTTATGCATGTAATCCACAGATCCTCCTGTTGTCAATGGGCCATTTGGTCTAAATTGCTTCGATGCGAAACCGGTTCCAGTTAAATGATGATTATCGTTGTTTAGTAACGTACCAGTATGGCTTATAGTTGCTCTGCCAGTGCTATCAACACCTAAGTTTGTTTGCCTTCTAACTCTAGGTAAAGGAACCAATAAAAGGTATTCTTCTCCATTGCTGTCCGTTATTGGCGCAGCCTCAAAACAGAATGAGGAAGCAGCAAAGAAAAAGACAAAAATAGCTGACTTATACATTTTAATAATTGATTTATAAATTTAAATATGTATTTATTTGCTCTTCAATTCGTATAAGTGACTACGTTTTTGAAACTGATGCAGTGTAAAGAGTTTGCTGGCCATTATATAGTAAGTTTAAATATAAGTTGGGATTTCCTACGTATTCTGGACCAAAGGGTTTTTCGCTTCATCTGTTTATCGCTAACCTTTGTCGGTTTATCTTGATTCATAAAAGAGGAAAGCGGAATTCCCTTGTACAATTGGTTATCCGTTTTAATATAACGTAAAAAACACATATCACCGCCTGTTTGTTTTATTTTATCATTTACAGTACATTAATTAAACCATAAGCATAAAACGTTTATTTTTACTTCTTTGTAATCTGGTGTTATCAAAACACATACTGTGCATGTAAATAGCGTAATACATGTATTACGTAATTGCTAAAATATATTAATGTGACCCAATATACAGTAACATCCAAATAAATTCTACCAGTTCTTCAAGAATTCAAAATGGAATGCAAGACATTGTTTAATTATTTAAATTAGCTAAGCGATCAGGTGAACATTAAAAAAACATTTTCTAGAATTTACTATAGGTGCATCTGGCGAGCTTTCATTGACAAAATAATAGATAAAACAGTTTTAAGAAGATCCTTTGATTACTTTGGTGTACAATGATTTTATTGCCAAAAAGCCTTTAACAAGCTTTGTGCATAAACGTATATAAACATAATCATGGCGTATATGTGATATTACTTAGCACGGCAATACAGGTAAGAGAAAAAGAATATTTCATTCAGCAATTGATAAATATTTCTTATACCTACACAAGCGTATATCGTTTTCACTAGGTTATTGAAAAAAAAACTATTTAATTTAAAAATTCGTTGATTCATTACGGTATGAGTTGTTTTAACTTTATTAATGCGATAGACTTATTTAATTCTGACTTTTTATTTATTTATGTAAGTTTGGCGTATTTTGGATACCGAATATATTTACCAGTTTTGCAAAACTCTTTCTAGTTTATAAGCTATTTTATCTGTTCATATAATCATTTAAATATATTTTCCTTTGTCTTATATTTATCAAAAACTAGCTTTTACAAGTTGTTATTTAAAATTACAACAGTTTCAAGTTTTTCTAAATCAAGATCTTTATACTCATAACTCATAATAAATAAATCCCAACAGAATACATACATTATTTGCTAGATATTTAAAAAAAAAAGTGCTTTTTGATAAGAATATTTTTTTATGAAAAAAAAAATTGTTCTAAATCAAGTCCTAAATACTTTTATACCGGGGTCCACAAAATAACGCCCCAGCTCGTAGTAACTTTATTTGAAGCCTGATTGTACGATCGACATGTCAAATTAGACGACTTAAAACGTACTATCAGAGAAATATCAAATTTTATATTTAGCTATTCGGTTCATCAAGGATCGATAATCAACTGTTGTATGTTAAATAGCCGCCTGTTACTTTTTTCACATAATTTGATAAAGATGTTTTTTCTGAATTCAATGATGTAGCAGAATACCGTTTCTTGTTTTATTTCAAGTTGTTAAAAAATAAAAAATATTGCAAAAATTCTTGTACTCTATTAGTAATAGAGTGCTTAGACATTTTTCTCACCATGTGAATTTTATGTCAGTGTCGTTAAACCAATTTCAGTTGTTTCAGTTGTCATCATTTCATAATGAATAACGAGTTCGTGGATATGCTTGAAATTTACTTTGGGTATCACTAAAACAGTGCGCAAAGTTGTAGAATCTATGGAGAACGTTTCCCGGACAGGCGAGTACCAAATCGCCGTCAGTTTAGTCGATTGGAATCAATTTGAGACGGTATGGATGCTTTAAAAAACCTAGAACACAAAATCGGAAATTTCGAGATGAATGTTTTACTGTGTGTTGAGGAGAATTATTGGAATTCTGTATAAGAAATTGCTTCAAATCTACAAGTTTCCAGAGTAAATGTGTGTTCAGATTTGAAAAAAACATAAGTACAAAGCATTTGTGCCGCGCAAGATCCACACATTAGAAGAAGCACGTGGTATAAAAAATATAAAAAATACTATGGTCCGACGAATGTCAATTTACAAAAAAAAAAAATTAATCGCTACAATCATCGCTACTGGAATGTAGAAAATCCACGTTTCCGTAGAACAAGCTCCACAAAGAAGATTTTTACTTAATGTTTGATGTGGTATATTAGTTGAATGAATAATAGGTTCAATCTTGTTCGATGGAAATCTTACCAAGCAAATGTATTACCAAATTTTAAGTGAAGACTTACTAGAAGTTCTTGACAATTTACCCTTAAATGAAAAAAATAATTTAGTTTTTCAACAAGAGGGGCTACTCCACACAACGTCATAATCAATAGAGAGTTTTTGAATAGAGAATTTGGAGATCGTTGGATGGGAACATACGGCCCTATTTTGTGACCAGCTTGTTCTTGTGATCTGACCGCGATGGATCTTTTCTTCTTGAGCTATTTGCAAGATATTGTTTATACCACACCTCCTGATAGAGTCAAAGTTTTGCGAAATCGAATAATTGACGCATGTCTCGTGATGTTTTAACGAATGCTACGTTTGATGTGATACCCAGGTGTCGACAGTGCCTTGAAAGGGACGGTGCCAGTTTGAGAATTTCCATTAATTTTTTGTTAAAATCAGTTCATTTCATTGAAAAGTTTTAAAAAAATATCATTGTATTATTAAACGGTTATTTTATTGAAAATACCTTGAATGTGAGAACGCTCTTATTTAATGTAATCTGCCATCAAAGCCTTTTAATTTTAGATATAATATGGTTGACACAACTTCATATTATGGTTGTCATGGTTACAGTACCGGTCTCTTTAAGGGTGAGATGATTATTGGAAAGTGATAGTGCATTTAAACACAATGTTTTTTTTATTTTTTAACAAATTGAAATAAAACAAATAACTCTATTGTGCTATATCATTGAATTCAAAAAAAAAATATTTATCAAATTCTGTGAAAAAAGTAGCAGGTTGCCATTTAACATAAAAAAGTTGATTATTGGTCCTTGACGAACCGAGTAGCTAAAAATAAAATTTGATATTTCTCGAATAGTACTTTTTAAGTCGTTTAATTTGGTATGCCGATTCTTACAATCAGATTTCAAATAAAGGTGCTACGAGCTGGGGCGTTTTTTTCTGGACACCTTGTATTATTAATAAATATACATACAATGAACAGTCTGCGAAATGTTTGCAAAAAACTGTTTTTGATAAGAATAAAAGTGTTTTTTTTGGTTCGAATTTTGAAAGTCCTGAGCTATGAATATTGTTATACTCTATGAATGTATGTTTTGTAAGATATACCCAAATAATTGTTCTTCGATAAGAGTACAAAACACACATAATCCAAAAAATTGGAAGAACTTCTTCTTCTTCTAGAAGATCCGTAGATATTTTTTGTAATTGATTATTATAATTTTCCTGCGAGAGCGAGTTCTAGCTACCTTGCAATTTTTTGGCAGTTTTCGGGGACGGGGGGGGGGGGGTCTTCTCAGTTTCCCTTCCAATGCAATACGGACTATTGTGTTTATGTCCATCCTTTTTATGTGCTTGTGCCAGTGCCTTCTCTGCTGTCTTCCCAATTTTACTATGTCTTGAACTCCGCATATCTGCCTAATGTCAATACTTTTTCGACTGATAGTCATTTGTGTCATTTTATAGAAGGCGAGTAGTTGTATTTGTAGATGGTTTTTGTGTCGGCCACAGTAGCAGCCTCGCCTGCATAACAGATCCTGTTTCCATTGTGTATCCCCTTTCAAATGCATAATGTTCGATATATTTGCAAAAAAAACTGCTATTGGATGTGGAATGATGGTTTAAATTGTAAATCGTAAGCTACGACTGCTCCTCTCAAAGCAATATTCACAAATTTTTCTGCCTTACATCTCGGACAGACACTTCAGAATAAAGCAACAAAATATTTATTCAGAATGAAAAGAAATTAAAGAGGTAGGTAGTACCACAGAAGGGTGTGCTGGGTCCGGTGTTCTACCTACTGTACATTTGTGATATCCCTAAATTATAAAACGATAAAATAGCTACATTTGTCGATGTTACTGCATTCTAGCAGTGGGGATGAATAATATAGAGTCAACTCAATAACTACAAGCAGGCACGAATCAGATAAACAAGTGGACCAAAATATGGCGTATAAAACTAAACGAAAGCAAGTCAGAACACATTGATAATATTCCGGGTCCATACTCAAATACAGCTAAATACTTAGATAGTACACTTGATGCAAAGCTATGTTGGAAAGCCTATGTCAAAAAAAAGGAAGAACTAAGTATTTAGTACAGAAAGACGTATTGGCTGATTGGGATATTTTACGCCGTCTCTACATCACAAGTTCATGCTTAATAAGCACATTTTAAGACTTATATGGACAATGGCATACAGTTATAGGGATGTACTAAACAGAATAATATACAAATCATTCAAATATTAAGGAAAACGGTTGAAGCACCTTGGTATTGCAGAAATAGTGACTTACATCGGGAGCTTAACGTGGATACTGTAACCATCACAATTAAGAAGTTTGCCAAAAGCTACGAGGAGAGTCTTCATCAATATGTGAGTATCGAAGCAATCCAGTTACTGGACACTACAGATTTTGTGAGAAGACTCAAGAGGGCCAAACCCTTTGAGTTGATTTAAGTGTTAGTCTAAAGGCAGAAGCTGTGGGGTATTGTTAACAGTGTACTTAAGGAATAGCAAAAATTAGGACTACTCTTAGGTAAAATTTAGATTAACATTACTAAATTTGGATAGAATTAAACTGCTTATTGGGCAGCTGTCACCAAATTGCAATTAAAAAGCTGTTCGAGTAATAAAAGAACTATTACCCTTTCCAACACAAATAACAAATGGTTCTACGATATCATAAATTCATTTATCCCACATTCATACTACTAATATCAAGGTACAAATTGAACAAATTTTATTATTATAAAATTCTCAACAAAACTTTAATCAGAAGAAGACATGAGGTAGAGCTTTCTGTAAACTTATTATAAATATCGCATCGGTATTTAGTCCCTAGAAAGCAATACCATAGATACTAAATACTATATTCAAAGCAGGTATTATAATAATACGTTGCTGCATATATACAGCAGACGTTATCCAGAGTTATATCTAAACAGAAATACTTCAAATCATTATAATTAGAGGGCGGACACGAGCGGTTGATAACTCATCGCCCATGGGCGCACTATTGAAATTAGTTATTTTTAAAGAGGTTTTAATTTTATTTATATAATTGGATAACAAGTGGCTGGTGATCTATAAAATACAAAATAACTTATTATTTGTTCATTTTCTCTTCTGCAAGACTTCTTCTCTTTGAATTAAGTACATCCTTGTAGATAGAAAACGTCCTTTCTACATCGCAACTGGTTATAGATGCGTACTGGAAATATTCTTTTATTTCAGCGTATTTAGCATACACAATTGCCGCAATGTTATTAAATCTGGATTTCTATTAAAAACTGCGTCTAACTTTTGCCGAAGGCCACATCCGAAGTCACTAGGAATATTTTTGAAATTATTAATAGCCCACATCTAATGTGGTTAATCCATTTTTTTAATTTGAGATTTCGATTTTCAAAATATGTGATTAGTATAGGCAAATTTCCAAAGTGTTCCTGAAGGCATAACAACTGATTTTTACTTTCTTATACGTAGTATAAGGAAGTATTGTGATGATAAAAATTTTCGACCTCGAGATTTTTGCAGATGTCCACGTTTTGAAGTCCCCTGATACCGAAAAAGTGGTTTTTAAAAAATCTCTCTCTCTCTCTCTCTCTCCCTCTCTCTCTCTCTCTCTCTCTCTGTGTGTGTGTGTGTGTGTCTCTCTCTGTGTGTGTGACCACGATAGCGGTCAAACCGCTGTATATATCAATTCCAAATTTTGTATTTACGTGTATAATCTCCCTCTTGAGATCTGATTAGTTTTTCAGTAAAATCGGTATACTGGAAGTAGCAGTTTACTTCGGCAAAAAAATCAAATTTTGCCAATATTCCGTCAACTACTAAATTTAAACAAATTTATAAAGAATTCATATATACTTAAAATTAAAATTTAGAATAATTTTATCTAAAAGGTTTTCCGAAATTCCTACCGGAAGTAGGTCTTTTACTCTTATCGAAAATCAGTTTTTTGCGAATATTTCGCAAGTCATGCTTTTTAGACAAGTACGTTACGGGTATAAAAGTATTTAAAACATAATGTTCAATATCTTTTGTATAAAAAAAATTCAAGATTCAGACCGGAAGTACCACTTTTACTCTTATCGAATAGCGATTTTTTGCAAATATGTCGTAAGTTATGCATTCTATATAAATTTATCAAGAGTACAAAAGTATTTAAAACTGGATTTGCAATATTTTTTGTATATACGAAATTTCAAAATTCGGACCGGAAGTAGCACTTTTACTCTTAGCGAGGATCACTTTTTTGATAATATCTTGCAAAGTATGTATTCTATAGAGATTTATTAAGAGAATAGAAGTACTTAGAATAGGATTTTGAATAATTTTTGTAAAAAAATTCTTAAAATTCTATAATTTGAAACGCTCATACGTGTAAGAAAGTCATGTGGTGGCCACACCTCATTTTTTTTTAAATTTGGAATTTGTGTTAGTTCCTTGCACTCAGAAGTACTTCGAGCATCGTCATTTAAACATGTAACGAAATTTTGTAAACTATCGAAATTCTCTGCATAAAAACTATTTCTGTGTATGTTTTACCAAAGCTAAGTGACGAACGTGCGATATTTTGGAATATGAATTAGTGCTATTCATTAAGTGGGTGTTGTTTACATTATTTCTTTTCTCCGTTGTAACTTCGTCGTAGTTTAAACCGGTCATGTCCGCCCCCTATTTATAATATAAGATAATATTACCACAACTACTAATACTGGATAGATTATTTGTAAACAGCATAAATTTATTAAAATTAATTCCATTAATCACAACTATCTGTTTCTTACAAATGCTTTAAATCAATTGTAAATAATGAATGACCTAATGTAAACAATGCCCACAGCTCTACTAGAATCTATAGACACACATTTCTGAACACTATCAGTATTCGGATAAACACCCTTTAGGAAATTCAATACAGAAACATTACGTATTTTACATTTTTTCCTAGACTCTATTCTCAGACATTTTTGATGTTGTAATAGAAACAAAAGTTATCTATCTATAGTTACAAACTTCACTTAGCTCGGCTTCCTTTATACGGATATGGTTTCAGCATTGTTAAAAAAGAGTTAATTTAATCAATTTAAAAAAAAAAAATTGAGCAATTCAAATCACTACGCATGTTTTTAGAAGTAACAGGATTAACATAAATATTTTAGACTAAAAATAACTTTTTTCAATAAATGCTGCTCGTAATGAAAACTCTAATAAAAACTCAATATGTTCACAATAAAAATATTTTTTATTCACTTACAAAAGCAGATATTTATAAAATAATATAAAACACATATTTATAATTTATATATGTCAAGTAAAATTATTTACAATTTTTAAAAGCTAAATCTTTGGTAATAATTAATACTTAAGGTACATTTGCCGATTTTCTTCGATAACATTAAAACCTGTGTGAAAGTCCTATTCCAACATTATAATTAGGGCGACTATTTCCAAAAGGACCACCATAATGCCTGCCGTATTGTCCTTCAACAAATGCATTGGTATTTCTTCTATTATAGAAATTGTATCTACCGCTTGCGTGTACATCTGTTCCAAATCCTCTAGTATTTGAGGCACCAACACCAAATGTGCTACCTGAAGGTCTATGCATGTAATCCAAAGATCCTCCAGTTGTCAATGGACCATTTGGTTTCAATGGTTTAGATGCAAAACCAGTTCCCGAAAGATGATGATTATTGTTGTTCAATAAAGTACCAGAGTGACTTAAACTTGCTCTTCCTGTGGCGTCCAACCCAAATCTAGTTTGTCTTCTTACTCTGTGCGATGGTACTAAGATGTATTCTTCTCCATCATCATTTGCTGCTGTCGAATATACCGAACAGCATGCGAAAGCAGCGAATAAAAATACAAGAATAAGCGAATTATTCATCTTGGAGTTATTTTATAATAACTGAGGTTCGCAGGAGAATATATTCAAACTGTAGATGTTCTTAAACTGATGAACAACATGAACTCAATCCAACATTATATAGTGTTAGACTGGAATTTCCTTCGTATGACGGACGAAAGTCTTTTTTATTCTCCAACGATATAATTTGCTTTATCAGTAAATTTAAATTCATAAACGTTGCGTGCGGAATCCCCATGTTTTAACAAGTGTTTATTTTGCGATAACGTACAATTATTCATTAATTATCTACTCGCAAAGATGTTTGTATTTCCTTTTATAATCAGTTAGAGAAAGTTAATTGGGTAATAAACATGTTGTATGCGTATTTTTGGAGTTTTGCTAGTAGCTAATTAGAAATGTATATTGTACTTAATAATACATTATATACGTAATCTGTTCATCATAAATATGCTCTTCATATCGTAATTTGTAATCGCTGCAATTGCAGATAGAAACATGTATGAAGACACAGTGCACTGCATATTTGCTCATTCATATCTGAATCTGTATTTCTTTTACTTTCTTATACGTAGTATAAGGAAGTATTGTGATGATGAAAATTTTCGATCTCGAAATTTTTGCAGATGTCCACGTTTTGAAGTCCCCTGATACCGAAAAAGTGGTTTCTAAAAAAAATATCTGTGTGTCTGTCTGTCTGTCTGTATGTCTGTCTGTGACCACGATAGCGGTAAAACCGCTATAGCTATCAATTCCAAATTTTTTATTTACGTGTATAATCTCCCTCTTGAGATCTGATTAGTTTTTCAGTAAAATCGGTAGACCGGAAGTAGCAGTAGCAGTTTACTTCAGCGAAAAAATCGAATTTTGCTAATATTTCGTCAACTACTAAGTTTAAACAAATTTATAAAGAATTCATATGTACTTAGAAATAAGTTTGAGACAAATTGTCTTAAAGAAGTTTTACGAAATTCCAACCGGAAGTAGGTCTTTTATTCATATCGGAAATCAGTTTTTTGCGAATATCTCACAAGTCTTGCTTTTTAGACAAGTACATTACGAGTATACCAGAAAGCAGCAATCAATCCACGTTCGTCATAAACAAAAAATAATGACGTCTGCATTGCCAATTTCATAACAACGAACATAATTACTTTATATATTACTAAATTTAGATTTTCATTGGTATAGAATATATTATATGTATACAATAATAACTACAGGATTATTTTAATTACTAATATTAATTAAAAATGATAATGTTGGCGTTATTTTAGCCAGTTTTGCAAAAATATTAACATCGGATGTTGGCTTACATGAAACATCGTTTACACGTCGCTAGTGATTTTGAATTTTGAATTCCTTGCTGTCATTTGACAGTATTGTTTGACAGTATAAATAGGTTTTGGATGCTGTTGTTTATGTTTGTTATTTTATTGTTGTATTATCTTTCAAAGTTCCTTTTAGAACTAACGATTCGATGCTTAAGCCATTCAGTAGTCAGTCAAAGGAGCTCATTAGCTCTTTGATTACATACATACAAACGTAAATTGAATAACTATTACCGTTGACAAGTGTGCGAGAGGTATGTAACCATATTTGTTGTAATGACATCAAATAAATATTAATATTATCATTTTAGAGAATTGCACAAGCTTTAAATATTTCCGTTGAATCTGTGAGCAGTATTTTTAAGACACGTAAACAAAATGATGCTCACCGAAGTCCTAAAAAAACGTTTCAGGAAACTGTATATGATTACTCCTGCAATAAAAGCAACAATACGCGACACGATCTGTATAAAAACGCTAAGTTGCTTATACAACTCATTGAAAATAAAAAGAATATTATAATATTAATGGTGTGTTTTATAACAACACTTTACATGAACTTCGTTATTATCACTGCTAGGGGAGCATCATATCTTTGATGGCTCTGTTGATTCTTTTGGTAGAGTACTGGCAGATATTGGTTTCAAATATAAGAAAGACTGTCCATAGAGAATATTAAGGAAAAAACACATGTTCTTCCTCGAACCAATTTTCTATAAAAATATATGAATAATTTACAATCTGAAAGCCCACTGGAATGTGTCTATTTAGATGAGACTTGGATTTTTGAAAATGCCACTGTAACCAGATGATTAGTCATAAGAGTGTTCGAAAATTGACGACAAGAGGTAATACTCTGCATTAAAATTGACACGTGTCGAGTAATACAAAGTTTGCCTTGGTTTTAGGTTTATAGTCATTTATGCAGGTACATGTAATGGTTTTATTAACAGTGCCTCTTTAGTATTTTTTTCAAATACTAGTAATACTGATTATCATCGTGAAATAGATAAAAACAATTTCTTAAATTAGTTTGAAAATGAACTGCTGTGTACGCTAGACGTTATCATCATTTATATGATAAATCTCATAATAATTCTTGAAACAAAGGTCAAATAAGGGAATGGTTAAGAGCCATAATATATACCAGACACACACAGTTGTACAACTACCATCATACACTACATATTCAACCTGATAGAGCATATTTGGAGAATATCCAAAATATATTATAATAAGCACATGGGAGAGCAGGGTTATGAGGAAAAATGCAGTTAAGATATGGAATCAGATCCAGAAATGTGGACACCTGAAATTTAGAGGAATACTCTTAGATACAGTAGCAGTGAAATCAGAAAATGATGGAACTGAGAATTGTTGCTTGGCAGAGAAGAGGTAATAAATACCATTTATTATAAATGTTCAGAATCTAAAGACAGTAGAAACAGTGATAATAAACAAGAATGTCTATACAATCTACTATTCTTTTTTGATAAATTCTTCATATATTACTACAATTAATTTGTAAAATTGAAAATTAATAACTTGAAGTAAAAAAGACATAAGGTGTCTTTTTTACAGAAGTAAAATATTTTAGGCATATGTTGTTATTATACAATAGTGAGCGAGTGTACTTTAGACGTTAATGATCTGATTATTGACGTTTAGAGTTAGTTTAGTATTTATTCAAAGCATGTAATTATTAATGATGTAGTATAATGTATTATGTTGTTTGTGCGATGGAAATAGCACGAACATCATATAAAATTAGTATTTATTTTTGTCCGGTATACTAAAAAAATTACATACTACCATTAGTTTTATTATTTAATGTGCTCGTCTTTGCTTATGACAGAGAATGGCATATTTCATAATATGTCATGTAAATGTATAAAAATATGTTAATATTTTGAGTACATTTTCATTAGAATTTTAGTTTCATGTCAAAGATGTATTAATTTATATAATTGTTACTATTAAATTTCTAAGATAAATACATAAACAGAAAATGTACAATATATGACAATGAATTGGCTAGATATACTGATTTTAAAAATGTGTACTGATTTAAATTTTGTACTCAATGTTATCGATTGTAAGAAAAAACACTAAATATAAAAATAAGTATCTGCCTTATATTACTTGCCTGCAGCATTGTAACTTTCTTTTTGTTGGATTTGTTATGTTCTAAGTTGAAGAGTGTTATCAGTAATAATTTACTACAAATTTGGATAAGTGACGAGTTAGTTTGTCTTGCTGTAACATACTTTGAAACAAGTTAATTGTAAAGTACGACATTAATGTAAATTAAAGTCGGGTTTAAGAAGATATTTTAAATAATGAAGAATATTAAAAGAGCTTGCTTCCTAAAATATACACATTATATAACCATTGTTTAAGTATTAAGAAATAATTACACAGAATAAAAGTACGAAGAGTTTTATTTTCTATTTTTACTATTCATTAAATGAAATAGTGTATTCAAGATGTAGTTTTATTTCATTATACTCACAGAATACTTCATTTTTAACAAAAAGTCCTTAATTTACATTCAGATAATTTGGTAAATTTTGATGTCTATATAACCTCAAAGTAAACTTCAGAAATCGTAAATTTTATTCGCCGATCAAAATACTAACATTGACGTACTACAACTATTACATCATGGATTTTGATGACGAAGGTGGATTGTTTGGTGCTTTTTACCATATAAAAGTATTTAGAACATAATTTTCAATATCTTTTGTATAAAAAAAAAATTCAAAATTCAGACCGGAAGTACCACTTTTACTCTTATCAAATAGCGATTTTTTGCAAATATGTCGTAAGTTATGCATTATATATATATTTATCAAGAGTTGAAAAGTATTTAGAGCCAGACTTGCAATATTTTTTGTATATATGAAATTTCAAAATTCAGACCGGAAGTAGCACTTTTAGTCTTACCGAGTAGCACTTTTTTTCGAATATCTTGCAAAGTATGCATTCTATAGCGATTTATTAAGAGAATGAAAGTATGTACTTAGAATAGGATTTTGAATAAGTTTGGTATAAAAAAATTCTTAAAATTGTATAGTTTGAAACGCTCATACGTATAAGAAGGTCGTGTGGTGGCCACTCCTCATTTTATTGATCTTTGTTGAAACAATGTGATTGCCATAGACAGACTATTAGAACATTTTCAACTTGCACATGAATTATAAACTGTAAATTAGATATATAGTCAATATTTAATCACTTCCCTTCTTTCTGAAATATGTTTAGTTCGTATGCTAAATATAATCTAAATGTTTTACTAGGCTAGATTGAGTCTACAATTCTAAGTTCAGATAACCTTAGTTATGTTACCTTCAGTATGACAGTTCTTGAGATATTATTGTATATTGTGCATTTTATATAAAAGTAGTTTAATTTTAATTAATTAAATATCAAACGATGCAGACATTAACAAAAATAAATGCTAGTCTACAGAGTTTTCCTTGCGTTTCTGCATTATAAATATAAAACTTTAAACATACATATCTACCTCATTGTAGCGACTAGTGTCTTGAACTTTTATTAGATTTCGAATCCCTGGATTGTTTCTTTGTATTCAGTAGAGTTAGGTGCTTGTTGGTTAATCTGTTTCAAGCAGGTTTTCTCTCTTGCAATATACGTGTATTAGATTAATTTTACTTGACGGTTTCTATGTAATACAAAAAGGTAATTTGAAAGCGATATAAGAATTTTGCTACAAAATAATATGTTTACTTCAATTGTACTAGTTTTATATAGAAAAAGCGGCAGTGTTACAAAAGGACAAATTAACTTTATGTCGTTGTCAGTTAGATTCCGTAGAAGACAAATTCAGCAACGGCTTTCAGTTGGCGATCAGTAGAAGTTAGACTTATCAAACTTACGCTGAGAATGTTAATAAACTTTTTAGATGTGAACCAGCAATTTGAAATTCTGCTTGCAGAATGTGAATATGTCAGGAATGCATTATTTGCTCAATAGTTGAAAGTTTCTAATAAAATACTTACTTGCAATTTACAATTACTCAAATTAGTTTAAGCGTTGCCATTACTAACGGAGTGAATAACTCATTTCGATGTATGTGGTTTGATAAATAATTAATTTATACGTTATTATATTACTTATATTTTATTTTGTTAATCAAAAAAAATTATTAAAAATACCCGTGGATTTTAATTGTTGGAGTGAATAATTCAACTTATGCAAGCGCATTATACGTAATTAATCTTAACTAGTCCTAGTAAGTCCTTTATTACTGTAAAAGCTTATATAACATTATGTTTAAACTCTTAAAGTGCCGGATGGGTTATAAATTTCGACTGCGATGGAATATCTTTCTTTTATATTAATTCTTTGTTTGGATTTTTTTCAGAAGTCGCCACATTAAGAGGTTCCATATTGAAGAGATAATAACTACTCAGCGAATGAAAACTCGAGAAATATATTTTGGATGTAATCAGTCAATCAGGTTTATCGTTCTCATTTAAGTGTACGAAAAGCTCGCTCGAAATCAATGAATTGTCATTTAATCTAACGTTTTTAAGTACAAGCAGCTGTAAGTGACCTTCCACGTATAGGCAGACAAAAAGTAAATATTGAGCATTCGTGTACGAAGAACGTAGATTCCAAGAAGTTCTATCTAATTGGGTGCAGCTTCACTACACTACCACATTTTGTATGAATTGCATCTGTTCTCTTACAAAATGCAATAGGTACAAAACCTGCTGATTATGAACAAAGAGTAGCTTATGCATTTCGACTTCAACAACTAGCTAAAACTAACAAAAGTCATGGAATATGCCGTAAATAAGGCTTGTCTTTGCGAAGTTAATAATAGGACGTCAACTATAGAATCTAATAAAAACATTTCGCCAATTCTTTAACTTTGTTGAACCGAAAAATGAATAGAACTAATTAATAAACAAATTAGTTATGATTAGTTTAAACCACGTCGTGATTTATGGTCCAACTATATTATAGGGTAACCTCTAGTTGTTTTTGGCTGTAATAAGCAAAATCCGCTTGTTTTCTACATGAAGTTCTTTTTGCACAATGTAGCAACCCTATATGACGTGTTGCACATATGACATGTGCGTTAATTTGATAGTTATGTTTGTGACAAGTGCTCGTCTTGATCGTAATAACCTCAGGGCAGTTTCTATTGATTTTCTTAAGGAATCAATTTCTGAAGCGAGTAAATAACTTTCTTAGTTTTACTTGGACGTCGTCGTTGCTGTTATTTGTTGTTTGGAGCACTAACTTTGTTTGCCATAATTCTGTTAAAACAAGTGGTATAACTTCCAAGTTTTCTCATTTTCTTAAGGTATTGGTTCGCAAAATTGTGTTTGACCAATGATTAGCATGGGTGCCAATCATTGGTGTATTCTGATTTATGCTAGGAGCCAATTATTAGAACCATTAAAACACGCCGCAATAAATATCTGCACCAATCGGCATCACTTACTGAACAAAATATTCATATACAGTGTGTATAAGCCAAATGGAATAAATTCATTATTTCGGTTACTGTACATATTTATAAAAAATCCCGAAACATGTCATATTTAATTTATAAATTAACATTCTTCAACGTGAAAATGCGATCCCTACCTTCAACCCCCTTCGAATGACAGGTACAACCCCCATTTTTTTAAATGGGAAATATAGGCTTGTGATATATCGTTGTAAAGGTCTCTTTTTTCTCTATTCAAAAATGTTATAATTTTCATGTTTGTTGCAACAATTAAGATAGAATAAAATAAAATCATGTTGTTATCGAAATTCGCTACAATATACTTAAAAAATAAAAAAAATATTCATAATAAGAAAGTGAGTAAAAACCATACCAATGTGCTTTTTAGATGGTATCCATTAAAAATACTTTAAAAAGTTTCCGTGGCAACATTAGTTTGTTTAAAACGCCTTAGTAAATAGTTTTGTATTTAAAAGTTGTCATTTAAATTGACAGTTTGATAATTTTAGTTTGAATTTCGTAAAATACAATTCTGGGAAATGGTTAGATTAACGGAAATGCATAAAATAACAGTCATACAAATGATTGGTTATGGAGATAGAACCCGAACACAACAAGAAGTAACCCGCCTATTTCATGAGAAATTTCCTGATTTACCGCCTATATCTCAAGGAACAATAAGTAAGATGGAGAAGCAGTTTCGAGAGTTTGGTCATGTAAGGCAGATAAAAAAACCAGCTGCCAATGCAGTGAGTGATGAAATCAAAGTAGATGTGATGCTTGAGTTTATGGAAAACCCACATACATCGAGTAGACATGCATCCACAACATTAAATGTTAGCCATACATCGATAGTAAACATATTAAAAGAAAATAAAATGCATCCCTATAAAATGATATCTACTCAGGAGCTTATGGAAGACGATTTTGATAGAAGAACTTATTTTTGTGAGCTAATGATGGACATGCTGGATAACAATATTATCAATTTAGAAGACGTTATGTTTTCTGATGAGTGCACTTTTTCTCTTAGCGGTCATGCTAATCGGCAAAATTGCCGCTAATGGTCTACGGAAAATCCTCACTGAATGAGGGAAGAACACACACAATACCCAGTAAAAGTTAATGTTTGGGCAGGTATTGTTGGAAACCATATCATTGGTCCCTTTTTCATTGAGGGCAATTTGAATGGCGATCGTTACTTGGCACTACTTCAAAATGATGTCATTCCAACTTTGGCAAATTTATATCCTGATCCAGGAAACCCTCAAGTTCCAATGAATACGATATGGTTTCAGCAGGATGGAGCACCACCACATTACCAACGCAATGTCCGGCAGTACCTCGATGCAATATTTCCCAATCGGTGGATAGGAAGGCGAGGATTGATAGAATGGCCAGCGCCATCACCTGATCTGACCTTACTTGATTTTTTTTTATAGGGATATTTGAAGAGCATTGTGTACAAAACTAAACCTTTGGATTTAAATGACTTAAGAGAACGAATAACGCTTGCGATTAGGTCGATCACGCCTGATATGTTAAATAATGTTAGAAGACAGTTTTATTTAAGATTAGGATGTTGCCAAGACGTTCATGGTGAACATTTTGAACATCTACTTCATTGACATTCATATTTTTTTGGCGTTTTAAATTTTTCTTTACATTTTGCATTAAATTTTATTTTTTGAGTATATTGTAGCGAATTTCTATAACAACATAATTTTATTTTATTCTATCTTAATTGTTGCAACAAACATGAAAATTATAACATTTTTGAATAGAGAATAAAGAGACCTTTACAACGATATATCACAAGCCTATATTTCCCATTTAAAAAAATTGGGGTTGTACCTGTCATTCGAAGGGGGTTGAAGGTAGGGATCGCATTTTCACGTTGAAGAATGTTAATTTATAAATTAAATATGACATGTTTCGGGATTTTTTATAAATATGTACAGTAACCGAAATAATGAATTTATTCCATTTGGCTTATACACACTGTATAATACAACGAGTAGTCAAAGTATGCTCGATTATTTTTGTGGTGGTTCACGAATGTTTCCTTGCGCTTGAATATTAATAGGACGAGTGCGTCAGCACGAGTCCTATTTACAAGCGCAAGGAAACAAGAGTGATAACACCGCAAAAATGATCTACCATACTTTGATTACGAATTGTATTCGAAGGACTATTCATCGAATGATTCATTCATAAATGACGAACTGAGTTTTTTAATTTTCTAAAATTAAGTAGCTATTGCGTTGGTTTCCATAGTAGTATGTTTTCAACAAACTACTGTCAATGTAGAAAATTTTCTACGGTTCGAATTTAATAAGTTATTGCAAGAATAAATAGATTTCGGTTGGGATTAATGAGTTGAATAAATGGGTGAAAAATTCTGCTGAAAAAGCCGGATTGGATGTTAAAAAAGAAAAATATCCAATCACTCAATAAGATCGTCTACAGTGACAACTTTAGCAAAAGCTGGAGTCGGGGAGCATCAATTGATGAAAATTACTGGCCACGGCAATATAAATTCTATTAAAACTTACCTGCAGTTAGATGATGAACACCATGAGAGTATTATTGGTCATTTGAGAAAAAATATAACAAATACTGGATCCACTGCTGTAGCCTCTACTTCTAATATCACCAGTTCCGTTGCACTGTCCGAAGAAAGTGAGATGAAAGGCACTTTCAGAGAAGCCTTTTTACACAACTGTAGTCATATTAATTTTTCTAATTGCAATTTTAATTTATAAAATTATAATCCATCATGTAATTTTTATTATATAAGGTATTTGTACGTTATTGTTTCAAAAAATAAAAAAATTGCGACATATATCTGTCAAAAATATCCACCGATACCACTAGTGGTGATTTCAATGAAATACCCACTAGTGTAAATACGCAGCAGTATTTTTGTTGTTAGGACACAAAAATGTGATTCTTTGATTCTTATTGGTCATATTTTTACAAATGACACATGAGTTGAATAGTCCGGGAAATTTTTAATTAAAAGTACCTATCTTATCTATGTAATAGTTGCGCGATCATAAAGCGATACATGTCTTATATTCAAATGCGCTGTTATTTTGGCATTGAAAGTCGGACGTACTTTTTGGTAGTTATTAGTTGTCATGTCAATTGACATTTTTACACACCTTTTTGGTGTTTATTAGTAATGGATAACCTTGGAACGAACATCCCTTTATATCAAAAAACCTACTGCACACTAATACACGGTGGATGTTCAAATTCTTGAAAGCCGCATTCGCGGATGGCAGCTTGTGAAATGGCGGCAGTATGGACGGGAGCATTGTCTTGCAATAATCGCACACCTTTTGTCAATTTTCCAAAACGTTTTGCACGAATACTGTCCTTTAATTTATGCAATAAAGACGCATAATATGTGTCGTTCACCTTTGTATTGCGCTCTTTAAAGTCAATTAACAAAATGCCCCCACAATCCCAGAACTTTGTGGCCATCATCTTTTTCATTGATTGAACGACTTTCGCCTTTCTGGGACGAGGTTCATCAGGTCGCCGCCATTCCATGGACTCTCTTTTTGACAGAGGATCGTAAAACAGAACCATTGTTTCATCCCCTGTGACAATGGACTCCAAAATCGCAGAAAGAAGTCGAGGTACTCATCTACCACTAATTTTATTCATACGAAAATGGTCATGGAGAATTCAGCGACCACTTGTTTCGGAAATGCTTGTTATCACAGCTAATTCCTTCACTTTTAAACAGCGATCTTCTTGTCCCAAACGGAAACATTTTGCCCATTTTCTTACAGTTGAATACGAAGGAGATGAATCACCGCAAACGCCGTCAAAACGTTGTTTAATGTTCCTCTTTTGTTAAAAATTTAATGACCGCGCGGTATTCAATTTTCGTTACTTCAGACACTTTCGTGCGCTAGTAACGTTGGTTGGCTGGTTACTAAAAACTACTAGGCTTCGAACCGTCATATTTATAGTGCACACCTCGCGTATGTGCATGCATGAACGTGACGCAGTTTGAACACCTTTGAACCTGTATACGCCAGTCAGGCTGAAAATTTATGGCGTCTACCTCGTAAGTGTCAAACATGTGTGAGAATATAACCATATTTGACTTGCCTAAAAAAATGTTTGGGAGCAATTTTAAATGTATGTCATAGCCAAAACTAGCTACCTATCTGTTTAGGTAGGTATCTGATTCATTAGAATGTTGATATATCATTTCATTTATGTTATCTATGTAAGGCAGGTGTTTTCTTAAAACTAGGTACCTATTTACTCAAGTATGTTTTTAAGTTTTGTTCTATAAGTCAAGAGAAATTTGATAATGTTTAGGTGTAATTAATTTGTTTTTTTCTTCAGTGTTTCTAAGTTGTGTTCCATATTTTCATATTTGATAATTACAGTCATTTTCTTTTGCTTCTCCGCTTTTGCCGATTGCGTTTCACTATTTGTCTAATGACGTCCCAAGTTTTTAAACGTCAGTTAAGTTCGTGAAATGAAATTCCCTTTTTGTCATATTACTTTCCCTTTATATCAATTGCCTTTCTTGATTATATGTAGGTATGTATACCTCTATCATTATATAAAAAGTATAAAAATATAGCAATTTACACGTTAAAGTGAGAAATGTAAATTTATTTAGGGTTTACATACAAATACAGTATAACATCTATGTACCTAATATAAACATAACTAATTCAAAATGACATTTCTTTGTAAACAGTTGTATAAATATGTTGAATATAATTCAAACAATTTTGTGGACTTATACGCTCAGATGCATTATGTACTCCCTCATATAATTCATTTTCACTTGTTGTCTGTGTTCTCTTTATTATCTGCTTCCTCTGGTTGAATAACTCTTCTATTGGATTTAGAAAATGGCTATAAGCAGGAAGAAATACTGGAAAATGTGGGCCAAAACTATGTCACTTCTATGGAATCTTACATTGTCCATAACAATATGAGCTCCTTCTACACCGTCATTATGTAAATGTTGTATTAAGGGCAAGTTTTTAACAGAAAGTTCTTAAGTGCTCTATTAATCGTAGAAAGTGATATTTGTTGAAGAAGTTGCCATTGGTTTAAGCACTTTTCTTGCAACTGGCGGCGGACTAAGGTACAATCCAGGTTCCAGGTCAGCCCAGTCACAAATCTGTTCTTTTTGAGCATTTGATAATTTTTGTTGCCGATGTCCTGCACTGTTGTCCAACATTTTTCATCTAACAGCGCTACGAAGAATTAATGATTAATTCGCGTACTTCATTGCTTATCTTATTATTACTCCTTCTCTGACGATTATTGTTATTATTTTCCATTGTAATAATGCAAATATTTGTGCATGTGAAACTAAATTGACAAATAAGGAAAACCATTTGACAGAAACGGAATTTATTTGATAAAGGAAGTCTACTATATAAAATAATTGGAAAGTCATTTGGCAAATAGTGAAACGCAATTGACAAAAGCGGAAAAGCAAAAGAGTTTTTTTTATGACAAAATTTTGTAATTGTTTTTAACGCGAATTGATACTGCCCTGTGCGCAACAATGCCAATGAAGGAAACACTCCATGCCAATAATGCCAATTAATGGCTCACTTGCACCGGCCAATCATTGGCGAAAGTGCAAATAACTGGCACAGATGCCTTGCTTTGGTTTTAATTCATTTTTAGCCAATTAGATACATTATTTTCATGAATCTACTAACAAATCTTGTTGCTAAGACATTAAAGAAAATAAAAAAAATGAGGTGTGGTCACCACACGACGTTCTTATACGTATGAGCGTTTCAAACTATACAATCTTAACAATTTTTTTTATACAAAACTTATTCAAAATCCTATTCTAAGTACTTTTATTCTCTTACTAAATCGCTATAGAATGCATACTTTGCAAGATATTCGAAAAAAAGTGCTACTCGCTAAGAGTAAAAGTGCTACTTCCGGTCCGAATTTTGAAATTTCATGTATACAAAAAATATTGCAAATATAACTCTAAATACTTTTGTACTCTTAATAAATATATATAGAATGCATAATTTACGACATATTTGCCAAAAATCGCTATTCGGTAAGAGTAAAAGTGTTACTTCCGGTCCGAATTTTGAAATCTTTTTTATACAAAAGATATTGAAAACTATGTTTTAAATAGTTTTATATACGTAACGTACCTGTCTAAAAAGCTTGACTTGCGAAATATTCGCAAAAATACGATTTTTGATAAGAGTAAAAGACCTACTTCCGGTAGGAATTTCGAAAAACTTTCTAAATAAAATTGTTCTCAATTTTAATTTTAAGTACATATGAATTCTTTATAAATTTGTATAAACTTAGTATTTGACGAAATATTGGCAAAATTCGATTTTTTCACTGAAGTAAACTGCTACTTCCGGTCTACCGATTTTACTGAAAAACTAATCAGATCTCAAGATGGAGATTAACACGTAAATACAAAATTTGGAATTGATATCTCCAGCGGTTTGACCGCTATCGTGGTCACACACAGACACACAGATAGACAGACACACAGACATTTTTTATAAACCACTTTTTTGGTATCACGGGACCTCAAAACGTGGACATCTGCAAAAATCTCGAGGCCGAATATTTTCATCATCACAATACTTCCTTATACTACATATAAGAAAGTAAAAAATGAGGTGTGGCCACCACACGACTTTCTTATACGTATGAGCGTTTCAAACTATACAATCTTAAGAATTTTTTTATACAAAGCTTATTCAAAATCCTATTCTAAGTACTATACTATTCTCTTAATAAATCGCTATAGAATGCATACTTCGCAAGATATTCGAAAAAAAGTGCTACTCGCTAAGACTAAAAGTGCTACTTTCGGTCCGAATTTTGAAATTTCATGTATACAAAAAATATTGCAAATATAACTCTAAATACTTTTGTACTCTTAATAAATATATATAGAATGCATAATTTACGACATATTTGCCAAAAATCGCTATACGGTAAGAGTAAAAGTGTTACTTCCGGTCCGAATTTTGAAATCTTTTTTATACAAAAGATATTGAAAACTATGTTTTAAATACTTTTATACACGTAACGTACCTGTCTAAAAAGCTTGACTTGCGAAATATTCGCAAAAAACCGATTTTCGATAAGAGTAAAAGACCTACTTCCGGTAGGAATTTCGAAAAACTTTTTAAATAAAATTGTTCTCAATTTTAATTTTAAGTACATATAAATTCTTTATAAATTTGTATAAACTTAGTATTTGGCGAAATATTGGCAAAATTCGATTTTTTCACCGAAGTAAACTGCTACTTCCGATCTACCGATTTTACTGAAAAACTAATCAGATCTCAAGAGGGAGATTATACGCGTAAATACAAAATTTGGAATTGATATCTCCAGCGGTTTGACCGCTATCGTGGTCACACACACGCAGCCAGACAGACAGACAGACAGACAGACAGACAGGCAGACACACAGATATTTTTTAAAAACCACTTTTTTTGGTATCAGGGGACCTCAAAACGTGGACATCTGCAAAAGTAAAAAGCAGTATACTTTGTATAGCTAATATTAATTAATTAATGAATGTTTGATTCAGGTGCCATTTACTTTTACCCTATACAAGATATTCTTTTGCAAACCAAAACTTGTTATTGATAGATCCTTCATTGAGACTACTAAATGTATTAGAATTATAAATGACTCTTTTAAATATGTCGAGATGATTAATACAGATGTAAAGATGATAATAAATTTTACGTACCATTTCATTTCCCTTAAAATATATATAAAGTTGCATCTTTACACGCTAAAATGATATTAATCATCTTCGTAAAATGTACCTTCCGAATTGCTTTCTGAAAAGTAATAATACATAAAATACAAAACCGGTACCAAGAGTAAATATGAAAATAACCTTTTACTGGCCCAACATATGTAAATATTCAGAATGATGTCATAGTAATTGTTTGCCTCCAGGGGAAGTACAGAACTATACACATATTTGGCGAGACAGCCAAGCATCACATTATTTTGACTGCCGTCTAATTACGAGCTTCGTGTATAATGTATATAGAAAATAATGCATTACATATCACGTAAAATACGTAAATGGTCACTGTAATGTTATCATAATAACTACATCTGTATGTAGATACACGTTTTATGCAACGTAATCGTCTATTGCGAGCGGAAATAATTTTACTTATCACTGGATATGCAATTACTTTCTACAATGTTTGTAAAACTACAAAAACACATTTTGTTTATATTATTAGAAAATAAGAACATTTTAATATCTCTTATGCAGTGAGATTGAATTCAAAGGTTTGTTTTTGAGATGGTTTCGCAATTTAGCTACATCGGTTTTTTTTTCGTAAGAAATTAAATATACAGTGTGTTCCAAAAAGTTTTATGCAAATGGAGAAAAAAATTACCTTACATTTCACAAAAAAAACATTGTTTATAAAAAGCTCTGCAAGACTTGTAGATCCATAATCAAGTACAATTTTTTTAATACATTGGCCAGAATACAGGCAAAATGAAAATGATTGTTTGGAGTGAGAATAAAATACATTCAAACTGTAGTGGAGATCAAAATGTTTATTTTATTTGTTACTAAGTAGCAAAAACTTACGCACACTTGCAGATTAGTGATTTTCCCAGATAAAAATTACAAGATTATTTAAATAAACACGTCAACAATTGTTGTATGAATGCATAGTACGAAACATCGTAAGATCACGTTCATAATACGTGCCTGATTTTGTGCTGTTCATTCATATTAAACACATTCTGGATCGAGTGCTTTGGAATATCTAATAACTGTCAACAATTGTCAAATGTTACATCAGTGTGTGTTTGCGATAATTAGAAATGCCAGTAAAATTGAGTATTAGTGATAAAATTGAAATTGTACTCATTGTTGGAGAAAATTATAAAACATGTAGGAAGCAGCAGAAATCTTTAATAATAGACATCCTGATAAAAGAATACATTTCACAACTGTCAGATATGTAATATGTAAATTCAAGAGTTCTGGAAATATTAATAATAAATTTAGAAAGAAACATCGGGCAAGGGTTAGAACTGAAGATATTGAAACTGATGTGATGTTATCGGTCGTGGAAAATCCAAAATATTCACTTCGAAAACGATCCAATTTATTAAATGTAAGTAAAACTACAGTTGCACGAATTTTAAAGTCAAATAAATTTAAACCATAGAAACCCCAATTTACCCATACTTTAAGAGAAGGAGATGCTGAACGAAGGTTCGAATTTTGTGCTCGTATCCAAGGAGAATTGGAAGATAACAGATTTATGACACGACTTTTCTCTGACGAAGCAACGTTTACGTCTAACTAGACTTTTTTTGTGGGACTACTTAAAAGAAAAGGTATAACTTCAGAGGCCATTTCTAGATCTTGATCATTTTGAAAGAATCATTAGACAAACATGTGAAGCTATAACTCCAGATGTGATTAGAAATGTCATTAAGGAATTTAATCAACGAACAATCACCTGTTTAGAAAGGGACGGTAGATACGTTGAAGTTCCGTAGTATTTCAGTAATTTTACATGTTCCCAATAAAATTTATTAGTTACGTATTATTTTTTGTTGATAAATTGATAAAGAGGTTATCAATTTTTTATCATGTCTTATTCCTTTATTCAATAAATAATTTAATTAATATCTTGTAATTTTTTTCTGGAAAATAAAATTGTACTTGATTATGGATCTACAAGTCATGCAGAGCTTTTTATAAAGATTTTTTTTTGTGAAATATAAGATAACCTTTTCCTCCATTTGTATAAAACTTTTTGGAACACATTATATATAGTCAAAAGACTATAGTGACTGTTGTAGTAAATTCGAAAATTCTTGGGATTGCAGTCAAGGAAAAAATAACACATTTTACTGTTTTGAATTGATTCCTAGGTTTCGAAAATTTTTAGGGCTAACACAACAAAATAATTCACAATAAACTATATTTTATTTACAACTAAAAAGTTAAAATATTGCAACAATATAGCCTCACTGAATTATCTAAGTATGTGTATGTTGTTCTAAATTTTTTTAAATATTTAATTTTCTTTGTTGTAAATGAAATATGGTTTATTGTGTGTTGTTTTGTTGTATATAGCTCTGAAAAAAACATTATTTTGGAAAGGCACAAATTAATTCGAAAGAGTAATACTTTGTTTTATTACGCTTGACTCAAGTCTCAAAAATTCCCAAATTTACTATATACATTTAATGATATTTAGTATAAATATGTAAAAGTTACAATACTATACCTGTAATTTACAAGAAGAAATAAAGTGTCGAAACAAATTTCTTATATGTATGTGCAGTTTATTTTTTTTTTTTTTACAAAAATTGTTCAAATCAAGTTCTAAATACGTTTAAATTAATAATTCTGCATTAATTTTATAATTAGTGAAATATTCGCAAAACACTGCTTTTCGATTATGGAACTGCAGGTTGAAATTTTCTAGAATTAATTTTTGAGTGCTACTACTACTATTCTATAGATGTTTAAACATATAGTAGTTGACGAAATATTGTTAATTTTTTTTTTACTGAAGTCAACTACAACTTCCGGCCTATCAATTTCACTAAAAATTTAATCAGATCTTGTGAGAAGGATTTAATTCCTATATATTATTAATAATAATATTTATTCCACGTATATGAACATTATCCAATATACAGTATGTGTCCACCCCTCCGTTTTCTTTTAAACAAAGTGGAATAAAGCGTTGACATAAAAATAAAACAAAACTACTATAAAAATACTACCTTTATGAGCACGTCTCATTTTAAAATTTTGGGAGATAGCACTGTAGGCTATATCAATAAAATTCTAAATGGCAACGAGAGTCGAGTGACCCCTCATTTGAAAGGTGTTTGGAAGATCTATTCAAAATTAACATTTTTTTTATAATTTTCGTCATTTGTTAAAAAAAAGACCAAATTTCACAGGTAGGATGATTCCATTGTTTTGCAATCGGTTTTTCTATTGCCAAGAGGTTGAGAGTGCTCATTTTGAACATTTAATTTAAAATCACAGCGATGTGTTCAGGAATATTTGTTTTGTTTTTTCAATGTTTTTTTTTTATTCGCTATCCGTAAAATTCGGCGTTTTTTTAACATATGAAGGAAATTAATAAAAAAAAGACATAAACTTTGAATAGATCTTCCAAACACCATTCAAAAGAGGGCACTTGACTCCCTTTGTCGTTTAAAATTTGTATATTGATATATCCTACAGCGCTATCTGTCAAAAGTTTAAAATGAGACTTGGTCGTCAAGCTGGTATTTTTATAATACTTTTCTTTTATTTTGTTTCAATGTCTAATTCCACTTCGTTTAAAAAATAATGGGGGGGGGGGGGGGAGTAGCACGCACTGTATAAAGATGCACACGGATAGCTATACACTCCACCATCAGAATCCTAACAGCCGGGGTACCTCAAGGCTCTGCCCTATCCCCGCATCTCTACGCAATATTCACCGCCGATATCCCACAAACCAACAAACCCACACTTCCTTCCTACGCTGATGACACTGCCATCCTCTCCTCATCCATCAACCCCACAATTGCCATACGAAACCTCCAAGATGCAGTAAATAATGTCATTGCCTGGTGCCACACTTGACGAATTGCCATAAACGGCGAGAAATCTCAAGCCATAGTATTCAGAAGAAAACCAAAACCCATCATAGGTAACATCTACATTGATCACACAGAAATACCATGGCTTCCATGCGTAAAATATCTAGGTGTAAACCTAGACAGAAGATTGACGTATTCGTATCATATTAAACAAACATGCGCAAAAGTCAAAAAAGCTAGAGGTGCCCTTTGGCCTATGTTAGGGGCAGCAAGTACACTTTCCCCGAAGCTAAAACTACGTATATACACACAGATACTAAGACCTATGATTACCTATGCCTGCCAGATATGGCTCTACGCAGCTCCGTCACTAATAAATCAGCTACAAATCTTTCAAAATATATCGCTCCGCATGGCCTTTCGCCCACCCTGGTATATAAGGAACATTCAACTACACAAAGAAGCCGACATCGAAGACATTCCCACGTTCACCAAAAGGTTAACAAAAGATTTCTACGAGAAAAACGTAGATCATATAAACTCCTCCCTCTCCGCATCATTATCTAACGATCCGCAACAATATTTGCCGATATAGAGACCTGCATAGGCTCGCTACAACATGACTCCTCTGAAAGAGAATATCATTAAATCCCTCTAAATCAAGACCAGCCATATTAAGTATAATAATAGTAAAAAGCGTGAGCCTGACTAATACAATCCAGTAAAGAAGAAGAAGAAGCGGATAGCTTTAACCGTTTGGTCGTGATCACAAACAAAGCGATAAAGTGAAAGGTAAATAGACATGCAAAACACACTTCTACATTATTAGGAAATTTAAAAACGTGAATATCCGCAAAAATTTCATCAAGATCAAAAATTCTCATCATTGCAATACTTCCTTATATTACCCAAAAGAAAGTAAAAAATGTCTTTATGACAAAATATTGATTAGTAAATTATATATGTAATTATTAAATTACAAAATTTAATTGTGACCCGATTTGTTGGTTTGGTCAAGTGGATCTTGACGTTACACACACTTGTTCTTCTGCAATCAAGAAATAGATGCAAATATCTTTGTCCCTACACATTTCCTTTTGTTAAGTAGTAAATGTACTAAAATGCGGTAAAGTAATGACAATAACAACAATAGCGATAATATGAAAACAGTTTATTACAGACTTTTATTAAATTGTACAAACAAAATTACAAAATATACATTATATACAAGGTTTTTTTAATAAATATCATGTACAAGAAAAACTTTGGTAACATCACGAGTTGTTGAGGCACATATTTATCAATGTAAATACATGGCAATGTGTCAATATTACCATCTGTGTGTAAGTCCTGCACCAATACTGTAATTGGGGCGACCAGTTCCAGAAGGACCTCCAAAGTGTCTGTTATATTCTCCTCCAACGTACGCATTGGTCTTTCCGTTATTGTAGATGTTGTATCGGCCACTAGCGCCGACGTCTGTTCCAAATCCTCTGGTATTTGCTGCACCAACACCCAATGAACTACCAGAAGGTTTATGTTCATAACCCAAAGATCCGCCAGTTGTCAAAGGTCCATTGGGATGAAATTGTTTAGATGCGAAACCAGTGCCAGAAAGATGATGATTATTGTTGTTTAATATTGTACCAGTATGGCTTAGAGTTGCTCTTCCCGTAGAATCAAGACCAAGGTTCGTTTGTCTTCTTACTCTGTGCACTGGTACTAAGATGAATTCTTCACCATTATCATTTACCACCGTTGAATATTCAAAGCAGAACGCAGAAGCGGCAATCAAGAGAACTAAAATAATTAATTTCTCCATTTCAGTGTTGATACTTTATTAATGTCGTAGAAGTTTGGTATATGTATATAAGAAAACTAAATTTCTAAGACTGATAGGTACTATTAATTTTGTCGGACATTATATAGTACTAAACCGTCATAACAAACTAAGAGGGAGATGCGAGAGTTAAAACGGTTTTCCCATTTCTCCGCTGACTCGATTTATTGCAGCAGTTTGAATCACAAATATCACCAGCGGATTCCCCTTGTTTGAACACTTAATTACTGAATTTGACATAATTCTTAAACATTCATTTTTATTATTTATATATCTGATATACTTTATAAAGTGTTTATAAAACACTAATGTGCCTTCTTTTAGAATAATAATTATTTAATATCATATTTGTAACGCACATTAGAAGTAATTTATTAATGTGAATATTTACGTAGTTTGCTTATCAGTTTTTTTTAGATCATGTTATTATATGTAACCCGCTGCAAATGCAGATAAATACCGATGTAATTACTTTCTTATACGTAGTATAAGGAAGTATTGTGATGACGAAAATTTTCGACCTTGAGATTTTTGCAGATGTCCACGTTTTGAAGTACCCTAATACCAAAAAAGTGGTTCTTGAATTTGGCCAATATTTCGTCAATTACTAAGTTTAAACAAATTTATAAAGAATTCAAATGTACTCAAAATTAAATTTGAGAAGAATTTTATTAAAAAAGTTTTTCGAAATTCCTATCGGAAATAGGTCTTTACTCTTATCGAAAATCAGTTATTTGCCAATATTTTGCATGTCATGCTTTTTAGGCAGGTGCGTTACGAGTATAAAAGTATTTAGAACTTAATTTTCAATACCTTTCGTATAAAAAAATTTCAACATTTTGACCGGAAGTAATACTTTTATTCTTATCGAATAATGATTTTTTGCAAATATGTCGTAAATTATGCATTTCATATATATTTAATCAAGATTACAAAAGTATTTAGAGCTGGATTTGCAATGTTTTTTGTATACATGAAACTTCAAAATTCGGACCGGAAGTAACACTTTTACTCTTAGGGACTAGCACTTTTTTTCGAATATCTTGCAAAGTATGCATTCTATAGCGATTTTTTAAGAGAATAGAAGCACCTAGAATAGGATTTTGAATAATTTTTGTATAATAAAATCTGAAAATTCTGTAATTTGAAACGCTGATACGTATAAGAATGTAGTGTGGTGGCTACACCTCATTTTTTATTATGTATTACCTTCAAGAAATATTGTACATTGTTGTTCTAATTTTAAAATAATAATAATTTTGTCATAAATAGCAAATAAAGCTACATTTTAAATTAATAGCTAATGAAATGAATATAATGACTTAATATTAATATAATAATTAGTTAATGTCCAAATATTTATTTATCAGTAACTTATGAAAAAGAATGGTATACGTTTTGCATAGCTTGTTTGGAAGAACATAAAAAGCTAATGGAATATAGTGGTCATTGCCCAACCCATGAAATGTAAATAAATGTTAAAATAATTTTGTACAATATTTTAATATTCCATGCATGTTAATTGTGTCACACCGCAGAGAAAAATTTCTGGAACTCGCCCTGAGATTGAAGGTTGTGTTAGTTGTTGCTATTCTTTGGGTTTATTTCTTCGTTTTTCATTATATTAATTAATTAATTACCACAATTGGAAATAAAGATATTATTAAGTACATTTTATATTTGACGTACAAGTAAAAATTACAATATTACTTTCAATATCAGTAGACAATAGAAATGTTTTTTTTCTGTCTGTTATTAAATGTATAATATTCAGAGCTTCTTGGACATCATGTATATATTGTGGGGTAGCTGCCATGTTGGTCAATCGAATGCGATTTTTATTATATCGTATGCGGTCCAAATTCGAGGTTGTTGTATTTTCTTTATATGAAGACGTCGAAATCTTAAAAGGAATCTTAAAAATAAAACTGGTTCATTTATTTAAGAAAGAAAAAAATAAATCTGTTCGGAATGCATAATTTGCAAGATATTTGCAAAAAAATTCTTTTTGATAAGAGTGATAATATTACTCTTCCCTTTCGAATTATCAAGGTATATGTATGCAAAACTTGCTTTAAATTAAATTCTAAACACTTTTAACTTTTATCCTCTTCATAATTTCTTTACCTATAACACGTAAAAGGAAGAAAAAGTGTTATATTTATATTAGTAGCTTGTTAATATTATTTGACATTTCTAAAAAGTATTTTTCTAGAAATAGAAGAAGAGCAAGTAGTCTGCATATTAGACAAAATAAAATGTTAATACAGTAGGTAGTACTTTATTTTAAAATGGTATATTTTATTATATAATTGGTATAAAATATATCGAAACACATAAATAGATAAGATTAAAACACTCTGAATAATATGTTTATTTAAATTTTCTAATAACGTTCGTTGTGTTACTTCAAAATATAAAGTTTAGAAAAACATTAATGAATGGTTAATATAGCTTTTATTAATAGATATTTCCGCCTTTTAAGTAGTAGTTGTAGTTAAATGAGTCAGCATGAGCGAAGATAACCATAAAACTAGTATTAATAATAATAATAATACATTGATTAATCCATAGAACTACATTGGTAGTATTGGACATGTCAACACAAAACATCAACACCGAACACACTAAATTAAACACTACATGTTTTACCGCTAGTATTACAATTTGTTAATTTCTCTATCAGTGAGATATTCATCTACAGAGTAGAAATATCAACGCAGCAGCAATCGTTTCATTTTGATTGTAATTCATCACACATTAACAATAGTATTAAAAAGAAAAGAATTTATGATAGAAGTTTATTTAATTATAAAAATAAACGTACAAAATATAAATAAATAGAAGAATTCGTAATATTGATTATACATGAAATGTTCTGGCAATATCACTTGTTATAGACACATATGAAACTTTTTGGCAATCCATATTACCATTTATGAGTAACTCCTGCACCAACATTGAAATTAGGTTTGCCAGTTCCAGAAGGACCTCCGAAGTGTCTGTTATATTCTCCTCCAACGTAGGCATTAGTCTTTCCATTATTATAGATGTTGAATTTACCACCGGCGCTGACATCTGTTCCAAATCCTCTCGTATTTGCGGCACCAACACCCAATGAGCTACCAGAAGGTTTGTGTACATAATTCAAAGATCCACCAGCTGTCAACGGTCCATTGGGATGAAATTGTTTAGATGCGAAACCAGTACCAGAAAGATGGTGATTATTGTTGTTTAGTAGTGCACCAGAATGGCTTACAGTTGCTCTTCCCGTTGAATTAAGGTTAAACTTAGACTCCATTTCAATGTAGTAATTTTATAAATATAATAGAAATTTGATATGTATCAGAAAACTGAATTTCTTAAACTGATGGATACCATGAGTTTTGTCGGACATTATATAGTAAGAAACCCTCATTAGAAACTCGGAAAGAGGGGCGCAAACGAAAGGGTTTCCCCGTTTTATCGCTAAGCCGATTGTCGTTATCCCTGCAGATTATGTCACAAACATTACTACAGGAACCCCCTTGGTTAATGCCCTTGTTTGATGAATCTTGACATAATATTAAAATATTATTTGGAAAGTGTTCATTGTGCACTAAGACTGGGTCTTAATGAGTATGTATACAGTTTTCTTATCACTTTGTTTACAGGATATCAATAGTAAATATTATGTTGTGTGCAGAAGTTTAAAAAAAAACATTGAATAATATGTCTTTTAATTTTAAAATAGTAATATCTTTTTCTCACAAATAGCAAATAAGGATACATTTCAAATTAATAACTAGCTAAACATATAATACCTTAATAATATATATGTGCAAAACCCTTCTTCGGTAACAAGCGCATCAAATTTTCAATATTTTTTCTACAAAAGTCTTTCCAAATTGAATTTTAAATATTTTCGTACCCTTACTATCTTTGTTAAGTGCATGATTCGTGAAATGTCCCCAAGAAATAGTAAAAGGCCTGCTTCCGATAAAAATGTTGAAAAGTCTGTTTAATAAAGTAGTTCTCAAATAGACGTCTGAATATTTTTATATACTTAGAAATTTGTCTACACTTGTAGTTTTGTCAATGAAGTAAACTACAGCTGTTAAATAATATATAATAAATTTTAGCAATAAAATCTTTAAATTAAAAGGATACATATTTCCCGAGAAAAATATCCTATGAGTATTATGATTGTGGTGTGATGTGTATAATAAATATTTTAATTAGCTATTACTGCAACTAATTAACTAAACTAAGTAAATGTATTATTTAATGTATGCGGTTGCTGAACATAATTCTTATAAAAAGTAATTAAGTAGTTGTGAGGTATGGATAAATATTATATTAGTTTATTTATAATGTAGTTTACTCTGTCCATATAATTACTATAGAACGCATGAAACCACAAGATAGTTAAAATAAAAAATAAACACTTGTAACATAGTAAAGTATACATATAAATTGATACTTCAGAAAGCTTCAAAACTAATTATTCTAAATTATTTATTGATTATCTTTAACCGCCATATTTGAATACGAAGAAATATTCTGGTTATCCAAATATTGTTTAAGAATTATTGTTCTAAGTTGGCGAAATATATGTTACTGCATTTTATCTAAATTATATAATGCGGTTGTATTTTGTGGTAATAATATTGGTACCATTTTCTTCCTTTAAATTTTTTCAAGGTTCAATTTTTTTAAGATTATCTATTGTATAATTAAGGATTCCATTTACGAAAATAAATATTATAAAAAATAAAAAAAGATATACATATATACCTACATTCATTCATAAAGAAGGTTCATTGAGAAAACCTAGTTTCATAATTTATTTACACGCTTTCAGCTTAAATAATGTTATGTTCTGAAGAATTCGAAGTAAGTTTTATAGTGTTGATAATAGCTATTAATGTAGAAATTAATTGCATCTTAACTTTAAAAGCATGTACATTATTCATTCAAACCCAACTCAGTTAGAGGAATGTAAAGTGACTGTAATAGCTCCTAAAATAAACCTGCCAGCTTCTGTACAATTTGTTCCACGATTTCATTTTTAACTGTAATTTTTCAATATAATTTAATTTGTAAATGAAAGATCTTATATATATAAGATGCATATCTAGAGTGACTCCAAGATATGTTTGAATAAAATAATGTTTTAATAAGGTGCTCTTAAATATAATTACAAATGAATTGAGTCAAATTCTCAGAATTATAGTGAAATTTCAAAACTTATTTGTCCTCATCAGAGAGAATAATGCATTTGTAGTTATTAATTAATTATACTTTTGTAGTCAGATAATATGCATTCTTGTATGGCAGATAAATATTACGTTATTTATATTTATAATTACTCCTTTCATTTTATTTATAATAAATCATTGACAAACAATTTTTTTAAATAATTCCAAAAAATATAACCGCTCTCATTAATAACAATAAAAATTCAAATTTTCTAGGTTATGCACATATGAAAAAAAATTGGAATAATTACTTAATGTTTCATCATATACTGCAAACAATTTCTCCTGTTAAGGACATTCTTAATCAGTAATTAGGGCTAGCCGGTCTAGGTAATGAAAAAACGCAAATTTGTACTTACCGGTATTTTAATTAATGATTACGCTAACCAGCATTTTAATTGGTGTTGGAAAAGGCGGCCCTCGATAATACTGGGAATGCAGGAAGTTAACGAGGGAATTTACTAAAAATAATTTTGAATCATTTGAGTTGAGCATAGCCGGGAATATTTGAAAGAGAAAAAAGCAGTAGTTTATAGAAAAAGAAACCATGAAATTATTTGATAATATAAAATGACAGACTTCTAAGTTTTACAATCATGACATATTTTATTTATATATAAAGTTATCCGAAATATTTGTGAAACATTATTCCACAAAAATCTAGACATACCTTTAGTAACATAAAGGGATGGATGGACGTCCTAATATATCGCAACTACACTTCTAACATACATTTTAGCTTCTTTTTTATATCAAACTGACCAAGGGCACCTGACACATTTAAAACTTAAATTTTCATACAAATTATCATTATCTCTCAGTGCAAATAATTTTCAATAATATGGTATAATACTGTGTGTTATAATATGAAAAAATTAAGTACTTTGTGTTATTAAAAGTACTTTCTGTTGACAATAAACTTTTAGCTATATACATTTTTTTAAATTTGTATTAGTATAAGGAAAACATGGAGGTGCACAAAACTTTCTTCTACGTACCTAATCAAGCTTTAATGCCTATATGTTCATACTAACGTAAACTTAAGAGTAAAAGTGTTATTTCCGGTTTTTTAATAAATACTCTAAATATTTATTTTTTTATTTCGGTGCTACAAAGTTAACACTACGATATCGGTTTTAGTTGTATAAAGTCTTACTTTATAGCACCCTAATTTTATTTTCTTGAGGTTGGTAATAGAAATATGGAACCAAACCATATACTATGATATCAAAAATTAAATTGGACAATGTTGGTCATTGAATGTAAAACGCTTGTCTTAGTTTAAATCATAAACACAATAACTTGACCGATTTTGACATTCAAAAAATTATGACATACTTAAATGTACGATGCACGCTACGACAATAATTTTAAAATCCATTACCACCATTGACCAATTTAATTGTTGATATCCCGGTACTAAATATAAACGTTTTAATGTAACAAAGATATACAGCAAAAATTGGGCAAAAATAAAAGACTTGATAATATTTTATTTAGAATAATGAACGATATAATTCGTTAAACATAATTGCATGGTATCATTTCTAATACTATCATTGAAATTTACTTCTTTACACCGCCGATATTCATTTATTTAAAGAGACTAGTTAAAAATCAATCTAACCAACTGCAAAAAAATACACCTTTAAATTGTTTTTATTAATTGTTTTTTACGAAATTATATTTTTCGTGTCGGGATTTAGCAAAACTTTTCATAAAATATTTCTTAAATTCAGTTGTCATTACTTTACACTCTTTAGAAATTTGTCTAAGATTAGAAGTTGACGAGATATTGATATAATTTGATTACTTCACTGAAATAAACTACTACTTCTATTTAACGAGATCTCCAAAGCAAGATTATATTCCTAAATATAAAATTTGACATTGATATCTTTTCTCGCTTGGCTGCTATCGGTGTTATAGACAGTCAGATACAGTGAAACATTATTTAAAACACTGCTTTTGGGTATCAGATGACTTCAAAACGTGGAAATCTGTAAAATCTCGAAGTCAAAAATATTTGCCAACACAATACGTACTTCCTTATACCGCGCGATCATTTTAATTCTAAATTAGAGCAGTTTGTGAAATTTAAATTACGTTGGTATATAAGTACTAATTTACAATTTGAATTGTCAAAGTGACGTTTCAAAATGTTTGATTTAGTACATAAGATTTTTCTTACTGAAAGTTATTTTAAAAACGCCGAACGACAAGAGAATTGTGAATGGACATATTCAGTACCGCACTGCATCAATGATTTTCAAAATGCCTTCCCCAATTTTCCTGCGGATTATCAAAAATTAGTCCAAGAAATTTACACATGTGTGGCGAAATTTCGTAATGTTGGAACTGTATGTAGGAAAGCTGATAGTGGCGCGCCCAAAAAAAGGACTCCTGTGGCAGATGTTGCAGAAAGAATGGAACAGTCTCCCAAAAAATCTCTTCTCAGATTAGCCCAAGAAATAAACCTTTCATATGGAACTTGTCAAAAAATTTTAAAAGAAAATTTAAAACTTTATCCCTATAAGATTAACGTCGTTCAAGAGCTATTCCCTCGAGATTTTCCTGTACGAATAGAATACTGTCGGTTTTTGAATAATTTAAATAACAACAACACTTTGGATTTAACATTTTTTTCTGACGAAGCATGGTTTCACCTATCCGGCTATATAAACAAACAAAATATGCGTATTTGGTCTTCGGAGAATCCTCATGAGTTTATTCAATCGCCTCTCCATCCGCAGAAAATTGGTGTTTGGCTAGCGGTTTCTAGAAGGCGTATATTTGGACCTGTGTTTTTTGAAGGAACGATAAATGCTGAGAGATATCGAAATAATTTACTTGAACCGTTTTTACAAAATCTTCATGATGACGAACTTTTACATGGGTATTTCCAACAGGACAATGCAACAGCTCACAAAACATGGGAAAGTATGGCTCGAATTCGCGAGTTTTATGATAATCGAGTCATTGAATTTCCGCCTCGCAATCCGGACTTAACGATTCTTGATTATTTCATTTATCCGTATCTGAAAAACACAGTTTACAAAAATAACCCACAAAATCTTGAAGAACTACAAGAGGCAATTTCTAATGCATGTAACGCTATAACCGTTCAGATGTTGGCAAATGCTTTTGAAAATATGAAACAGAGGGTTAACAGTTGCATTGCAACAGGGGGAGAACACTTTGAACACCTTTTGTAATTCACAATAAAACTAATTTATCTTGTAATGCTTTCATTTCCATTAAATTTAAATCGATTACACATAAGATTCACAAATGTCACAAAGTATACATAACCGCAAATTTCAATTAATCAATAATTGACATTCTGGACAACCTAATAAAAAAAATCCCGCCTGCTATAATTTAGAATTTAAATGATCGCGTGGTACTAAGTATAAAAATGTATTATATTAATTTAATAAGTGCTTAATATATAATAAACGCTATATCAAATTCTTAGCCGTATTTGTTAATACACATGAATCGTACATACGTATACCTATATACATACGCACGGATTTCCTGAAATTAGCGGCTTATATGAAATTGAAAAATATATTATACCGGGCTCTTTTTTTATCATTACACATAGCATTTTCCCTATGTGTAATGATAAAAAAAAA
The DNA here is from genome assembly GCA_963170755.1 of Amphimallon solstitiale. Classification (NCBI taxonomy): domain Eukaryota; kingdom Metazoa; phylum Arthropoda; class Insecta; order Coleoptera; family Scarabaeidae; genus Amphimallon; species Amphimallon solstitiale. The sequence continues at coordinate 40,700,450 of OY720676.1, read as the reverse complement.
ATTGTCAATGCATTAGGGATATAGTCACTATATAGTAGACAACCAGTTATACACTCGTATTTTGACAAGCAGGAACAGTGAGCTGTCATAAGATTTTTATTAGTCAATTTTCGTTAAACTTTTTATTAAAATTTTAAAATAAAAATTGAGTTTGTAGCAGAAACACTGTACGATACACGTGTTAAAATGTTATTTTATTTTGCTTATTTTAAATTGCTCCAGTTCCTAAACACCCTCGTGTCACAAATCTTATTCGTAAAATAAAATAGCACTTTTAACAATTATATCGTAAATAACTAATTTTGTACAATTCTAAAATTGGAAATATATCACGTCGTCAACATCATAATTGCTACATTAAGGATTTCCCACCATTTCCGACTGTCCGCGTAACGTTGATACAAATAAAATAATATTCTGGAGATCCATTTTTCTTACTTCTACCATAAATTATTTGTACGGAAAAATTAAACTTTGCAGCGTACATAAAACCTTTTACATTTATTACGAAACTGTTAAAATTTAGCGCGAAAGTATTTGATTCGGCAATAATACTTGTACTGGTAACACTGGGCGATACAGAGCAAATTAAAGCTTAGAAGAATTAGGTTATGTTTTTAATAAAGAAAATGCAGAATATCACTTGGAACAAAATAATTGGTTTATTATAACAATTAAACGAACTTAAATGTGAAGTCTAATATCATAACAAGTTCTCGAAATGTCCACCTTGTCTTTCAAGGCAATAAGCAAGGCGATCTTGAAAGCAACGAAGTGTATTTCTAATAAATTCTGGCCTTATTCCATTACATGCAGTACGTATACGCTCTTTTAGTTCATTCAAGTTGCGTATTCGTACATTGTTGTAAATTTTACTTTTTAGGTAACTCCAAAGAAAATAGTCATTTGGAGATAAATCAGCTGATCTTGGGACCAAATCTACCAATCCACCGTCTTTGAAATAAGTTATTTAAAAAATTCCTGATATCGTTAGTAGATTGTGGCGGGGCCCCATCCATTTGGAACCAGGGTTCATCAACATTCATCATATCAATTGATGGAATGATATGGTCTCTCAACAAATGCAAATATTTCACTGCAGTGAGGTTACCGTCAATAAAAAATGGGCCAATAAGTCTATCGCTTATTATTCCAATCCAGACATTCACTTTTTGAGGGTACTGTGTTCGGGCCCGGTTTTGAGCGTGAGGATTTGTACGGGACCAGTACCTAATAGATTAATGGATAGGAAATTTAATCATTTTTCATGGATAAATGTAGGGTACAAACCGAAAGTTCTGAGAGTTGACTTCACCGTTTATGGTAAATGTAGCCTCATCAGTAAAAATTATTTTATTTAAAATTTCTTGGTTTTCATTTAACATGTTAAACATTATTTCACAAAACTCAGTTCGTTTTATCTTATCCTCTTCGAAAAGCTCTTGATGATTTGATATTTTGTATGGCCTATATTTAAATTCTTTCAGAGTTTTGTATACCGAACTGTACGATACTCCAAAATGTTTAGCTACATCTAAAAGCGATCCTACAGACCGTTCCTCTACGTAACACAGCATATTTAATTTCATGCTTCTGTTCGAACATGATTGGTTCTATTTCTTTTTTTGTGAGAATTTAGAACACAACCATATTCTTGAAATTTTTTAAAAAAGTTCAGAATTGTTTTTGCACAAGGTATAGGCCTGTCTGGATAATTTACGGAAAACATGTCTCTAACTTGCCTTAAACTATTATTTTTCTGATACCACATTACTATTGCCACCTTTTCATTTCTGTTGTATTTATCCATGATTTATAAATAAATTATCTATTTTTTAATAAAATGTATTTAATTTATGACTTATGTTTGAATAAAAATTCAGAAATATTAGACATAAAAATGTTTTTCTCGTCATGGCAACCTGATTTAAAAATTAAGGTATGCTATACGTAAATTCTTCATTGGTGTATAACTGGTTGTCTACTATACAGTGACTATATCGCTAATGAATTGACAATTTTTTTTTTATCATTACACATAGGGAAAATGCTATGTGTAAGGATAAAAAAAGAGCCTGGTATATAGATAGCACTAGCTGCACATCGATTATATGATTATTCCATCGCATGTGAGTTGTTGTGGGATTAAGTATAGATACTATGAGGTATGTTAGTGACAGTAACAATAACAATCACTAATAAAAATCTAAACATTTATTTCATAGCAATAATATGACAACAGTTTATTACAGACTTTTATTAAATTGTAAAAACAAAATTACAAAACATACATTATATACAAGGTTTTTTTAATGAATATCATGTACAAGAAAAACTTTGGTAACATCAAATATGTGCCTCAACAACTTTGAGGCACATATTTATCAATGTAAATATATGGCAAAGTTTCAATATTACCATCTGTGTGTAAGTCCTGCACCAATACTATAATTGGGGCGACCAGTTCCAGAAGGACCTCCAAAGTGCCTGTTATATTCTCCTCCAACGTACGCATTGGTTTTTCCGTTATTGTAGATGTTGTATCGGCCACTGGCGCCGACGTCTGTTCCAAATCCTCTGGTATTTGCTGCACCAACACCTAATGAACTACCAGAAGGTTTATGTTCATAACCCAAAGATCCACCAGTTGTCAAAGGTCCATTGGGATGAAATTGTTTAGATGCGAAACCAGTGCCAGAAAGATGATGATTATTGTTGTTTAATAATGTACCAGTATGGCTTAGAGTTGCTCTTCCCGTAGAATCAAGGCCAAGGTTGGTTTGCCTTCTTACTCTGTGAACTGGTACTAAAACGAATTTTTCACCATTATCATTTACGACTGTTGAATACTCCAAGCAGAACGTAGAACCAACAAACAAGAGAACTAAAATAATTGATTTCTCCATTTTAATGTTGAAATTCTATAAAGGTGGTAGAAGATTGGTATGTACAAGAGAACTGAATTTCTAAAACTGATGGTTACCATGAGTTTCAGTGGACAATATATAGTAGTAAACCATCATTACAAACTTGGAGCGAGTGGCGCGAATGAAAGGGTTTTCCCATTTCGCCGTTGACCCGACTACATTTATCTCTGCAGGTTGAGTCACTAACATTACTAAAGGAATCCCCACGTTTGAACAATCTTACTGCGCCTTTGGACATTACCGTAAAATATTTCATTTATTATTTATATTATTAAGAGTTTATTATTTCCAGTAAGATATGTACTTTTAGAATAATTACACTTAATTTATTGAATGTGTACATAGTTTTCTTATCAGTTTCTTTAGAAGACGTCATTACGACTGTAAATGCAGATAAATAATAAAATTATTATTACGTATTACTTTCAAAACACATCACACAGTAACGTTTTTGTTAATATTAAGGTAATAATGATTGTTCTTGCATAAATGGCAAACAAATCTATATTTCAAATAATAACAATAATAATAATAATAATAATAAATTGATTAATCCATATAACTACATCAGTGGCACAGAAAAATCAAAATAAAACTACAACACAAAACACTAAAAATAAAAACATGTTTTACCACTAGTGCGAAAAATTTTTAATTTCTCTATCAGTGAGAAATTCATCTACATCTAATTTTGATTTTAATTCATCACACATTTTAAAACTTTCCATGATACTTGCAATACAGAAAGTTATCGAAGAAATTTACTACAAACATTTTTAAATCATTTACAAAAGTTAAGCATAGTCGGGAATATTTGAAAGAGAAAAATGCAGTAGTTTATAAAAAAGAAACAAGGAAATTACTTGATAATATAGAATGACAGACTTTTATCTGAAATATTTATGAGATATTATTCCACAAAAATCTAGAATTACCTTTAGTAATATAAAGGGCAGGATGGACTAATATACTAATATATCGTAGCTTCAATAACGCACTTCTAACATATATTTTAGCTACTTTCTACTTTCTTATACGTAGCATAAGGAAGTATTGTTGTGATGAAAATTTTCGACATCGAGATTTTTGCAGATGTTCACGTTTTGAAGTCCCCTGGTACCAAAAAAGTGGTTTTTAAAAAATGTCTGTGTGTGTCTGTCTTTCTGTGACCACGATAGCGGTCAAACCGCTATAGCTACCTATTCTAAATTTTGCATTTAGTAGTATAATCTCCCTCTTGAGAACTGATTAGATTTTCAGTAAAATCGGCAGACCGGAAGTACTAGTTTACTTCAGTGAAAAAATCGAATTTTGCCAATATTTCGTCAACTACTAAGTTTAGACAAATTTATAAAGAATTCATATGTACTTAAAATTGAAATTGTGAACAATTTTATTAAAAAAGTTTTTCGAAAATCCTACCGGAAGTAGGTCTTTTACTCTTATCGAAAATCAGTTTTACTTTCTTATACGTAGTATAAGGAAGTATTGTGATGATGAAAATTTTCGACTACGAGATTTTTGCAGATGTCCACGTTTTGAAGTCCCTGGATACCGAAAAAGTAGTTTTGAAAAAATATGTATGTGTCTGTGTCTGCGTGTCTCTGTGTGTCTCTCTCTCTCTGTGTGTGTGACCACGATAGCGGTCAAACCGCTGTAGATATCAATTCCAAATTTTGTATTTACGTGTATAATCTCCCTCTTGAAATCTGATAATTTTATTTATAAAGTTTTTCGAAATTCCTGTAGGTCTTTTACTCTTATCGAAAATCAGTTTTTTGCGAATATTTCGCAAGTCATGCTTTTTAGACAAGTATGTTACGAGTATAAAACTATTTAAAACATAATTTTCAATATCTTTTGTATAAAAGAAATTTCAAAATTCAGACCGGAAGTACCACTTTTACTCTTATCGAATAGCGATTTTTTGCAAATATGTCGTAAGTATTTAGAAATGGATTTGCAATATTTTTTGTGTATATGAAATTTCAAATTTCGGACTGGAAGTAGCACTTTGACTCTTAGCGAGTAGAACTTTTTTTCGAATATCTTGCAAAGTATGCATTCTATAGCGATTAATTAAGAGAATGAAAGTACTTAGAATAGGATTTTGAATAAGTTTTATATAAAAGAATTCTTAAAATTCTTTAGTTTGAAACGCTCATACGTATAAGAAAGTCGTGTGGTGGCCACACCTCATTTTTGGCAAATAGGTAAATACCTAAAAAAATTTTTGTAGAATAAAAAAACATTTAGGTGAACGCTACACACGTACAGAGTTATTAATTTTATATACCAGACTTGTTTCTATTCAAGTTTTAATGCTTACTTGTTCTAACATAAACTGTAACAGAATGCAGTAAAAATTTTAGCGAGAAAAAAACCTGATAATATTTTATTTAGCATAATGAATGATATAATTCGTTAAACATAATTGGAAGGTAAAATCTCTAATACCATTATTGAAATTTACTCCTTAAGACCGCCGATATTCAATTATTTAGACTGACTAGTTAAAAATCAGTGTAACCAAATTTAGAAAAACTACATTTTGGATTTGTCGAAAAAAAGTCTGTTGGTTTAAATCTTTTTGAACTTTTAATACCAGAAATAAATAAAAATTGTATTAAACACGCGTTTAATGACATTTTGCGCACTTGTTCTATTCAAAACTCGCTTCGCGGCTCGTTTTCTAAACTTGAATGTATGCTCAAAAATCATGTCTATGAAATTTGTGCTTTAGTATACTACAGCGATACACTATATAAAATTTGTATTGTAGGCATAATTTGCGAGATATTCGCAAAAAAAGTGCAATTACATAAGTGTAAGATTTATATTTACGGAACAAATCTTAATTTTTTCTTACACAAGCTTGATTATTCAAAATCAAGTCTTAAAGACTTTTATATCTGTCTATAAAGTAGGGTTTGCCAGATATTTGCAAAAAACTTTTTTATTTCTTTTTTTACGAAAGTCGGAGTTTCGAAAAGCTATTTTTCATAAAAAAAATTTTGAATTCTCTTCTGATTGCTTAGAAACTTGTCTAAGCTTAGAAGTTGACGGGATATTGATAAATTTGATGATTTCACACAAGTAAACTACTATTCCTGTCTACCGATTTCACTAAAAATCTAACCAGATATACAACGCAAGATTATATTTCTGAATATAAAGTTTGATATTGATATCTATTACCGTTTGGCTGCTATCGGTGTCGTACACATACAGATACAGAGAGACGTTTTTTACTCTCTTATACGTAGCATAAGGACGTATTGTGATACCAAAAAAGTGGTTTTTGAAAAATGTCTGTGTGTCTGTGTGTGTGACCACGATAGCGGCCAAACCGCTGTAGATATCAATTCCAAATTTTGTATTTACGTGTATAGATAGATAGATATTTTAATTGTGCTAGACAGAATACATCAATGTATGCACACGTCAAGAAAAACAATATATATATATATATATATATATATATATATATATATATATATCAAAAAATGGAAATAACGCGGATACATGAAATTACAAGAAAGAGAATAATAACGGGTAAATTCCGCTGTAGAGCAACCGTAGACACGTGTTTCTGACTCATTGGTCGTCGTCAGTACGGTGTAGCCAAGGAATAAGGTGGGATAACCTTGGAGATGTAAGCTACACGGAAGACCATCAGGTGACAGACTCCCATTTGTAGCTTCAGCTAGAAGATCCTCAAATCTGAAGACAACAACTAACGTCGCCACGAGGAAGAGTAATGTCAACCTGCGTGCCATCCGAGACCCAGGAAAGATAAATCAAAAAATGGAAATATAATATATATATATATATATATATGTGTGTGTGTATATAACAAACTTATACATGTAAAAAAGAAAAAAAAATTGTGTATATGTAACAGCAAAACAAAACCAAGTATACAAACTAAAACAATACTTAAAAACGTATAATAAAGTAAGTTGCTATTGAGGCAATATAGGATACCCAAAATGTTCAAAGATGATTCAACGCACCAATAAACTCCTGAATCTTGTAAAAAGGGTTATGTTTTAGAAAATTTTTAATTGCTTTTTTATAATTAAAATAATTTAGTTCTTTCCAATGGGTAGGTAACAAGTTATATAGTTTTAAGGATAGATACCTGAAAGAGCTAATATTCCTAGAGTGTCGAAAATGAGGCTGTGCATACTGTTTATGTCTTGTGTAATATAATCTCCCTCTTGAGATCTGATTGGTTTTTCAGTAAAATCGGTAAACCGGAAGTAGTAGCTTACTTCAGTGAAAAAATCGAATTTTTCCAATATTTCGTGAACTACTATGTTTAAACAAATTTATAAAGAATTCATATGTACTTAAAATTAAAATTGAGAACAATTTTATTTAAAAAGTTTTTCGAGATTCCTACTGGAAGTAGGTGTTTTACTCCTATCCAAAATCAGTTTTTTGCGAATATCTCGCAAGTCATGCTTTTTAGACAGATACGTTACGGATATAAAACTATTTAAAACTTAATTTTCAACACCTTTTCTATAAAAAAAATTTCAAAATTCGGACCGGAAGTACCACTTTTACTCTTATCGAATAGCAATTATTTGCAAATATGTTGTAAATTATGCATTCTATATATATTTATCAAGAGTACAAAAGTATATACAGCTGGATTTGCAATATTTTTTGTATACATGAAATTTCAAAATTCTTTTACTCTAAGGTAGTAGCACTTTTTTTCGAATACCTTGCAAAGTATGCATTCTATAGCGATTTATTAAAAGAATGGAAGTACCTAGAATAGGATTTTGAATAATTTTTGTTTTAAAAATTCTTAAAATTGTATAGTTTGAAATTCTCATACGTATAAGAAAGTCGTGTGGTGGCCACACCTCATTTTTAATAACTACTTTTGGCTACCAGAGGACTTCAACACATGTACAACTACCTGTAAATGTCTCGAGGTCGAACATGGTTGTCATCCTATAATACTTATGCGTATACTCCATCGCATGCGAGTTGCTGTGTGGTTAAGTATAAATAGTATGAGTTATGTTAGTGATAACAATAATAAAGACTAATAAAAATCCAAAAATTTATTTTAAATCTTTAATTATTCACTTATAAACACAAAAGTAGAATACATTACATATAAAAGTCTTAATAATTATAAATAAATATATGAAACACTTCGGCAATATCACTTTTTGTAGACCCTATATATTTTTCTGTGAATGTTCGTGGCAATCGGTATTACCATCTGTGAGTAAGTCCTGCACCAATATTAAAATTAGGTTTGCCAGTTCCAGAAGGACCCCCAAAGTGTCTGTTATATTCTCCTCCAACGTAGGCATTGGTATTTCCTTTATTATAGATGTTGTATCTACCACCGGCGCTGACGTCTGTTCCAAATCCTCTCGTATTTGCGGCACCAACACCTAATGAACTACCAGAAGGTTTGTGTTCATAACCCAAAGATCCACCAGTTGTCAACGGTCCATTGGGATGAAATTGCTTAGATGCGAAACCAGTACCAGAAAGGTGGTGATTATTGTTGTTTATTAATGTACCAGTATGGCTTAGAGTTGCTCTTCCCGTAGAATCAAGACCAAGGTTGGTTTGTCTTCTTACCCTGTGCACTGGTACTAAAACGAATTCTTCACCATTATCATTTACCACCGTTGAATATTCAAAGCAGAACGCAGAAGCGGCGAACAAGAGAACTATAATAAGTGATTTCTCCATTTCAGTGTTGAAATTTTATAAATGTAGTAGAAGTTTGTACAAGAGAACTGAATTTCTAAAACTGATGGTCACCATATGTTTCAGCGGACATTATATAGTACTAAACTATCATTACAAACTTGGAGGGAGTGATGCGAATGAATGGGGTTTCCCATTTCGCCGTTGACCCGACTATCTTTATCCCTGCATGTTGAGTCACGAACATTACTAGAGGAATCCCCTTGTTTGAACAATTTTATTTGCGTTTGGACATTACCGTAAAATATTTCATTCATTATTTCTATTATTTAGACTTTCATCATTTTCTCTAAGATTTGTACTTTTAGAATAATTACTTAATGTCGCTTTACTAAAGTATAATCCATTTGATTTATTAATGAATATGCACATAGTTTTCTTATCAGTTTCTTTAGAAAACGTCATTACTATGTTACGACTGCAATCAGAGATAAATAAGAAAGTTATTATTACGCACTACTTTCGAAACACATCACACAGAAAATTTTTTTCTTAATATTAATATTATAATTTATTTTATCCTGCCTAAATGACAAATGAATCTATATTTCAAATAAAATTAAACACAATAACTTATTAATAATAGAATAATAAAAATATAGGTAATTTTAGTTTATGGCCTGGAAATAAATTGTATGAATGTGTTGAGTAATGTTGAGGTATTTATTATTATTAATTATTATGTTATTTTAATTATAAATATTCAATCAAAATGTCAGGTATTTATGAAAATACTTTTAACGAGGCAAATTTTTATGAAATTTCATTTTTATTATTTATAACAAAAAAAATAATAATATTAACTTTAACTTATAACTAATTACAATTCAACATTAATTATTTATATTAATAGTTAGGCTTATTGCAAGAATAAAATTAACTTCTAAGCTAATATTCTGATTATTTGTAGAAATGCTTGAATTTTTGGCATTATTAGAATTATTTATTTGTATGGAGCTCGATATTTTTTAGCAGTTTTTATTTTGTTTCTTAGGTAGTCCTCTATGTAGCCATCAGCCACTGCTGATGATTTCCATCCGCTAGTGCGCATATTGGTTCGGAACCGTCAAAAAATATATTTTGAGAACAAGTGTATTTATTTTATTATGTATTTGCCGTAAATACTTAATAATTAAACAATCAAATTTTATAAAAATATAGTGTTTTTTACGAAAACAATTATAATACGCTTTGAAGAATGTTGCATTGTATCAAGATTTTTTAATTACTGTGGTAAAACGCATATAAAATTTCCATGGGCTTTTAGTATCCATCAGCCACATTATAATATCTGTTATTAACCCCACAAATTTCAACTGCTACTGTTTGCTCGTGTCTGAGAAAATGACATTTGAAAAAGTTCGTAATATACGTCTTTTGCACGGATATATGTGAACTTATTGCAACTCATTTTACGCGACACGCAGAGCATTTCGCCGCAAATATGTGCGTTTGAATCACTGTGGGGCGTTTCAAAGCTCTTATGTTACCGTGTGCATCAACAAGTAGAGTTGCAGAAGATCTGCGATAACTGTCCAATACTATTAAAAAAAATTACCCCATTTTGGTAAATTTATTAATACCAATTCATTGGGCAGTGCATTTACCGCCCTGATAGTCTAAAAATAGCAAATCACTTGTAATATAAGTTGGAACAACTGCTGATGTATTTTGCGAGTTATTACTTTCTTATACGTAGTATAAGGAAGTATTGTGACGATGAACATTTTCGACCTCGCGATTTTTGCAGATACCGAAAATGTGGTTTTTAAAAAATATCTGTGCGTCTGTTTGTATGTGACCACGATAGCGGACAAACCGCTACAGGTATCAATTCCAAATTTTGTATTTACGAATATGATCTCCCTCTTGAGTTCTGATTAGATTTTCAGTAAAATCAGCAGACCGGAAGTAGTAGTTTACTTCAGTGAAAAAATTGAATTTTGCCAATATTTCGTCAATTACTAACTTTAAACAAATTTATATGTACTCAAAATTAAATTAGAGAAGAATTTGATTAAAAAAGTTTTTCAAAATTCGTACCGGAAGTAGGTCTTTTACTCTTATCGAAAATCAGATTTTGCGAATATTTCGCATACCATGCTTTTTAGACAGGTACGTTAAGAGTATAAAAGTATTTAGAACTTAATTTTCAATACCTTTTGTATAAAAAAAAATTCAAAATTCGGACCGGAAGTAACACTTTTACTGGTATCGAATAGCCATTTCTTTGCTAATATGCCGTAAATTATGCATTCTATATATATTTATCAAGAGTACAAAAGTATATATAAAGTACTAGCTTTTTTGGGTTGCAAACCTTCACTTTTCGTTTTAATAACGGTCGTATTTTGGTATAATTTTCTAAATTTACTCATTGAAGTATATTAATTGTACTTCTAAACATTGAATGATGGTTCTATAATGTCGCGGATTAATATTTTGTTGGATAGTAATGTAAAATATACCAACATAACAAATTTTGAAAACGGTTTTATGCTTCTTTGCTTCGTCCAATTTAAAAAATGAGGTGTGGCCACCACACGACTTTCTTTTACGTATGTTAGTTTCAAATTATACAGAAGTTGTTCTAAATTAAGTTTTAAATAGTATTATATTCTTAGGGCACGTTTTTTCACCTACTGATAAATTGCCCGATAACTACTACTTCCGGTAGCAATTTCGAGAAAAGTTTTTGATGTACTTTTGAATTCTTTATAAATTTGTTTAAACTTAGTAGTTGACCGAATATTGGTAAAAGTCAATTTTTTCACTGAAGTAAACTACTACCTACTTCCGATCTACCGATTTTACTGGAAAACTAAACAGATCACAAGAGAGAGATTATACTAGTAAATACAAAAATTATAGCTTAAGCTGTTTAAGCGCTATTGTGATCACACACGTTTTTTTAAAAACATCTTCTGTATTAGAGGACTTCAAAACGTAGACATCCACAAAAGTCTCGAGGTCGAAAATATTCGTTATCACAATACTGCCTTATAGGTACCACGTATAAGAATGTAAAAAGATTCAAACGTCGCCTCATACAATTTTCTGATTTTTTTGATAAGAAATTCAGTAATGCAATTTCAGCAGCTTCCTTCACTCCTGGCGGAGTTAAAGACATTTCATTTTTATATTCTGTATCCATTTTTTTAGTAAAATATTTTATATTTTATATTATTTTGCACTTAAAATTTAACGTTTGAATTTGAGTAATTGATTCGACTTTTAGATGACAGGAATGCGGAAAAGTTATTTACGAACCAAGTGCGGGAAGACTATTTTCCCGCATGAGCGCACATTGTAAGCACGAGCGACCGCAGGAAGCGAGTGCTTTTAATTGCGCAAATGCGTGGAAGATGTCTGCACGCAAGTGGTTTGTACAATATTTTTTGTACGAACATTAAATTAAAAAAATATTATTGATTAATGTCATTGGTATCATACCTAACCTAAGATAGATTACCTAATTAATTTAAGCATTTCATGTACGTAACTATTACTCACCTTTCCCTAAAATTAAGTTATTATATTTTCACACATGACAAACATGAGGTATTTATTCTTATATTTATAAATTTATAGTACATTTATTGCGTTTTTTGGTTTAAATACAAACAATTCCGAACTGCCAATATGAATGTCGATGTGGTTCAAATAGATGGCGCTTGAATCTTGTTTAAGATGTCGCTTAAAATGACGTCAAATAGATGACGCCACCATTTTTTCCCCCCAACTTTTAGTGAAGAATAGTGGAGGGAAGTAGTATTTTATAGACTAAATTTTATTACTACCAAGTTAGATTTTTTTTTAAATGTCCCAAAGTGCCAGTGTTTTTTTCAATTTTTACAGTCGCCTCAACCGGGAATAGTATATTAAAATACAAGTAACAGAAGGCCTTTCATTCCAGCATGATTTCCAAATTCGGACACGAACGCGCAGCGCGAGTGGCCGAAGAAAGAATGCTGGAATGGCCTTCTGTTACGAGTATTTTACACTATTTTCTCTGTTTCGGATTGTATTTATATTATTTATTTATAGAAAAATTGTTAAAAATATTCATTAAGGGAAATTTTGATAACGTGATGTAGTCGATTGGTAGCAATGATTTACATTTATATTTGACAGTTGACTTTTGTAAGAATTTTTTGGATTGAAAAGTTTGCTTAAATTATAAAAAAATCTCATATTATCTATGGGCGGAATGTCAGACGAAGAGCGTCAATCTGCGGCACTAGAATTGCGGGACGGGGCCTCCAACGCCATAAATAATTTACTACCAGGTAAATCGAAAAGCAAGTATGAAAAAGATTATGAAAAATGTATGCCACCAACCTATTTCTACTAAAATAAAAAGTTACCAAAAATCAGTGTTATAATGAAGTCCATTCTAACACCAAAATGGCTGCTAGAATAACGTTGTTCTAACACCGAAACAGAGAATAGTATATTAAAATACAAGTAACAGAAGGCCTTTCATTCCAGCATGATTTCCAATAATTTACTACCAGGTAAATCGAAAAGCAAGTATGAAAAACTACTAAAATAAAAAGTTACCAAAAACCGGTGTTAGAATGGAGTCCATTCTAACATCAAAATGGCTGCTAGAATAACCTTATTCTAACACCGAAACAGAGAAAACGTATTTCCCAGTCGAACTACACATGCACCAAATGTCAGTTTACAGGCGGTGAGTACAAAAAAGCTTTTTTATAAGATATTTGTTGAGTACTTTTGTATTTCTCAGAAATTTGTCTAAACTTAGTAGTTGACAAGATATAGCTAAATTTAGTTTTTTCGTTGAAGTAAAATACAACTTCCGATCTACCGTTTTTACTTAAAATCTAATCAGATCTCCCGAAATCGGATATATTTTTAAGTAAAAAATTAAAAATTGATATTTTTTAGAATTCGGCTGTTATCGGGATCACACACAGAGAGAGAGACATTTACAACTACTTTTCCGGTATCAGGATATATACTTTCTTATACTACGTTTAAGAAAGTATTAGACCGCTAGCACCAGCTGCACTTATACTCCATCGCATGTGTGTTGTTTTGCGGTTAAGTATAATTAGTATGAGTTATGTTAGTGATGGTAACAATAATAAGAACTAATAAAAATCTAAAAATTTATTTAACATATTTAATTATTCTTTTATAAAAAGTAGAAAAAGTTACATTTAAAGTTTCTGAATAATTACTAAATAAGTATACAAAAGACTTTGGCAGTATCACTTGTTGTAGACACCTACATATTTTTCTATGAAAGTTCGTGGCAATCGTTATTACCATCTGTGAGTAAGTCCTGCACCAACATTGAAATTAGGTTTGCCAGTTCCAGACGGACCCCCGAAGTGTCTGTTATATTCTCCTCCAACGTATGCGTTGGTATTTCCTTTATTATAGAAGTTGTATCTACCACCGGCGCTGACATCTGTTCCGAATCCTCTGGTATTTGCAGCACCAACACCTAATGAACTACCAGAAGGTTTGTGTTCATAACCCAAAGATCCACCAGTTGTCAACGGTCCATTGGGATGAAATTGTTTAGATGCGAAACCAGTACCAGAAAGATGATGATTATTGTTGTTTAATAATGTACCAGTATGGCTTACAGTTGCTCTTCCTGTAGAATCAACGCCAAAGTTGGTTTGCCGTCTTACTCTGTGAACTGGCACTAAAACAAATTCTTCACCATTTTCATTTACCACTGTTGAGTATTCGAAGCACAATGCGGACGCGGCGAACACAAGGACTAGAATAATTGATTTCTCCATGTCAGTGATGAAATTTGAAAAATATAATACAAGTTTCGTTACTATGTATAAGAACTTCGAATTTCTAAAACTGATAGATGTTATGAATTCAGTCGGACATTATATAGTACTTAACCGTCATTGTCATTACATACTATCAGGGAGGGGCGAGATTGAAAGGGTTTCCCCATTTTCTCGCTGAGTTGATTGTCTTTATCCCTGCAGTTTGAGTCATGAACATTACCAGAGGAATCCCCTTATTTGTACAATTTTACTGCTCGTTTTGACATAACCGTAAAATATTTCATTTATTATTTATATCATTTAGAAAGTGTTCAGCCTGCAGTAAGATTTGTATTTTTAGAATAATTATTTTATATCTTTTAATAAAGATATTATATTTGCTTTAACTCATATGCGCATAATTTTCTTATCAGTTCGTTTACGCCACATAAATAATATGTAACAGACAAACTTTAATTTTATGCAATATACGGGTATAAATTTACAAATATATGGATAATATTGATAATAATAAGTAGCTACATGTTTATTTTTCAACAAATTAATCGAGGTACAGGGAAAATATTTTTAAAAATGAGGTGTGGCCACCACACGACTTTCTTATACGTATGAGCGTTTCAAACTATACAATTTTAAGATTTTCTTTATACAAAAATTATTCAAAATCCTATTCTAAGTACTTTTATTCTCTTAATAAATCGCTATAGGATGCATACTTAGCAAGATATTCGATACAAAAGGTATTGCAAATCCAACTCAAATACTTTTGTACTCTTAATAAATATACAGGGTGAGTTTTTTTGAATGTTTAGCATTGGGATCTCAGAAACTACTGGAGATAGAAAAACGCTTAAATGGGGAAAGATGCGCAGTTTTACGAATTTGATTTAAAACTGCTTTTGTTTCTCCGATAACTTTCATGGCTTATTAGATATTCAAAGAAAACTAAATTTTACGTTTTTCTTTAAACATGCTTAGCATCGTTAATAGTAATTTTAGAGAAAAAGTGTTCAGACAAAAGTTTTAGATAATTTTACGCCAAATAAAACTATGTAGCTAATATTTTTTTTTCGTTCGCCATTATCGAGTTATGACACAAACTTGTGTTTTTTTAAATGGAAACCATAGTTGGTTTTGACATCATTAAAAAGCTTATTTTTTGCTGATTACAATGATATAAGGTTTGATATGGTTATTTTAAAAAATAAAGAGGATATAGACATTTTTATGGTTTTTATGGAAAACAATTGAATTTCGAACTGATAAAATACAAACCAAACGAAAACTTATTTTGAAATCTTATGTAGTAATAAAATGAAAACTATAAGAACTTTTATTAAGGGCACACAACATTATTAATGTTCAAAGATACCTCCATTATTATTAATACACAAATTGCATCTCTTCACAACAGAATTTGTAGCATTGCGTACTTTACGCCTACCAATGTTATTAAAAGCAACTAAGACAGCTTGTCTTAAATCGTCGATTGTTTCATATGTTCTTTTGTATACTGTGTCCTTTAGTACACCCCACAAGAAAAAATCCAAAACTGATAAATCAGGGGATCTAGCCGGCCATTCAATGGGTGCATTTCGTACTATCCATTGATTACGGAAGTTCAAATTTAAATAATTTATAACATTCAGTTGATTGTGCGGAGGCGCTCCGTTATGTTGAAACCATTGCATTGCTCGGGTTCATAAATTTAAATTATCTAACATTTCCTCGAAATCTTGTAAAAAATTAAGATAACGATTGCCAGTTAGTGATCCATCAAAAATAAAAGGAGGAAGAACAGTTGATCCTATAACACCACCCCAAACATTAAACCCAAATTTAATTTGTGGTCTCCTATGTTCAACGTGAAGCGGATTTGTTTGAGACCATATTATGTGCTCATTGTGCCTATTAAACATTCCACAATTTGTGAAACGAAATTCATCAGTCCATAATATTTTCATTGAGCAGTGTGGATCGTTTTGACACTGATCTTTAAACCATCTACAAAAAGCTATTCGTCTGATGTTATCACCTTCATGTAAAGTTTGTGATACTGATAATTTGTAGGGACGAAATTTATGCTTCTTCAACACTCTGACAATAGTGCGTTGAGAGGAGCCCATATCTGTTAAAATTTGTCGGGTCGATATAGATGGATTCTGAGCGACACATGCTAATATGTTTATTTCTCTATCTTCATCCATCCCTTTTTTTGATTTTGGTTTAACGAACGAACCATAATCTGCTAAATTATCCCATAATCTCTTAAAAGTAGGTAGCCACGGCTGACATCGATCAAAATAATTTTTAAAATAAACTTCAGCAGCTCTAGTAGAATTTCTCTGGCACTGAATGTAACATTCAACCATATCACGCTCTTCTACGTTAGAAAATTCCATAGCCAATGCAAACTTATGATTAACGGCCGTTTACACCGCTTATAGTTAGGTTACAATTAAATTAATTAATAGTTAATTGTCACACAGCCATTTTTTAAAAACCACTTTTTTGGTATCAGGGGACTTCAAAACGTGAACATCTGCAAAAATCTCGAGGTCGAAAATTTTCGTCATCACTACTACGTATATGAAAGTAAAAAATGAGGTGTGGCCACCACACGACTTTCTTATACGTATGAGCGTTTCAAACTATACAATTTTAAGAATTTTTTATACAAAACTTATTCAAAATCCTATTCTAAGTACTTTCATTCTCTTAATAAATCGCTATAGAATGCATACTTTGCAAGATATTCGAAAAAAAGTGCTACTCGCTAAGAGTAAAAGTGCCACTTCCGCTCCGAATTTTGAAATTTCATGTATTCAAAAAATATTGCAAATTCAAATCTAAATACTTTTGTACACTTAATAAATATACCGGGTGGTGCAATAGAGTGTCGGCGGAGCTTAGTGTAAAAACTAATAACGCTGCAGCAATGAGACTTTACGTACGTATGTAGTATGCGACTGTGCATTTTCTAATTTTATTTACAAATATACAGGGTGTTCCAAACTTTCGCAACCACATTCAACTTTTTTATTTTAAATACATTGCTATACTTTCTAGATATTATAATGATAGCCATTCAAATTATCTTTGCAATGATATATGGATATGTGCACTTCAGACTGTTCGTTTTGATTTTATTGATAATATTGTTAAAATCTTGACAGTTGCAGCATCTAACATTTTAAGCTGTAGTCTGTAAATGGGTAGAATGCCTCACGTAACTCTTGTGTCTCTAATTTATGGACTAACACGTTATTTGTTTTGAGGTTGAACAAAGTGAATAATTATACAGGGTGTTAAATATATCGTGTCTAAGTTATCGATCTTTATTGATTATTTTCTCGTTTTTTTAAAATCTAACCTATAATATTTTTATAAGTCAGCATATTCCTTGTAAAATCGCCTTTAAAATGGTACCAATAACATAGTACTTATTTCTAGTATTTTCAAAGTTATAACCCTTTAATGGGATATACTCATGTTTATAATATGCAATATGTGGGGCATCTAATAATTGGTTGGCCTTGGTTTAAAAAAAAATGGCTGTACAACCAAACGTCAAATCTCTACTTCAAAAGTCCATAAAAAGTCGTTTTCTGTATTTTCTCTTTTCTGTAATTGCGTTTTGTTGTTATAAATTAAGTTCGGCTAGTGAATTATTAATTTCCGTTTGTTTGTTAGTAGTTGTTACGTGTTGTATTTACCTTGTTATCAGTTATATCGCTTTATTGACATTATTTCTCATTTAGATACCATAATAGTTTATTGTTGTTTTTGCTTTAAAATGAATTTTTCGAAAGAGGAGCTCATAGACATGGTATTTGCTCTTGGTGCTAGCAACAGAAATCCATTTTTAGCATCAAGAACATATGCGATGGAATATCCCGACCGAAGAGCACCGGATAGTAAAACGTTTGAAAATTTGTTAATAAGGTTTCTTCGAACGGGTTCAGTGAATTACGTCGAACATGAAAGAAGTAAGACTATGATTACAGAAGATAATGAAGTGATAGTCGTCCAGTCCATTGTGGAAAATCCGCACGTATCTACAAGGATAATTTCGAAACAACACGGGATAGAAGTCACTGCTGTAAAAAGGATTTTAAAAAAACATAAGTTTCACCCTTACAAAATTCAAAATCATCAAGGCTTATTACAAACGGACTTTGAAAAGAGACTAGTGTACTGTGAATGGCTACCTTTACAATTACGACACGATATAACTTTTCTAGATCATGTGCTTTTCACAGATGAAGCAACATTTGCTAATTGTGGAACCACAAACAGAAAAAATACCCATTATTATGACACTACAAACCCACATTTTGATCAGCCCATTTTATATCAACAAAAATGGAGTGTTAACACATGGGGAGGCATCATAGGAAACACTATTATTGGTCCATTCTTTTTTGATAATACTTTAAATTGTGCAATCTACACAAATTTCCTACAAAATAATTTACCATTGCTATTAGAAGGCCTCCCAGATAACGTCATCAGGAGATTGTGGTACCAACATGATGGTGCACCAGCACATTATGGTGCTGCTGCAAGAGCACATTTAGATAGGGTATTCACCAATAAGTGGATTAGGAGAGGAAGTTTGATAAGCTGGCCACCACGATCACCAGATCTCACACCTTGTGATTTCTTTCTGTGGCCAACTGTAAAAAACATTGTTTACGCAACACCTACAACGGCAGAGAACATGCAGCAACGAATAAGAAACGCTTTTCTTCAATTAAGTGAGAATAACTTAGCTGAGAATGTAAGTCTGTCGATACAGAGACGGTTGAGAGCATGTGTAGAGCAGAATGGAAATATATTTGAACACATTTTAAATTAAGGGGATATTAAAGCGGTCGAGAAAGCAAGATATCGAATTTATCAGTTTTTTTTTACTATTGTTCAAGATAGAAATGTGAAATTTTCTGTACAACTCCAATATAGATATGAGTACACGGAAAGGTTGTCAGATTATGTAATTTTTTGTCACAACCACCTATTTTTTTAATTCCAAATTAGAGTAAAATGTACGTGTGTTTCTCCGTCAAAATCTGAAAGAATTAAATGAAATTGATCAAAACGGATGTAATTCCCGTGTAGACCAATGTTTTCTTGTGAGATATAGCTTTTTGAATTGCGGAAAAAAGTTTAATTTGAGTAATTAAATTAAGAAATTCCGGAATGCTGCAATACTGAATTATTTGTATTTTAGCAGCGCCTTCAGCTGCTACGGATATGCACCCAACTTCTTGGCCCCGCCTAATAGGACTGTCCGAACTTTTTGCGGTTGTCTGGAGTGTTTTATTTCACTTTTTCTCACTCCAATTTTACGCATTCATATTATTACCAGTTTCGAAGCTATATGATTTTACCATGCATACATATACGAAAAAAAATTTTCGTATATGAATAAATGTATGAATGCATTGTATTGAATATGATTTTAATGACAATACAGAAGTAGGTATAGATGCAATTTATTTTTATTTTGGTGATTGACTTATTGCGATTTTGGTTAGTTCTTTAATTTGTATGCAGAAATAGGGTTGTAGTAGCATTGGAACATGTTGCTGCATGTATTATGCTTGTATTGCCTATTTAGCATCCGCTATAGTAAATTAATGAACTTAGAAAATTTTTTGAATTTTCTTTATAATTTCGTGGCGCGTAAAAGGACACAATTAAATTGACTTTTGGTGATTGACTTATTGCGATTTTGTTTAGTTCTCTAGTTTGCATGCAGAAATAGCGTTGCAGTTGCATTGGAACATGTTGCTGCCTATTGTATTTTTCGCATCTGTTAAAATAATTTATGGACTTTTTAAAATTTTTAAAATATTTGTTTGAGTTGTGTAATAGACATTTTATATATGTGATTTAATGATAAAATAATTGTCATATACATATATTTATTTTTCAATGTGTGATATCGCCTGGCTTTTCTACGAACTGGATATTTATGCCGCAGAAATTTCCCAGTTGACAATATTAGTGCCCAATGAATGAAGCTCCGCATCAGTATTCGTCTTTTTTTTAATTTGGGGCGCGTATTCCAAATTTTGTATTTAGTAGTATAATCTCCCTCTTGAGAAATGATTAGATTTTAAGCAAAATTGGCAGACCGGAAGTAGTAGTTTACTTCAGTGAAAAAATCGAATTTTGCCAATATTTCGTCAACTACTAAGTTTAAACAAATTTATAAAGAATTCATATGTACTTAAAATTAAAATTGAGAATAATTTTATTTAAAAAGTTTTTCGAAATTCCTACCGGAAGTAGGTCTTTTACTCTTATCGAAAATCAGTCATGCTTTTTAGACAAGTACGTGACGAGTATAAAAGTATTTAAAACATAATTTTCAATATCTTTTGTATAAAAAAAATTTCGAAATTCAGACCGGAAGTACCACTTTTACCCTTATCGAATAGCGATTTTTTGCAAATATGTCGTAAGTTATGCATTCTATATGTATTTATCAAGAATACAAAAGTATTTATAATTCGATTTGCAATATTTTTTGTATATATGAAATTTCAAAATTCGGACCGGAAGTCGCACTTTTATTCTTAGCGAGTAGCACTTTTTTGATATCTTGCAAAGTATGCATTCTATCGAGATTTATTAAGAGAATAGAAGTACTTAGAATAGGATTGTGAATAATTTTTGTATAAAAAATTCTTAAAATCCTATAATTTGAAACGCTCATACGTATAAGAAAGTCGTGTGGTGGCCACACCTAAGTTTTTCATTAAAATTTGGGAAATCATTTATAAATTCTTGTTCACAAGATAACATAGTAAGGGCATTTAATCTGTCTTCTTTCATTGTATTTATCAGGAAAGTTTTTATTCTCTTCAGCCGTGAAAACTGGCGTTCCGTTTCAGACGTTGTCATTGGGATTGTAATGACAATTTTTAAAAGCTTCACAACTTCATTAAAGGTGTCGCTTAATCCATCCAGCAGAAGGCCTAGCAGACCTACAGCACTGACTTCTATATTTTGCCTAAATTCTTCTCTAGAATATTGAACACTTAATTCAGTTCGTAGTCTACTTTCATTGAGACATGGATAAAATTTTACTGCTTCTTTAAGGCAATCTTCCGGAAATTTTTTTGAAAAGAGGAGAACTGTTTAAAAGAAATTAAGTTTGCTAATATTAAGTGCCCTGTATACCGAAATCTAGTTTTTATTTCAAGCAAAATAATATCGCACACTTCAATAGTTTCCCTCCGTCTTTGGCTACCATCAGTTACTCGTCATCGCGTTGATGGTCGAGGAGTCAGTTCTGAGTCATTTTGTTTAACCAACTGATTATCTGTGTCAGCGATTTCGGTTCGAATTTTTCCAATAGCGCGTTCAAAATTATCTAAATTATTCTTGATTTTTAATGCATCTGTATTGACATTTTGTAATTGATTAAACAATATGTCCACATGTGGCATAATTTTATGAAAGGAAGTTAACCAATAGATAAAATTTTCCTCCTCTAAAATTCGCAAATTGGCACCAGCTTGATGAATGGTAGTTTGTAAACTAGCTTCTCCCTCGATTTGTTCTAGAGCTTGAATTATTTCTTCTCGGTGCTCATATATTGTATTCACTGTTCTAGAATTGAAGTTGCATCTTATTTTTGAAGAACGAGGTAAGCTTTTTCTCTGAAGGAATTCTTCCAATCTTGCAGCTCGTTGTGGTGAAGTGGAGAAAAAAAGTACATAATCCCGTCAGATTGGCAAAAAAATCTGCAATTACTACTGCTCGATGTAGCATGTGACATAATAAGATTTGTCTGATGTGCGTAACAATGTACAAAATTGGCCCTTGGATACTGGTCTTGGACATGTCTTTGCACGCCGTTAATAGCACCACTCATGACTGCTGCCCCATCATAGCTCTGTGCAATCAGTTTTTCTGGGTCATCAACAAGCATACTAATTTCGTTAAGGATGGAAGCAGATAAAGAATTAGCATCATGTCCACTAGGCAGAAGAAATTTCCAAAATCTTTCGACCGGTCTCGCGTTCACAATATATCTTAAAACAACCACCAACTGAAACTGATTGGACACATCTGTGGTTTCATCAGCTATCACAGATATGAAGTCGGTTGCTTTAATTTCACTGGAAACTTGTCCATGATACACGTTCAACATTGCATCAAGCAGCTCATTCTGTATCGTTTTTGATAATCCCTTAAAAACCGGTGCTGCTTCGATGTGATCTCTGAGCAATTTATCCAATTCTGCCGTAAAATTTATCAATACCCGAAAAATGCCCTTGGTATTCCACGTTTGCCGTTCATCATGACCCCGAAGTGACAGTTCAAACGCGCCACAAAATCTAATGCAATTTATTATTAAATTTAACACATGCCTATTTTTTGTTACCTGTTCATTGTGTTATTGAACTGCTTTTCTATATGATGAATCTAAAACATTCTGAATGTTATTTTTTCCTAACATTCTTAGACTAAATATATTTTTCAAATGCCCTTCGGAATTTTCATGTTTCGTAATTTTAGCACTACGATGAAATAAGTCTTTTATTCCGTTCTTTGACCAAGACGGTTAACCACCAAACAAAAGACACGGAAAATAAAACAAAGTATTTTTAATTTCACACCCACAAATCCAGTCATTTTTCTGATAAATATTCATTTTGAATTTTCTTATGTCTTTACCTTTAACAGATTGTTTATTTTCTAAACATAATTGAGGCATTGGGCGTTTAAGATTTTTTATTATGATTTTTTCATCATACGTTAACCGCGAAAACGTGTTATTCTGTAACGCAGAGACGAAATTTATCTTACAACAGCGGTGAGCAGACTGGAGATCTTGCTCACACGCTATGTATTATACGATATGGAAGTAGAACAAAATACAGTTCTCCCCACCTTCAATGTAATGTTA
This sequence comes from Amphimallon solstitiale, assembly GCA_963170755.1. Classification (NCBI taxonomy): domain Eukaryota; kingdom Metazoa; phylum Arthropoda; class Insecta; order Coleoptera; family Scarabaeidae; genus Amphimallon; species Amphimallon solstitiale. The sequence continues at coordinate 40,677,051 of OY720676.1, read as the reverse complement.
ATGGCTTAACGGAGCAACGGTTGGGCTTTGCTCATGGGTATGTTTCTCTCGGTGGAAGGGGTAAACATTCGAATAGTTGCTCGTGCGCTGTTAGTCGTCATTATATCTGTGACGACGATCGGTGCATGTAGGTTGTTACGCGTGCCGCACACGCCACGTTCCTGTTCAATAACTATGAATACGTAATAAATAAATACTTTCACAGTTAGTCGCCGCTTGGTTTGTTTTGTTTCAAAATTCCAGGGGGTGCAATTGCTCACTTGCTTTCATTAAAGAGCCGCCACTGACCGGAAGTATCACTTTTACCTTTATCGAGTAGCACTTTTTTGCAAATATCTCGAAAAGTATGCATTCTATAGTAATTTATTAAGAGAATAGAAGTACTTAGAATAGGATTCTGAATAATTTTCCTATAACAAAATTTTTTTGTGTAACACACTTACAGGTTTAATTTTTTAAGAAGATAAAACTATTTAAAACTTAATTTAGACCAACTATTGTATAATTTGAAACGCACATATTGCTGTGACCTTAGTAATTTGAATAATATTTAGAAAATGATTTTAACTCTTGGAAATAAACAATCACAGTTATATTGCTAAAAAACGGTGGGTTAGCAACTTAGCAGTGGGTTATGCTCTTATTTGCTTGCTCCTCTTATCTTTAACAAAATCTCTTCCCGGCATTTACTCTATATCTCAGGGTGTAGGTAGCTTTAACACTTCAAAGTGGTATGGCAATTTATAAAGCAAAACACAATTTTTTCAAAGAACAAATATAATATAAGCAAGTAAAAAACAAAAAACACAATTGGTATTGTTTCACAAATATTTATTTGTGAAACAATACCAAGTGTGTTTTTTGTTTTTTACTTGCTTATATTTCGACATGTTTCACCAAGAGATTTCCATCACTTCATTTAATTATTTAACAAATATAATAACTTTATTTAACATATAGTTTTATAATGTAAATTAAAACCTTTATTTCAACTTTTATTTGAACATTTATAAAATATTAACAAATAAATAATATTACCAAAAATGTATGATGTATAATATTTCAAAATAGAAAATATTGAAAAACAGATATGCCTAAGACAATTAAATAACACTCAAAAATTATGAATCTATCCACATGTATGCCTTTTAGCATGTATAATTATAACCAAAATATATAATAAAAATTTTCAAAAAACAAAATAATTCCAGTCTAAGTTTTATTATACTTAATTATGATGTTCGCATAATCACAATTAAATACCTCATTCCTAGGTCGAACATATAAATCAATCCGACACACATCCTCGGAAATTTCTCATGATTTTCGCAAGAATGGATCGCATTCACGTTACTTTTCGCTGAAATTATTGACTAAACTCCGTAACTACTTTCACAATCGAAAATTAATTTTTTTTGGATTGTGTTATGAAATAACAAAAGAGAAACACGCAAAATGTGTACTAAAAATGGAACAAATGAAATAAGAATATTAAACACACACAAAACGATGATATAGATTATTTTTTTAATTTTTCTACACTTTTTCGGATTCTACAAATTTGTTCTTCTGCCTCAAATCTCGGAAGGGTAGATTTTGTGGATGTTGTGGATCTATGAGTTCTGGTAGAACGCAATTTTCATAGAAATCTCGTAGTTGTAACTCCATATGATTCGTCCAGAAGTTGTCATCTCTGTAAATCTAAACAGGTCGAATAAGCAGTTAACATATTTTTATTCCTAATAGTGTGTTTTCAAACATGCTCTACTTCCATTCCCAGTGGACTCCACAAGACAAAATAGCACACATTCCTTTGAGAAATGTGTAGTTGTCCTTGGACCTGGTAGTAAAAATGGGCTGTTTTCTTCAAATGAAAGATTCCATCATCATCAATTATTGCAAATTTGATATTCTTCTGGTCGACGGCATCACGAGGTGACAAATTACAAATGGACTTTGGACACTTAATTTCTATGATCGCATCGGTACCGATTAGTCCGTGTGGCGAGGCACCAAGAAAACCAAGCACGGAATCTACGAAAAGTCCACATGAGGACACTTCAAGTCCAAAATGTTTTTCAAATTCCTTTCTAGCAATTGGCTCGTGGCTAATACCCCACTCGGTAGCCTCGTTTCCTGTGAAAGTACTATACACCAATTCTTTAACAGTTGCATTACAAGACGTGGTTGACCTCATTCTGCATATTCTGCCAAAACTGGAAGCAGTCAGTCTATTGTGACGTTCGGTTCTCCAGTCGTCATTGCTACTTTGCCCATCAGTTTTTTTCACTAAGTCACGAATTTGAGAAGGCGTTTTTTGTAGATTTTCCAAACATTTTTTTTTCAGGATTTCATAATTCTCCGGCAGTTCAGCAGAAAGAAGAGCCGCGACAGGCCCGTAATCTTTGTCTGCGGGTGCCTTAGCTTTCAACTTCTTGCGATATTTTTCAGGGAATAAGGTCTTTGGGGATTTATGGTAGAGGTGTTGCTTTTCTCTTTTGCACATTAATTTTTTGGTAAATTGTCCAGGGCTTTTCTGCGATATTGCCTTATATATTATGCCAGGATAATTATGTGATCCTGCTGAAAAACTCACACTTGCTGCTTCGCATCGAGTTTGGTATGAACCTCTGCTGGATAAATTCAATCTTTTCCTACTCACAAATTTTGCGACAACTGAATTGTAGCACTCTGCAGCATTATTATCCATGTTTAGGAGAAGACTATCAGCATTATGCACTAAGCGGTACAACAGAATTTCGACACCTTGCAAAAGACCACTTTCCGTCATTTCATTCACCCACTTGCGTTCATCCTTACCTACATAATACATATATTAAATGATACACTATGAAAAATCCACTTCCAGAATACTTACCTTGACAAAAATATTGTTTACAATTCGAATGCTCTCCAAATATATGTTTGGATGAATTGAGAATATCAGAACGCAGTTCCCTCACTTTTTGCTCATGTGAAATATCTTCTTTAATCCAGTGTTTAACAGCACATTGCCTCAGCTAATTTTCTTGTTACGCTGCTATCCCCGTCTCCTATAAGATATTTATATTTCAGCCCGTGCATTTCAATGCTGCTTTTGAAACCCTCTACAATTATTTCTGCTTCCATTGCAGTGGACGGTTTGCACCAATTTTTGAAACAGGTATGAGGTTTGACATCTTCTTGTTTTTTTTCTGCACGGGAACACATACAACAATATTTGTTCTTGATACCAAGATATAATATTTTTTTGGATTTTTGCCCAATAATAACTCCATAAAAATGAAATATTATGTTCTCAATGTCTTCATGGAAATACATGTCAAACAAAATTGTGGAAAGTACTAACAACACCTGATGACGCACTGTAATTCGTCCGATATGAACGCTTACACCAGGCTCCATCTGCTATTACAGCGATATGTGTAATGCCGTCTTGATCCACGTCTCCTACTTCCTTTGCGAGTTGAGCCTCTTCCTTTCCTGCTGCCTCCATTAAATCAAATGCACTTCCACTAATGAGAGGAGAAATTTCATTCTGAGTTGCAGCAAACTTTGGAAAACTCATAGAAGGAATGTTACAAAATGCAAGAATTTCCTCCAGCTGCGAAAAACCACCTCCTGAGGATATCATTCCCAAGACTGCTGCTTTGTTTATATCAAGCAAATTTTTTGATGCACTATCTGTGCTTACGGATGATGTTTCCTTGCACATTGCACATTGTAAATAAAAAATACTATTGAGACCAAGTTTCTTTTCATTTATTATTTTCAAATTCTCAGTACTGCAGGAAAACAATGGATTATGTTTGAACTCCACAATTGATTTAAAGAATTGTTCAACATCAATTATTCTTCTACCAGAAACAGAGTATTCAGAATGTGCACTCTCTTTTATTATTTCAATTCTAAAATAAACTCAAAACGCAATTAATTTATAACGAACAGCTCTGTCTGTGCTTATGTTTACAGGATGTTTCCAAAGACAAGCCTAAGAGCTTTTGTTTACACGAAAGACCCCCGCTTTAATTTTTGACAAGGAATCACCCTCTAAAAACTTTCCAAACTTATTTGGAAACATCCTGTATATAACTTGCTTTATAATACAAATAATAATTTAAATAGTTGCTGGAACTGCCTACTTTGAAATATTTTCATTTGATAAGTCAACTTCAGGTTCACGTTCAATCGCATGTAATACATCCATGTAATCTTTATCAACATCCTCATGACTAACCGAACTTGAAAGAAAAAAATATAAATATAATATAAATGATTGAGAAAGGTATTGAATTTACGTTTGGCAAACTTGAACGGTTGATGATGGATCACTCTCATTGCTCTTATAGAGTCTTTTTAACACTTGCCTGCTTCTATTTTTCCGCTTTGAGGATAATCTTGGATATTTCTTTAAATTTCTGTTGCCTCTTGCCATTGTGAATACCTTTACGTCACACTCTACTTCGGCACTCAACACCAAAAAGTGTCAAAAAATTAATTCTCCAAATAATAAGAAAAGCGAACAGCCCTAACTAGTATTTACTGTATGTGCGAAAAGCCAGCAAGGATCGCGATATAACTATATTTATCACGGAAAGAAAAACTTTTATTGAGTTGATTGCGTAATTGTGGAAAGTGTCTCGTTCACATATGCACATACAAATATTTTATTGCAGCAAAAAAAAATTGTCAGTTTCATATACATTCTTCGTATATTTCGTAGAGATGTCTTTGAATACATTTATTGCACTTGTTTGAATGGAATACTTTAATTTTTGTTTATATATAGTATTTGCCAAATATTTGCTTTTCTAAAAGAAATAACTATAGCGAAATAACCTTCCTTCATGCAAAAAACGCTAAAATCAAATAAACTGAGGAAAAATACAAATCTGCTTGTGGAACAGACTCTTTTTTGCGAGTATAATCGACCATCGTATTTGTCACGATATTCTGCTGCCGTTGATTTGAATAGTTCAGTTGTTTCTCTGTATTCGGGTGACGGAAAACAACACATTCATTTCAAATATGTGAGAATGAGATGGCTTGCATTTGGCTCCTCCTACGGGCCAACACCTCTAAAAGCAATTATAGTGAATTCCCAAATACAAATCGACTTTAATATCCCCTTAAGATTGTTTTATTATCGAAAATTTTCAAAATGTATTTCTAAAACTAATGATAAAGCATTTAAAAAACAGGTGTTTGTTAAAATTACTTTGTTTTATTTTCATGGCCAACCAACTATTGGATGCCCCGCATTTTGCATGTTATAAACATGAGTATATCCCATTAAAGGGTTATACCTTTGAAAATGCTAGAAATAAGTACTATGTTATTGGTACCATTTTAAAGGCGATTTTACAAGGAATATGCTGACATATAAAAATATTATAGGTTAGATTTAAAAAAAACGAGAAAATAACCAATAAAGATCGATAACTTAGACACGACATATTTAACACCCTGTATATTTATTCACTTTGTTCAACCTCAAAACAAATAACGTGTTAGTCCATAAATTAGAGACACAAGAGTTACGTGAGGCATTCTACCCATTTACAGACTACAGCTTAAAATGTTAGATGCTGCAACTGTCAAGATTTTAACAATATTATCAATAAAATCAAAACGAACAGTCTGAAGTGCACATATCCATATATCATTGCAAAGATAATTTGAATGGCTATCATTATAATATCTAGAAAGTGTAGCAATGTATTTAAAATAAAAAAATTGAATGTGGTTGCGAAAATTTGGAACACCCTGTATATTTGTAAATAAAATTAGAAAATGCACAGTCGCATACTACATACGTACGTAAAGTCTCATTGCTGCAGCGTTATTAGTTTTCACACTAAACTCCACCGATACACTATTGCACCACCCGGTATATAGAATGCATAATTTACGACATATCTGCAAAAAATCGCTATTCGGTAAGAGTAAAAGTAGTACTTCCGGTCCGAATTTTGAAATTTTTTTTATACAAAAGATATTTAAAATTATAATTTAAATACTTTTATACTGGTAATATATCTGCCTAGAAAGCATGACTTGCGAGATATTCGCAAAAAACTGATTTTCGATAAGAGTAAAAGACCCTACTTCCTGTTGAAATTTCGAAAAACCTTTTTAAGATGATTTGTCTCAAACTTAATTTTGAGTACATTTCAATTCTTTATAAATTTGTTTAAACTTAGTAATTGACGAAATATTGGCAAAATTCGAATTTTTCACTGAAGTAAACTGCTACTTCCGGTCTACCGATTTTACTGAAAAACTAATCAGATCTCAAGAGGGAGATTATACACGTAAATGCAAAATTTGGAATTGATATCTACAGCGGTTTGACCGCTATCGTGGTCACACACAGACACACACACAGACATTTCTTAAAAACCACTTTTTCGGTATCAGGGGACTTCAAAACGTGGACATCTGCAAAAATCTCGAGATCGAAAATTTTCATCATCACAATACTTCCTTATACTACGTATAAGAAAGTAAAATTGTAATAATTCATACAGTTAGAAAGACAATTTCTAGATGTTTTCTAAAATCAGAATATCTTATAGTTTAGTTAATTCTCGAGATGAACGTGAATTTTTGGTAGTCAGCAAATTTTTTAAGGAGTTTGCGAGCGTAAAAGGTGCTTAAAGAAATAATGAAAGGAAATGTTTTTACACAGAAGCAAATAGCATTCCATCTACAATAATACCGTACATTTAGGAAAAACAATCCTAGATATTTCTTGATCAAGATATATTCGTAGTCAAGTTAATTCGTAATATGACCGTGAATTTTAGGCAGGCATCGTATTTTTTAGGTGATTTCGCTGTGGAATTGCCTACGAGCGTAAAACTTAGTTTCCGGAACAGATGTTGTTCTCATTCGGGTGCCATTTTCAAATTAAGGCTGCAATTAGCTTTTTATCTATGTAATGATAGAACTATCTATGTGGCGTTTATTTTGTCGGCTCATAACAATTTTAATATCAATCTTAGTTCGAAAAGTTTGAAAGCCGGGTTAGAGATAATTAATAATAATAATAATACTAATAATCATATTGATTGATCCTTTGCAAGTCAGTAGATCAATTTCCAGGAAAATAAAATACAGGAATAGTGATTAACCAACGGAATAATATCAAGAAAACATCTCATCATATATAAAACAACAAAGGCGTATATAAAAAATATAAAATAGCGCCAAGAAAGAAATATAATAATACTTAGCAAAATCATTTGCAACATGCACGGAAATAGAATATAAATTATTTAGAAGTTTATTGAATTGAAATGAAATAAGTATTGACAAAGCTTTAGTAATAATAATAGATAGCAGGTCATATTTCATCTAAACTTATTTGTTAAATTAACCAATATTTTCTATGTTACAATCAAGAAACTCTCTAACACTGTTATGAAGAAATTTACATATTTTTTCAATTCAATCTTAAATCTATTAGTTGACAGATTGTCTTAAAAATAACGGTAATTTATTAGACAACCTAACCTCCAAAAACAATAGAAAGTTTTATGAAACTGTTAAGTGAACGTGTTTAAGTAAGAGATTGTATCTCTTGTTGGGTGTTGGTGGGGATTACGTTTATTTATTTCATGTATATGTACATATCTGTAAACTTCCAAAATATACAGACAAAAAATCGGTAAGTTCCCTAAATTTGGTTACATGAATGATATGGAGTAGCAACAATTATTATATCATAGAACAGTTTCTGTATAACAAAAACCTGCAAAGAGTATAGATAGTTACGCCAAAAAACTATGCCTTAACTCACTCTGGAATGGATATATGAATATTAAACCACTCTTTGAACAGACCAATCGACGGCATTGTTAATTAAGCACAGGAATTTGAAATAACTGACTTAACTTGCGTCACAGGTAATCGTAATAAAGTCTCCAAGAGAGAGTATCAGGTAGGTTCATACCAAGAAATTTAGCAAGATTTTGAAGGGTTTTCGAAATATTATTAGACTTCAAATTTAAATTCGAATCGCCAAATATCTGTCTCTTACGAAATTAGAGCGCCGTTGTTTTGTAAATTTATGTACAGTCCATTAGCGGAAAGCCAAATGTATATAGCTTCTCCTACAACATACTACTATTAACCAATAGTTAATATAATTGTATAAACTACAAGAAAGCCTTTGATCACGGCATTACATTTACGGAAATAAAACAAAAATATAATTAAACCCTTAATTGCATTTTTTTCCGCAAGATGACAACATCTCCATTCTCGAAAACTGAGTCTTACGTTCGCGATTAACACTCCTACGAAATCGTCTAAAAAATCGCTTACAAAATGCACGGTTGCTATTTTTAAAGCACGTAATGACTGGACCAATAACCAAACTACTTATAATATTTATTGTTGATCCATTGTATTGCGACAATAATTTTCTATATGTATTATATATTCATCTCTCTTCAAATTAATACAGTTTTTTTTTTATTGAAAAGTAATTGTTTTGTTTTTTGAGCAACACTGATTTCTAGAAGTAAACTGTATGTACTAGTTTTATTCCTTTTCTTAGAGTGGTGTGTGTCCACTCTAAATCATATATTTACAGTTGTCTATGAATTTTCTGCAATAGTCTAAGGCAGATCTTCTCAAGGGTTTGACGAGATGGCCAAAATTGTAAATTCGAACATAGCTGGCAGACTAAAAACCTAAGTCATATCGAATAATATGTCTAAATCGACCAATAATTAGGAACAAGAGAAATATTTATACCATTTTCATAACCTACTCGTTCTTATATTTATGGAATAGCGGAAAAAACCGTCTCACCTCTGAATATGCTATCTCTAACTTCCTTCTCTGTGATTGTGCATTGATTATTCCTGAGCTTTTTCTAAAATTTTTATCTCTACAAATATTTGTTTTACGTGGAAATCAATCCTACTTAACTGGGCATATTTTTTTCAACGATATATATGAGCATATTTACAATAACAAAGCATTTTTGTCACCTAATCAACATGGTTCTTGTCTAGAAAGTCTACTGCTTCGAATCTTGCCCCTTTATCTCAGGCTTTATGTGGAACACTGAACAATGGGGAGCAGATTATGAATGTTATGTACACTAACCTTTATTGGATCTTTGATACCATCGATCATGCTACTGTCTTGAGTTTATATGGTTTCAGCAACTCACTGTTAACACTTCTGTAGTGCTTCATGGGTCTAATCTTGGACCATTATTATTTAACTTCTTTTTTGGGATGTAATAATTTCGATCAAATATCCATGCTCAAGCCTATGCTGAAGATATTATTCATGAAATAGATGGTGCTTGAAAGAATCTGATTCAAGTCACAAATTGATGCTCTTTAAACAAATTAATCTTAAACATTGATAAAAACTGGTTTACAATTTTTACCAGTAAACCCAGTAGACTTAATTTCATTTATTTTATTGATGACATCGCAAATCACTGTGTTAGAAAATAAACTGCCAACAAGATTGTTCTTATAATCCAAATTTTCATAACTGGATATGTTAACTCTGATTGAACACTAATTATAAATATCAATAAAATAATCCTATAACCTTTCTATCATTTTAATAATTTTGATAATACAAGATTTTTAAAAATAAATGTTGGATCGTACCGTAATTTTAAAAATTAAAAATAAGATGAAATTATTAGAAATTCATATTTATACACGCTTTATACATTGAGTAAATGATATTTACTAGTATTTTACGAAAAAATAAATCTTTTTTCCTCACATATTTTCTTTATACTATAATTTTAAATACAACCTTTTAGGATGCATTAACATATGGCATGGTTAGTTACTCGAACAATGGGTGTCCATGAAAATATACATTCAAGTAGAATAGATAGGTTTCCTTTTATATTTTAACTCATTTTATGTTTTTTAATATGCACGAGTATTTGCACAAAATTATACTAAATAATGTGGGAAATTTTGGTTGATACTGAATGATTGTTTTATTTATATTGACATTCTTTCACTTAAGGAACAGATATGTATAATTGCCAAAATGAGTAATCATTGGAATTGGTTAGTTTTATCTTGCAAACGAAAGTGCTGTATGCTGTAAATTAAATAAATATTTAATTGAATTGTGGCAGCTATAGATGAATATTTCATTTAGTTATAATCACTTTTCTTTTAAAAACAGAGTTTTAGAAATATAATTTATTCAAACACTCATTATAAAAATATGTTAGTTTATCATGCAGTAAATAAAGTTCAAGATTACGTTTCTAACGTATGTATATGTATATACAGGGTGTAGATAAAGTCTGGAACAAAATTAATATTTCTGTTATCTTCGGTTTGATGGAAAAACCCTGAAACAGGTCGATTTTGTTTATATCCCGTGCACTTTATAACATCGTGAATTTAATTCTGTCGTCATCTGGCTGCGCGCGGGCGTGACGTCATTAGTTTTTTCAAATGGTAACCCGCCACATTTATTACCCTTTGTCGTTAGGTATTCCATTGTGCATGCAACGGTATAAAAAGTTTGGTACCTTACATAACAATTTTTGGGAGAAAAATGCTTTCGAATTTAAAAAAATTAAAATTTTATTTCTAATGAAAAACTAATCAAAAATTATTTTAAAAAATCATATAAATTATAATCCGAGGTTTATTTTGGATTGTCGTCAAACAAGACACCAAAAAAATGTCAACGGAAGTGTTCAAATTGTCCGCCATTGGCCATTTGACACTGGCCGAGACGGACGTACACGCTTTCTACGACACGTCGTATTGTCTCTGCACCAATATTTCGCATTTCCTCGCGGATACGATGTTTCAGATCATCCAAGTTATTTGGCTTATTGGTGTACACCTTTGATTTCACATGACCCCATAGAAAAAAATCAAGTGGTGTGAGATCTGGCGAACGGGCAGGCCATTCAATTGTTCCCCTTCGTCCGATCCATCTCCCGGGGAAAATTTCGTCGAGGTAACTCCGAACACGCCAGCCAAAATGTGGAGGTGCTCCATCTTGTTGAAACCAGATTCTGGGGTGAGGCTTGTCGGGGGTGTTTTCATCCGGAAATAATTCTACCAATGTTGGCACTAGCGTAAATCTTAGGAAATGTAAGTATGTTTCAGCGTTTAAATTTCTGTCCAGAAAGAAAGGCCCCACAATGCGATCTCCCACTATTCCCGCCCATACATTAACTTTTTGCCGGTGTTGGGTGTGCTCCTCTCGAACCCATCGAGGATTTTCGCCCGACCAGTACCTACAATTGTGGCGAATTCACTTCACCGTTCAAGGTAAAAGTTGCTTCGTCACTAAAAACCACATTGTCGATAAATCCGGGATTCTCATCGCACCGTAGCATGATTTGTTCAAAGAACTCGAGTCGGCGGTCGAAGTCATCTTCATTCAGTTCCTGAACCCGATTGATTTTGTACGGATGAAGTTTTTCCTTCTTCCGCAATTTGGCTACTGTGGTAAAATCGACTGCATGATCCCTGGCAATGTTCCTTGTTGAAGTGTGGGGGTTGTCCTGAAGTTCCAAGAGAATATTGACCCTTCTATCTTCCTCAATTCTTGGTCGACCTTGACGAGCCCTGTCTTTTACACTACCAGTTTCAGCAAATTTTGCGACAATTTTGCTCACCGTTGACCGCGAAATCGGTGCGCGGTTTGGATTTTCTGCATTGAAAAACTGACAGGCTTCTTCATGGCTACGTATTTTATCACCACAACCAACAATAATGAGAATTTGAATCCGCTCTTTTTCGCTCAAATTCGCCATTTTCGCAATGCACGTTCAACACTACCAATGGAGCAAGTATTGTGAATGGATAAGTTCAAACACCAAGTAATGAACTGTCAATATGACGTGTCGTAGAAAGCGTGTACGTCCGTCTCGGCCAGTGTCAAATGGCCAATGGCGGACAATTTGAACACTTCCGTTGACATTTTTTTGGTGTCTTGTTTGACGACAATCCAAGATAAACCTCGGATTATAATTTATCTGATTTTTTAAAATAATTTTTGATTAGTTTTTCATTAGAAATAAAATTTTAATTTTTTGAAATTCGAAAGCATTTTTCTCCCAAAAATTGTTATGTAAGGTACCAAACTTTTTATACCGTTGCATGCACAATGGAATACCTAACGACAAGGGGTAATAAATGTGGCGGGTTACTATTTGAAAAAACTAATGACGTCACGCCCGCGCGCAACCAGATGACGACAGAATTAAATTCACGATGTTATAAAGTGCACGGGATAAAAGCAAAATCGACCTGTTTCAGGGTTTTTCCATCAAACCGAAGATAACAGAAATATTAATTTTGTTCCAGACTTTATCTACACCCTGTACATGTATGTACACATGATTTAATGAAGAATAAAATGTTAGACGACTATTCCAGGAAACATGGGAACAGTTAATTACCATATGAACACATTTTGCATGAATGTTTAAGATATTATACGGCTACATACACAATACGTAAACCTCAAAATTACTGCGTATATCCATAATTTCATCTTCTCGGTTATGAGAAATGTTCTTAAACTTTCGTACTTCCCCTAAGAGGAAATAGTTAATGTACTCTATGTGATAATATGAGCAAATACTGTAGAAAAAGTAATTATAGTATATCCTTTTACAATTAGCACACCATAAAACTATAAAATGCATTACATATGATGTACTTCCCTGGCCTTCTCTGGAAACAATGACATTTTTCGAATGCGATTAAAGTAATTGTAAAATCCATCAGTGCAGCAGGTAATTTGCTAAAGGTAGTGGGATTAAATATGACTAAGGGGCTATTGCATGTAAGGCTTATTAGTATTCCAATGATGATTCACCGATTTTTCTTAATAGAAAAGCAATTATTGTGAATTTATGTTATGCCTAGAAAGTATACTTACAAAAGAATGTTGGGATTTATAGTACTAAAAAGCAATTTTATACTTGGTGCTCAATTTTTATTAAAAATGTGACCTATTGCAGAAATATATTTATATTATGCAATTTATTGTATTTTTTAAGTCTAATGTAAGATATTACAAGAGTACATGTTTTTAAAGCAGTACTAATTTCCAAAACAAAATCTTTAAAAAATTCATAATATTCACAAATTGCCAACGGAGTAATACAACAATTAGTGGTTATCTTTTACTTCTTTTATCACTTATACTAGGCTAATTTTACTTTCTTATATGTAGTATAAGGATCTCCAGATTTTGCAGATGTCCACCTTTTGAAGTCGCCTGATACCGAAAAAGTGGTTTTTAAAAAATGTCTGTGTATATCTGTATGACTATGATAGCGGTTAAACGGCTATAGAAATAAATTCCAAATTTTGTATTTACGAATATTATCACTCTCTTGAGATCTGATTAGTTTTTAGAATAATCGATAGACCGGAAGTAGTAGTTTAATTCGGTGAAAAACTTAAACAACTTTAAAAGGAATTCAAATGTACTCAAAATTAAATTTGAGAAAAACTGTATTAAAAAAATTTTTTTCGAAATTTCTACCGAAAGTAGGTCTTTTGGTCTTATCAAAAATCAGTCTTGCATATATCTCGCAAGTCATGCTTTCTAAACATAATTTTCAATACTTTTTGTATAAAAAAATTTCAATATTTGGACCAGAAGTAAGACTTTTACTTTATCGAAAAGCGATTTTTTTCAAATATGTCGTAAATTGTGCATTCTATATATATATTTATCAAGAGTACAAAAGTATTTAGAGGTGGATTTGCAATGTTTCTCGTATACATGAAATTTCAAAATTCGGACCGGAAGTAACACTTTTGCTCTTAGCAAGTAGCACTCTTTCAAATATTTTGCAAAGTATGCATTCTATAGAGATTTATTAAGAGAATAGAAGTACTTAAAATAGGATTTTGAATAGTTTTTGCGTAAAAAAGTTCTATAATATAAATAATTCTATAATTTGAAACGCTCATACGTATAAGGAAGTCGTGTGGTGGCCACACCTCATTTTTTAAGTAAAATTGATAATAGTTGCGCCACACCTGGATAATTTCCTTAATGCGAATATCAAAACTTTTTATGGACTCTTCTTCAAGCAATTGGCTCTTTAAATAACTTTAAGGGGGAACTGCCGACTACCGAAATCAAGAGGTTAGAAATTCAAGTTTTTCTCCGTTATTTTTGCAGCGATTTTATTTAAAAGAAAACCAACAAATATTGCAAGGTTTTGCTGACGTACCTAAAGAATTAAATGTTATAAAGCTTAATAAAATATTTATAGATGAAGTCCAGAAAGTGACTCAAGTTTACCATATGTTTTCTATATTATTTTTCCACAAAGGGAAAAAAAACGTCCTTTAGGTACCTTCAATAAATCTTACTGTAAACGTACAGCCGTAATTCAACTTAATTTACAAAATATTATTGAGAAAAACTTGAATTACAAACATAAGTTTTGCCCTATTTCTGAATACACATAGCCTAAATTGTCATTGTTCCTCTCATGAGTCAATCATAAGATATACTTAACTTAAAACACACGAATATATTACTTTTTTTGTATTTGTTCCACAAAACAGAAAATTACAACTTTAGTCTAATACTATTTTTGCTATTTATAAATAATAAAATAAACGTTCGCCGTATAAATATTTTATTTTTTGCTGGTTACTGATTCCAACAATTCCAACAATTGATTAATTTTAGTTATTTGGCTCATATGCGTCTTCGTTCTAGCGTTATTAAGGACTCCAATATTTATTTAATTCGTCCTATTTACTATCTTATACATAGTGTAAGAAAGTATTGCGACGTCGAAATTTTCAGCCTTAAGATTTTTGTATGACGTGAGACTACAAAGACAGAAAAATATCTAAGTTGAAAATAGACTGGTGTGGAACGTCCAACAAACCATGTTTCCTAACTGGAATAAAAGAATAACATTAAAAGCTAAATTATAATAGAAACTAATTTCGTGTATTTCAAAATTGTTGTTTATCATCTCTGCACAGAATTCCTTATTAGATATTAGAAGAACCTATGTAAAAGAGAAAAAAATGAGTTTCAAGAAAGCACATTTCACACAGTTTACAGCTTCTCCCCAATTAGCTAATGCTTCAAACAGAATTTCTAGCTATTTCTCATTTCGTTTTACTCCATAATAAGAAATGTTTCGAAACATCTCTCTTTCATTAAATATTACGCCTAATCTGCTTAATTACCAGAGAAGATACTTTGAATTCCCTTAAATATAAAAGATTAAAATTTGCACTGCTAATTAAGAGATGGAAACAGCTTCATTAGATTTTCATTACATTGGTTAGTCAGATCGGAGATTCCATTTACATTCAAAATAATTACAAAAGGAGCCGTTATAATCTCGGCGGTCTCTTGCTTAAGGACGAATTTATTTAGTGGGGAGAATGTCTTATAACACTATTAAAAATAATAGTTTAAGAACAGATTTAAATGAAAAAATCGACTTTCGATACAATGATAAAAGTACAATACCAGCGGATACCTTTTCGAAATTTCAAAAATTGTGTAATTTTCTATCAGAAATAAGAAGCTGAAACGTTTGTTATGAACAAACAGAGGAATATATAAGATCGTCCGTTTATTTAATTGAATGTAAAAAGTGGGCCATCTACTGGTTTGTTTTTAAATCATAGGGTATGGCAACACTGGATGAACTAATTTGTTTTAAATTTTGACAGTTCGTTATTCTGATATTCCGCGGTACAAAATATTTCTGTTTTCACTTGAAGAGCATCTCGAAATATTGAAAACTTATTTGCGAAGTCAATGTTGTGAAGCCGAAACCGTGCGAATTTTGAAAAGAAATATGGGTCGTGAAAAAGCGCTAAGCGGAACCGCTGTAATAAAATTGGTAAAGATAATTCGTGAGACAAGCTTGCTATTGGACAACAGAAGTGGTCTCCGAGCTCTGGCAGTGCGCACTTCCGAGAATATTGAGGCTGTAGCCCGTAGTGTTGAAAGCAAATGACCATCCGCTTTGATATCAGTTCGCTATATGGGCCATAAACCAGCTCTATAATAACGTTAATTGTTGTCTAAAAACCATTTTTTTAGACGAAGGCACAAGCCCATCTCGGGGGATATCTAAACAAGCGGAACTGCCGACTTTGGGGTTCGGAACAGCCACACGTAATCGTAGAGAGGCCAATGCACCCACGAAGAGTGATAGTTTGGTGTGAATTTTGGAGTGAGGGCATCATAGGCGCATTTTCCTTCGAAAATGCTGTTGGAAACGCCGTTACGGTCAATGGCGACCGTTACGGAGGCATGCTAACAAACTTTTTATGGTCCCAAATCGACGCTATCAATGTGGACGACGTTTGGTTCAAACAAGATGGCGCCAGATGCCATACGAGCCGACTGACTCTTTTGACAACCGAATAATCAGCCGTTTTGGAGATGTCTATTGGCCTGCGCGAAGCTGCGATTTGACGCCACTGGACTTTTTGTCTGTGGGGTACCGTTAAGGATCGATGTTATGCGGATAATCCAGAGACAATTCCATAGCTTTGAAACATACCATTGCGACTCTTATTGGCGAAATAGGCCGCGAAATTTTCGAAAAAGTTCTTCAAAATTGGACTCAGAGAATGGCTTACTGTAAAGACAGTAGAGGGAGCCACATGAACGAAATAGTTTTTCATTGTTAAATCGGAGACTTCAACGGTCGCAATAAAACAGAAATTCAAAAAAAATTAAAGTAGACTCATTTTAAAGCGTTTTTTAAAAAAAACTTTTGACTGGCCTACTCATTAGTATAAATTAAGTCTAGTCGAAATTTAAAGTAAGTCGATTTTGAGATAAGACATATATCAAATCGCAAAATATGGCTTTGAGATAAACGAAAAGGAAGAAAACGTATAGGATCCATTTCTTCATATACAATTTATGTATTAATTTTGGGGTCTGCTCAATATGTTTGGCGGTTCACCAACGGAAGTTAGGACTCTGGGCAATAAGAAGACAAAATAAACCAAAAGTCGATACTGAAATTCCAAAGTTGTGCATAGCCCTTAACAGTATAAAAATAGCAACATACCTACATTATATATAATATTCAGCTGTATGGATTGCTGTGTCATTAGCAAGAATTACATCTGTGACTGTAATCGAGTAGCTTAAATTTGGACACCTCAAAACATGATCTTGATATTGACAAACTACATCCTCCAGATAGCGCCATCATTGAAAATTTGCCTTAAGTTAAAATGCCCATCCGAAGAAGACTTAAAGTCTTTCAGATAATCCATTGAAAGTAAGACCCAGACTCTTTGTTCTGTTTCTAGAGCGGCTGAGGAGTTTGGTCTTTTCACAGCGAAATGCTGATGTCCTTTGATTTTATGCCAATTGGTTTTGTCATTTGAGGGTAGCACTACCTTGATCGAAATTTATTTGTGGTTGGTAATTAAAAAAATATGGCTGGAATCTTCTAACTGTTTTTAACGCTTGACTTATGCTTTTATTTATATTATAATTTTGGGTAGAAAAGCCAGCAAGAGGGCACAGCATCCATGTTTTGAAGTCCACTGTTACTGAGAAGTGCTTTTTTGCAAATCTCTCTCCTCCCTCGCACTGCGTGTGTGTGTTGTCTCTCTAAGTGCGCGTGGCTACAATAGCGGCCAAATAACTAAACCTATCAATACCAAACTTTATATTTACTAGTATAATCTTTCTCTTGAGGTCTGATTGCATTTTCAGTGAAATCGGTAAACCAGAAGTAGTAGCTTGTTTTGGAAAATCACATTTTACTAATAACTCATCATATATTAAGTTTAAACAGATGTCTAATGAATACAAAAGTGTTTCATTTTTAAAAAAAAATTAAAAAAAAAAAGTATTTTGGAATTCCTACCGCAAGTAGGTCTTCTACATGGAAAGAAAGACTTTGTTGGGTGAAGTCGTATATGTGCAAACAAGTATTTGCTAACCATAACTAAGAAAAATGTCAGAGTTTCATGTTTATTATCTTGCTTCAAGCATGTAAAACGTTAAAATCAAATAAGATTTTGTATGGATTTAAAGACAAACCTTGTGCTTGTGTCAAAATAACCATTTTTTTCCTCAAAGAAAGGGGTTTGTTGACACAAACAAATATGCTTAGTTAAGAGGTTTGTCTTTGAATCGAGCAAACTCTTATTTGATTTTACCGTTTTACATGTTTGAAGCCAGAAAATAAACATGAAACTTTGAAATTTTTCTTGGTTGTGGTTATCAAATACTTGTTTGCACATATAGGTTTCATTCGACAAATATGCAATTGATACAATAAAGTCTTTCCTTTCATGTAGTCTTATAAATCATGCCTTTTGAAGATATATTGAGGATATAAAAGTATATAAAGCCTGATTTTGAATAATTTGTGTTGGAAAAATTAAAAATTCGAAAAGGAATAAGCACTTTTAGAGTTATCTAGTCGCTGTTTCTTGCAAATATCTAACAAATTCTGCATTCTAAACAAATTTATTAAAAATACGTCTTTAGACCGGAATTTGGAATAATTGCTGTATACCAGAAATTTTAAAGTTCTGACCTGTGAATAATACTTTTATTAAGACGATAAAAGTATTTGGAATTTCATTTTGAACAACTTTTGCATAAAAAATTCGAAACGCACATACAAATAAGAAAAGTTATGTGGTGCCCCTACCTAATTTTATTAATTAACATATATAATAAATAATAAAAAATATTCTGGAGGAAAATTTCGAACAGCTTTTAGCTATAAAAATGCAGGTAAATAAATAACAAAAGATCGATTGTTTTCATTCAAGACAACCTTGTGGGAGTATCGTAAATCAACAACAAATAATAAAGTCCCGCGCTAGACCGATAAACAGAAACATGATGTGTTTACTGAATGACGACATCATCGATAACAAGGTTAGAGGTCGTCTACCCAAAACAAAACTACACACAATACCGTACGAGTTGGGATTTACAACTGGAAAAGTAAGTCGGTAAGTTGAGATCGAGAAATGAATGGGTGATGAACCGAGAGAAGTGATGACTGTTAAGTTTCTGCGGCGGAGAATATAAAGAACAGGATCGGACTAGGAAATTTTATTTAGTCTAAATTACTTACTACAAAATAGGATATAATTATGTAGAATTTTAAATAAAAATAAAATAAATACTGGTAAGGTATAATAATAAAAATGATAATATATTTCTCATCTATAATCACAGTATTACAAATTGTCATCACATCAATTACTTCTGTGATAGGTATCATATAATTGTTAGTCGTAAAAAACAAGATTTGAAACAAAATTAAATGTATCAAATTAATTTAAATTAATGTATGTATATAATAAAAAACACTACATTAACAAAATGACAAAAATAGGATAAGATCGAAATAAACCAGCGAATTTAAATAATTTAAACAAGAAGAATGAGTGTGCTTAAAACCACACGGCAGAAGTGAAAACTTCATCAAGGCGAGGTTAATAACACGAAATGCACGCGTATAATATTCAGTAACGTATTAAGAAAAACGTATTCGAACATTTATTACATTTACACATGTACGCACGCGTATAATATTCAGTAGCGTATTAAATAAAACGTAAACCTCAACCATCCCCGTATCTACAATTTCACATTTATACGTCAATTTTCAAAAAAATTCTTCCGCCATTTTGTTTTTTTTGACATTTTGACTTTGGATTCGTGATCGGCGATCTAAGACACCCCCGCATCTAAAATTTCACATTCATACGTCAATTTTCAAAAAACCCGTCCGCCATTTTTTTCTTTGACATTTTGACTTTAGATTCGTGATCGGCGACCCTCAAAACCCCCGTATCTAAAATTTCACATCCATAAGTCAATTTTCAAAAAACTCGTCCGCCATTATGTTTTTTATTGACATTTTAATCGTGATCGGCGACCTAAGACACCCCCGTATCTAAACTTTCACATTCATACGTCAATTTTAAAAAAAAATCTTCCGCCATTTTGTTTTTTTGTGACATTTTGACTTTGGAATCGTGATCGGCGACCCTCAAAACCCCCGTATCCAAAATTTCACATCCATACGTCAATTTTCAAAAAACTCGTCTGCCATTTTGTTTTTTTTTTGGCATTTTGACTTTGGATTTGTGATTGGCGACCTAAGACACCCCCGTATCTAAAATTTCACATTCACACGTCAATTTTCAAAAAACTCTTCCACCATTTCGTTTTTTTTTGACATTTTGACTATGGATTGGTGATCGGCGACCTAAGACACCCCCGTATCTAAAATTTCACTTTCATACGTCAATTTTCAATAATACGAAATACACGCGTATAATATTCAGTAACGTATTAAATAAAACATATTCGCACATTTATTACATTTACGCGAGCGGCCATTTCGTTTTGTCGGTTCGGACGTATGTGTATGTATATATAGACGATATAAATACTAGCTTACGGTCCCGCGCTTGGTCTGATGGTAACGTGTCGTCTTCATACCCGTACGGCTCGGGATCAAATCTGTTCTGGAACATGAATTTATTTATTCATTTAAATTTCAATTTAATTGAAATTAAATATCTCTACATATATGATATATTTATTTATCTTGTTCCCTTAGTCGACTTTACCCGAACGAGCGTTACACATATCCGAGCGTTGCAGTCAGTCTTGTTCAGTGCCTACAATCAGCGCAACGCGCCTAAAGAAGTTTAGACTTCAAAAAAAAGAATAAAAAGAACACTATTGATAAATGAATGAAAAAACGAACTCAGAAAGAAAGTCATATAATTTATTAGCACAGGATAACTACCAAAAAATTCTCAACGAGTGCTACAGCTCCCCCTCCATCAGCAACCTTTAATCCTTCTACTAAACCCCGACAGGTGGCAGATCTTTATGTTCTTGTTACACGGAATGAAAACGTACAAAATAAGTAATTCAACCTGTTAACATATTGTTTAAAAGGTAAGTATTTTGAAAAATTATATGCAAATATTCTTTTCAAATTTACTTCTTAGATATTTGCTTATCTAGAAATTTACATTTTATACCTTCTGGTTTCTCCGATATTGACGATTTGAATTTTCGTCGAAATAATTTGCTGTTTCTGATATTTGAAAATCTAGTCAGATTTCGAAGAGCAGATTGCACTCCCAAAAATAAAATTCTCGAAATACTTTCCGCAATAATATCCTCGCTGATATTCATCAGTTCTTCTATCCAGTGTCGGCTGGTGAGTACGTTTTGGCAGTGCACTTACATAGACAAGACTTATTTGTTTATTATCGGTGATATTATACTCCCAGATGCCTAGTATATCACCGATAATAAACGAATAAGTCTTGTCTATGAACATGTGTTAAATAATGCTGATTGGCAGCTACATGACGAGAAACTCCTATTTTACATTTTAGTTTATATTACACCACCCTAAATATTACCTACTTGCATTAAAATTTTTGCTTGTTCATATTTTGAGTGACTTATAAATTGTTAGTGGTATTTTCTACTTCTAAACTGGTGCATAAGGAATATGACGAAGAAGAATCTCAATTCAAAGAATGTTAATTTTAGAATGAAGCATACCACAATTTATACGGCTCCCCTGACAGGAAACATACTTTAACTATGTTTACCTAACCAGATATGAAGAAATTAAGAGAACTGAGTTAATTGATCCTCAAATTTTTATACTACTGTCACATCAGATGTACTGGCAGAATTGTCTCAATGTCACTGCAAGGACGGATTTAACTGCAGATCATATGTTTTGAAATCTACTTGAAGCTATAAGTTCCTAGAAGTGTTGTACTCTGGCTCAAAATTAGAAGAAATTGCTATAGATATTTTAAATATGCTAGCCTTAACTGTTACAGCAATATTTATACAGTTCAAAGAAATAGGTTGACAGTAGAGGGGGTAGGCAAAACACATTTATAGCCTATAATTTAAAACTAGTGAATTAATCGAGTAAGCTGTCTAAAATACGAAGAGGCACATTCAAAACAGCAAAACCAAAATCCTTTAAGTTTCGCACTAATGAAAATGGAAAATAACCACATTTACCTCCACTCTCCAGAATCAAAGTCTTAATGTAATGATTTATCAAACTTCAGTGTTCCACTATAAGATGAAAAAAACATATGTGAAAAAAGCGGACCAACTTATCGCGGGCACGTGTATATAATATCTTTAAGAACTAGCTAGAATATAAAAACAATGCCCAAGTTGGCAAGTTTTCATTAAAGATGTGAACAAAAATATTTAGATCCTCATATTTTGGAAATAATTGCACCTTTATTGATCTAGTTGCAATTATTTTTTAATTGGCAATCTTAAGTCATATGAAACAAACCAGTTATATAACTCAAATAACCACTGAGATAAAGGAAGGCCGAAAATGGTCCGAATGACTTTGTCTAAATATTGCCAGTGCGTGCTAGTTTTTTTTATTGTTTGTTGTAAATGTCATAATTTGACTTATAATACGAAGGAAAGTGCATGGTTTGGATTTCCAATGTTGTTTTAGAGAATATTTTAAGGAATATTTTTCGCCATTGAAACGTGGATAATTCTCCATCACTATGCTTAAGGAAGTAGATTGCTATGTCTAGACGCTAGTACAGTGTCCTTATTGAAAATCAGACCAGCTTAGAAAAAAAATTAAACGTAGACACATTGTGTTATGCCGATTACAAGAGGTTTGGGTCCTATATCTTAATATAACGCCAGACCCTGTGAAGCAATTTAAATATAAATAGCATACATTTTAATAGTAGATATTGTCATTCATACAAGCAGAGCTTTTTACGTTATCTGCCTAGCTATGAAAATAACATGCTTTGGTGACAATTTTCTTAAATGACGTTTCTGTTATATTTTATACTGTCACCTCGAATTTTATTTCGAACATTTGTTTAAAGAAGAGTGCCATGAAATTTTGATCAAAAGAAGACAGTAGTCCAAAGCAAGTTCCTGAGAGAATGGTGAGAGTATATGGAGAAAATATCCCGTCCTATTTCCAAGTCAAATTTTGGTGTATTCTATTCAAATGGGGCAGATAATCCATTCATGATGTCCCAAAGTGTGGAAGATCTCTAGAAGGACGAACTGAAGAAATCATCAACAAAGTTGAATATTTGGGGTTAACTGATCGCCGAGTAAAATTTTCAGTTATTGCTAGAGAAATAGGAATATCAGAAATGAATGTTTATAAATTCTACACTAAGATTTGGAAATGGACTGTCAGCAAGTTGAATTCCCAGGCTGCTCAGTACCGAACAAAAATTGTGTAGACGACAAATTTGTAAAGAGAATTTGACTCTTCTATCTCAAGATGAAGACTTCTTAAATAGAATTGTAACTGGGGATGATACTTAGGTACTCCATTGGGACAATTCCACGAAACAAGAGGGTTCATAAGGCCTCTCCACCGGCCAAGAAGGTAAAACTGTAATTTTCTGCTGAAAAAGTGATGGACACAGTTTTCTGGGACGCATAGGAGATTCTCGTAATTAATTATATGCCAAAAGATACTACAATAACGAGAAATCTCTATCAAGACACAATTAAAAAATTAAACACAGCTATACGCGAGAAGAGACTCCAGAATTTTGTTCAGAATACTCTGTTTCACCACGATAATTGCAGGGTGCATAAGGCACGAATTGTTCAAGCAGTAATCAATGAATGCGGTTTTAAGGAATTACAACATCCACCTACGAACCTAGACCTCTGTGGCTATTATTATTTTCTAAAACTCAAAAGCCACTTGAAAAGGCGTCGTTTCTAATCGAATGTAGACAAGACCTGGAAAACGCTGTAGGATCATATTTTGCACGATTACTACAATAATCCTTTTTCAAATGCTTAAAGGTTCTTGCGTTGAAAAACATTTTTTCCGTTTTTTAACTCGTTCCTTTCATAGCTACTATACTTCATTCACTAAACCAATAGAATAGCAAAAAACGCGTGATCAACAGATGATTTTTAATACTGCCATTCTATTGGTTCTTATAGCTACATACAAATCCTACAACACATGATATAAATCATCTGCTTTCTGTGATTTTGTCGCATGACTGTGACTAACATTGTCTGTTATTTTTATTTTGATATATATATATACTTTTTGCGTTAGTATTTTGTATTGTTCTTTGTGTTTGCGCTGCTTGTATTTGTTTAAGTTGTTATTATTATTATTCTCAGTCTGTTTAAAGACTATTAATGATTAAAGATTTATTGAAGGTAAGATCTATAGATCGTAAACAAAACAAATGGTTTACAGGTTAATTATGTTTCAGCTTCCAGAAGTGTTGAATTTATGTTACTGTTTTTACCTGTTTATACAGTACTGTGCAAAATGCAGTCAGAACTGAAGAAACGAGTAAAGTTCACATCTTGATTTACTTTGGTAAATGAATATGTGAACTTGCCAAACCTCAAACGTACAACAGTGTGGAAGTTGTTGAAAGAAATGAATTTCTCTTTCAAAAAAAGAACTCGTAATGGTTTTTTAAAGGAAAAATGTGAAATTGTTACATAGAGACGGCGCTACCTTCGTCAAATAAAAGAATTTAGGACCAAATAAAAAAATGTATTACCTAGATGAGACATGGGTCAATGAAACTCATACTGTGCAAAAAATATGAGTAGATGAAACAGTAACAATTCCAAGGCAAGCATTATTACAAGGGCTCTCGACTGGTCTTAAGAATCCAATTAGAAACGGAAGACGATTGATTGTTCTTCATATTGGTTCAGAAGATGGATTTGTTGAAAACGGCTTATTGTTGTTCGAGTCAAAAAGGACCAATGATTACCACGAAGAACTGAATGCAAATATCTTTGAGGAGTGGTTTGAAAAGGTATTGACAACATTAGAAGAAAAATGTGTTGTGGTGTTAGATAATGCTTCTTATCACAGTAGAAAAATTGAAAAAGTGCTAACTACAGCCACACGGAAAGGTGATATTCAGAAAAAAAAAAGTATATCCTTTCAAAAAGATATAGTTAAAGATGAACTATTACATTTAGTTAAGGTGCACAAAGAACATTTCAATAAATATGCGATTGATGAACTTGCAATAGAACAGTACTAAGACTACCACCATATCATTGCGAATTGAACCCAATTGAATTAATATGGGCCCAAGTTAAAGGTGAAATTACAATGGAAAACACTACATTTAAATTAAAGGAAGTCAAAAAGCTGTTAGACACATCATTGAACAATGTTACAAAAGAGATCTGATTGAATGTCATCAAACATGTTAAAGAAGTAGAGAACAATATGTGGGAGTTAGACGTAATTGTTGAAAATTTATTAAGAGAGTTTCATAATTAATTTGGAAAGTTCTGAAAGTAGTGAATGTGACAGTGACATTCAGGAATAATTTTAATTGTCAACACAGAAAAATTTAAAATATATGTTTACATTCATCATTTCTTTTGTTCTTTCTTCTATCTATTTTTCAAAAATAAAGTTGATTGTGTATGCATTTTATTTATACATATTTACTATGTATGTACCTACTATATTTATACATGTATAAAATTCCTTATAAATCACAATAAAGTAACTACCTACCCCTATTTTAACTTGTAATTTATATTATATACCAATGTGTATAAAGTCTTTAATGTATTTGCTTGATTTTTAAATACTTATATTGGATTTGTATTATTTCTTAAATGCCTGATATTGAATTCGACAATTTACGAATGTTTTGTTGATACTTATTGGTTATGTTTGAGATTTACGTATTTTAGTTATCTAAAAAGACAAAACATGCACTTTCTGTATATTTAAATCGGTTCAGTATTTTATATACACTAATAAATTGTTGTTCTCAAAAATTTAAACATGTAATCAAAAGATTTTATAATCTTTATTGTTAATATAAGTACTCTATTGTAAATTGAGCTGTTCACGTGATACAGTCGTGGACAGCTCGTGATTACTCTATACCTTCAGTGAATAAAGTATAGGTAGATAACATAAAAGACTCCCCTCGCAAAAATATATTATATACAAGTACATATTACTTTTGATTTCCTTGCCTTCGGGTTGAGAAATTTATTAGACGGCTTCTTGTAGACTAATAATATTTAAATTCAGCAATTTAAATTTTGTATTATCATGTAATATTTTTACCTAAAAAACTGAAAAAATAATATAGTATTTTACAATACATAATAGAATTCCAAAATAATTTAGATTAATGTTAAGTTAGAACGAAGTGTTATCATCTAAATATTTTTCATAAGAAACGCTATTATAACATAATTATGTAGGTACTATTTCAAAAAATCGTATTTCATATAACTTCATCCCTGACTTCCAAACAATTATTTTATTGTAAGTAATATTATTCGTTTAACTTACGCATTAATATTAAATAATTAATATATCAAAGCAAGTAATAAAGTACAATTAATTAGCAATAAACAATTTGCTATTTTATTAACAAAATTAAGTTTGTGGGTTGAATTTAAAACTACTTGTATCTATCACGTTTTATCCTATATGTTTCTTTTACTATAATTATAATCATTAGGACCAGCTCTGTACAAACGAGCGCGACACCATCAAAGAGAAAGACAGACAGACATACGTGTGTATTTGTGGTACAAACTTTACACTGTAACGTATGAGATAAGTTAAGGAAAAGGGAAATACCAGGTTGGCAACGTCTAGTAATCTTTCTATGGAAGTTACAAGCAGCATCCCTCTATATAAATATCGCACACTGCACGTGTATCTCACAGAAGCAATTTGAACTTCCTATTATAAGCACACTTATTCTCATTACAAGCGTAGACGTATATATACTATACAAATACATACACCAAAGCAAGGTAAATTAATCTACTAGATACCATAGTTGAATATGAATATATTTTCAAAGGTTTATATTCGTGTAAACCATTATATATTTATCAAAAATTTGTAAAATACCATTTATTCTAATTTTTATATTTTTACAGATGATGAAACTACTTATCGTTTTGGGATTTGCTACGTTCTGCACTGCCTACGTCTTGCCAGTCTACTACATGCCTGAGTATAATGAAGCCGAATTTTTGGCTGAAGAAATGCGTTTAGTTAGGTCTCCTAGCGACTTGCCTTATGAACATTTAGACGATGAAGAAGATTTTGAACATCCTAGCGAACACAGACGTGAACGACGATCATTCCAGCCTGGTGCACCTGGCTTCCCAATGCCCGGTCAAAAATATCCAACTAGTGTTACGAGTAATATCGAAAAACAAGGTAAAAATACGATGGCCACTATCAACGCTCAACATAAAACAGACAAATACGATGTCGATGCTAGTTGGGGTAAAGTTATTCGAGGACCTGGAAAAAGTAAACCCAATTGGAAAGTTGGAGGTACTTACAGATGGTAGAAAATGAACTTTCTTCTATAAAATGCAATAATTTTTGTGATATTTATTTTAGTAGATATTTAAAAATAAAAATATATTTTTTGTATTATATGTATTGTTTTATTTTATTGAGAATATGAACATAAAGTTATACTCAAAACTATATAAACTTTATGAATTTCTTTAGGCTTTACATGCACAATTAGCGAACAATATCAAGTCTTCTCCATAAAATAAAGTGTAAATAATAAGATGAATTTTCTAAATAATTTGAACCTGCACACGTACAAATAAATCTTTATCTAAATGAATGACAGATATATTTTATAGGAACGTGCAGCACTTTTGAATAAAACAAAATGTGTTGCTACATGTTTTAATGATTGGTAAGTTTCGGGGTGTCTATCAAAAACTTCATATATTTCAGAATTAAGTTTAAATACATACTATAAGAAAAAGCCTTGAAATATGCAGTTCTTTTATATTTGTCTGCGGCAAGAAATTTGATAATAAAAGAAAAAATATTTTTAAATTTCCAAATCACCTTAAAGGGAGTGTAATTGAATTTAAATGATGAGGTGTGGCCACGATACGACTTTCTTATATGTATGAGCGTTTCAAATTGTTCTAAATTGTTTAAAATAGTTTAATTTTTAGACTTAAATAAGCCTTGGGTAAGTGTGTAACTTCAAGTACAAATTTTAAGAATTCTCTTATATAAAAATTATTCAAACTCCTATTCTAAATACTTCTATTCTCTTAATAAATCTCTGTAGAGCAAGATATTCGAAAGAAAGTGTTACTCGCTAAGAGTAAAAGTGTTACTTCTGGTCCAAATTTTGAAATTTTATTTATACAAAAAATATTCCCACTCCAGCTCTAAATACTTTTGTACTCTTGATAAATATATATAGAGAGCATAATTTACGAGATATTTGCAAAAAATCGCTATTCGATAAGAGTAAAAGTGTTACTTTCGGCCCGAATTTTGAACTTTTTTTTTTATAGAAAAGGTATTGAAAATTATGTTTTCAATGCTTTTATACTCGTAATGTATGTACCTGCCTAGAAAGCATGACTTGCGAGATATTTGCAAAAAACTGATTTTCGATAAGAGTAAATGACCTACTTTCGGTAGGTATTTCGAAAAACCTTTTTAATACAATTATTCTCAAATTTAATTTTGAGTACATTGGAATTCTTTATAAATTGGTTTACACTTAGTAATTGACGAAATATTGGCAAAATTCGATTTTTTCACCGAAGTAAACCACTATTTCTGATCCAATAATGGGTGGAGACTGTGGCTCAAAATCTGAAACAAAATGCAAAAGGAAAAATCCCATACCATAAAAACTAAAAAGATGTAAACAACTTATATACGTATTTTGGCAACTAAGTTGTCATCCTCAGTAAAAACCTGCGGGTTTCTACTGAATACTGAAAAAAAGTACTCTCAATACTAAAACACAGTCTCAAATATTACATGATTAACAAGCAAAAGAATTGTATACAGAGTATATACCGTTTGACTGAAATAAAAGTAGATATAGGGAAACACAGACACGCACACATGTGCATGCAAACATGAAATGGAGGGGTACGATAGTAGGGGAGTACAGATGAGTTCATATCGGGACACCGGGGTACCGAGGCTTTAGTGCAAAACGTTGAAAGCTAGTATGCAGACGTTTGGTTTAAGGAATTGCTACGCCATGTACGGCTTTTGTATAATATTTTGGTAACTGATGTATAATGTATTAACATTGAACTGAAACAAAACTCTATAAAATTGGTAAATAAAATAAAATTCTTATAAAAAATTAAATAAAATTCAATGTATGTACGTTCACGCTCTAAAGTTACGGAACGAATGCCATGTCCACGCTCTCGATCTCCCCACACCACCGGTATGGGTAAACCCTTGAACTGTTGTATACATACATACATAGGTACAATTGGTTTCTTTAGGAATGGCCGGTGTGAGTTTAAAAACGCTGCGCGTATCTGTCGATAGTCACATTCTAATTGTATGGATGTCTGGTCTTGAAAACACACTAAATAAATATCTCCAAAGAGTATTTATATTTGTTGAATGCTGCTCATTGTATAATTTCTTATTTACATTCCTTTCCTCTACTTCCATAATAATATATTCTGGATTATAAAACGAACCGGTTTAGCTTCCTAAAATAATTTAAATAACAGGTGACCCTGATTTACTAAATTTATTCCTATTTGCTTAGTTCAACAGATAATATACCCAAATGCTTTTGAAAAATATCTTTAGTTTTGTTATTATAACTCATACCTTATTTTTAAATTAATTCAAATAAAAAAAATGAGGTGTGGCCACCACACGACTTTCTTATACGTATGAGCGTTTCAAATCATACAATTTTAAAAATTATTTTATACAAAAATTATTCAAAATCCTATTCTAAGAACTTCCAGTCTCTTAGTAAATCTCTACAGGATACATACTTTGTGAGATATTTGCAAAAAAATGCTACTCGCCAAGAGTAAACGTATTATTTCCGGTCGGAATTTTGAATTTTCTTTTATACAAAAAATATTCCAAATCCAACTCTAAATACTTTTATGCTCTTGATAAATATATATAGAATGCATAAGTTAGGAAATATTTGCAATAATCGCTATTCGATAAGAGTAAAAGTGTTACTTCCGGTCCGAATTTAAAATTTTTTTTTATACAAAAGGTATTGAAAATTAAGTTCTAAATACTTTTATACTAGTAACGTGCCTGTCTAAAAAGCATGACTTGCGAAATATTCGCAAAAAACTGATTTTCGATAAGAGTAAAAGACCTACTTCCGGTAGGAATTTCGAAAAACTTTTTTAATAAAATTCTTCTCAAATTTAATTTTGAGTATATATGAATTCTTTATAAATTTGTTTAAACTTAGTAATTTACAAAATATTGGTAAGAGTGGATTTTTTCACTGAAGTAAACTACTACTTCCGGTCTGCCGATTTTACTGAAAATCTAATCAGATCTCAAGAGGGAGATAATATTGAAATTTTCATCATCACAATACTTCCTTATCCTACGTATAAGAAAATAAAAATAATGAGTTTAACCGTTGATTGAAGGAATACATAAAGATGCGCCACTATAGCACTGAGCGTAGCCAAAACTGGAACCGAGATCTATACGACTGCATCAGTCGTTTGGATCCGAGATTCGAAACAGCCCGAGACAGCGATGATGTTTCTCGGCAAGGGGTTTGTGGGACGACTTAACGGAAAGACGCGCTGTTTTACTATAGCGTTGCGCATCTTTTATATTCCTTCAATCAACGATTTAACACCATGTCTTGTGGTTTATTAATTAAAGCAATATTTGCCTTTATACTTTCTTATACGTAGTAAGGAATTATGATGCAGATGTCCACGTTTTAAGGTCGCCTGATACCGAAAAAGTGGCTTTTGGCAAACGTCTCTCTCTCGCCCTCCTTCCCTCTCTCTCTCTCTCTCGCCCTCTCTCACTCTCTCTCCCTCTCCCCCCTCTCTCTCTCTCTCTCTCTGTCTGTCTGTCTGTCTGTCTGTCTGTGTCTCAGTGTCCAAACGGCTACAGCTATCAATACCAAACTTTAATAATCTTCCTCTTGAGATCAGATTAGATTTTGAGTAAAATCGGTAGACCGGAAGCAGTAGTTTACTTCACTAAAAAAATCAAAATTTACTAATACGTCGTCACGTTTAAACTAATTTCTAAAGAATACAAAAGTACTAAGATGTGAATTTTAGAAAGACTTTTTTGGGCATTTCTAGTGGAAGTAGGTCTTTCTACCTACCGCGAAAAGCGGTTTTTAGCAAATTTCTTACAAATTATTCATTTTGTACAGACTTATTTAGAATACAAAAATATTTAGAACCCGAATTGGAACAATTTTTGTATAAAAGAAATTTCAAAATTCGGACCGGAAGTAACACTCTTGCTTTTATCGAATAGCAGTATTTTGCAAATATTTCGCAATTATGCATTCTATAGAGATTTATTAAGAGAATAAAAATATTTTGAGTTGGATTTGCAATAATTTCTGTATAAAAAAATTGTCCAAAATTCGGACCGGAAGATACACTTTTATTCAGAGGTTTATTTTATAAAGAGGCAACTTAAAATTTGATTTGGAACAAATTTTGTATACACATTTCGGATGTCACATACGTATAAAAAAGTCGTATGGTGACTACACCTCATTTTTAGATATAGCTCTCTAAAAAAATTAAAACATATTCTAAAACAGCAAAATTTTGCATTTCGTATTAATTATTACATTATAACATGATTTAATTGTATGTAGTGATATTATAAACTTATTCTTACAAGTTTATAACAAAAAATAATACATATATACATACAAGGTCCCATATTTGAACTTCTGTGCAATTAATGGGTAATCATGTAATAAAATTTAATTAGGATTGTAAAATTAATTTCTCTAATCTTTACCAGAATAAATTAAAACAAAAATTGTAGCAGATATCAAGTTTTTAGTAATTAATATACAGGGTGAGTCATTAGTAGCCGCTTCTTCGATTGCTCTTTTGTGTTTTAAATAAGAGAAAAACAATTAGTGGAAGATCCATGGTTGCTTGTGGCGCATATTGTAAAAATACTTTAAGCTCTGGCGCATTTCCGGTTTTACAGGAAGTGCACGGGGCTTAATTTTTTTTAATGACTCACCCTATATATTTTTGTATTTTCTTGTACTGCTTTAAATTGTCTGTTCGAGTGCTTTTTCTTTTTCAAAATTGAGCCAATAGTTCTTGAATTATTAATTTTTTTTGAAAATATTTGACCAAAACACGTGTTCAGAAAAAAATCATTTGCACATTGTTTTTAAAAGTAAAAACATTAACTTTGTTGTTGCTTGTAGCCAAGAAAATTCTGCATCATTTGGTAAAGTTGCACTCGACAATACATCACTGAACTTTGTTTTTTCAAAGCCTACTTCCTGAAATTTTCACATACCAAAAACTTATATTTTTTAAATGGAACACCCAGTATTTTATTGAGTCATTTTGTTCCTTTTTTTATTCTCTTTCATTTTTGTTAACAATGTCCTATACTTATCTTTTGTAATTTCTGAGATAATCACTATAGGAGCTATTAGCGATCAATTAAAGAACTACGAGCGCTGTTGTTCTATGCACCAAAATATTCGTTCAACCAATGGAGGGCAGGGATGGCGCCCGACATCCTTAGTCAACTGTCAAACAATATAAATGTTATATCCAACTATCCCAAAAGTAATAATTTTATAGAATGAAGAGCATCGCATTTCATTTTTTTAATTCCGGCAATGTCCAGTGGCATTTTTGACACTGTTGGTTAACATCGAAATAAAATAAAGGTTATGTTTACTAACATATTTGAAGAGGTCTTCAAAAAGTTTTGAAAATCCGTCCGTAGATAGCGAAGATACTCTTCACCATTAACATTTTCATCAAAGAAATAAGGTCCAATTATGTAACTACCCACTATTCCTCCCCACAGTTTTAATGACCAACGATTTTGAAAGTTTACAGGTGTGATAAAATGGGGGATTTTAAGTGTTATAATAATGGAAATTGTGACGATGAACGTATTCACTTTAATAGAGGGTGGTTTCGTTGGTAGACAACAAAAAGTTGAGAAAGCCAGGATAATTTATCTGCTGCCAATTGACAAAAATGTAAGCGATTCTGAAAATTTCTTTCATCTAACCCTGTGTATAAATATGCTACGGGTGAATTTCATATTTCCTAATTATTCTGGATTCTCAAATTTGACTTACATCTAACTGACGACTAATTTTCGTAGTACTAGTATGGAGGTGTTCGACTACACTCGCAAGTACCATAAACGTCTTATCCTCACCAGTTATTGCTTTTTCTGCACCTTCTTTCATATTCAATGCTTTCTGTTCACTCAAACCGTCCACTTTATATTTTCGAAGGTTTCTGGATTCGGTTGACTTCTACCAGGGATCGCTGTGCATAAAGTCTGGATACTAGCAAAAAGTTTCTTTCAGATTCACCCAAAACGTCAATCATATCTATTAACTCATCATAAGAATAATTCATTTGGATGATAACTAACAGCGATGCTTTTGTAAGTTTGAAATAAATGTATATCCACTTTCTTCAACAGTTGACTGAGGCAATCAGCCGCATTCCAGCCTTTATTGGACGAAAATTTGGGTGAATAGAACAGCGTCCGTAGTCTTTAATTGACCGCTAATTGCTCCTATAGTGATTATCTCAAAAATTACAAAAGATAGGTATAGGACATTGTTAACAAAAATGAAAGAAACAAAATGACTCAATAAAATACTAGGTGTTCCATTTAAAAATAATAAGTTTTTGGTACGTGAAAATTTCAGGAAGTAGGCTTTGAAAAAACAAAGTTTTTTGAGGTATTGTCGAGTGCAACTTTACCAAATGATGTAGAATTTTCTTGGCTACAAGCACCACCAAAGTTAATGTTTTTACTTTTAAAAACAATGTGAAAATGATTTTTTTCTGAACACGTGTTTTGGTCAAATATTTTCAAAAAAAATTAATAACTCAAAAACTATTGGCCCAGTTTTGAAAAAGAAAAACAGTCAAACAGACAATTTAAAGCAGTACAAGAAAATCCAAAAATATATAGTGTGAATCATTTAAAAAAATTAAGTTCCGTACATTTCCGTCGAAACCGGAAGTGCGCCAGAGCTTAAAGTATTGTTACAATATGCGCCACAAGCAACCATGGATCTTCCACTAATTGTTTTTTCTTTTATTTAAAACACAAAAGAGCAATCGAAGAAGCGGCTACTAATGACTCACCCTGTATAATAGTAATTAATTAATAAAGAAATTAAAGAAAATGGTTATGTGATTTTGGTCTTATAGTTTGTTTCCTTTTCGCAATAATAAAAACCTTAGTACGACATATAAAATCCATTATCGTCCATATACTCCTGCATTCTTGATTGCATAGAATTTATTAAAGTTACACATAAGTTTCTTCCTCTGAAATGCTCCCATACAGATTGTGCATATTGAGTAATATTTTCTATATTAAGTTGAACTCTATCATTATTAGCATTCCTATTCGGCACCATAGCACTCCACATATTTTCAATGGGATTCGGATATGGAGATTTTGCCGCCCAATCAAATACTTCTACGTTATTTTCGTTAAATAAATAAAAAAAAATAAAAGAAAGTAAGAGTGTTACTTCCGGTCCGAATTTTGATTTTTTTTTATATAAAGATTATTCCAAATGTGGCTCAAACAATTTTGTGTTCTTAATAAATCTGACTAGAATGCAAAATTTGTGAGATTTTCCAAAAAAAACAGATATTTGATGAGTAGAAGCATTACTTCCGGTCCAAATTTTAAACTTTCTTTTGTAGAAAAATTGTTCCAAATGTAGTTCTAATTACTTTTGCACTTATAATACATGTATATAGATTGTATAAAAAAAACTGCTATTCGATAAGAGTAAAGTCTTACGTCTGGTCCGAATTTTCAAATTTCTTTTATACAAAAGTTGTTCCAATTCGGGCTCTAAATATTATTGTATTCTAGATAAATCTGTAAAGAATCAATAATTTGTAAGATATTTGCTAAAAACCGGTTTTTGGTAAGATATGAAGGCCTCCTTCCGGTAGAAATTTCAAAAAAAGTCTTTCTAAAATTCACATTTTAATGCTTTTGTATTCTTTAGAAATTTCTCTAAACTTAGTAGTTGACGACGTATTAGTAAATTTCGATTTTTTTAGTGAAGTAAACTAATTCAAAATATCAGTGTTGATCGGGAAAAATATAATTTTTAATAATTTTAAACATTCCCTTATTAGAGAATATAACAATTTTTACTTTTTATAAGAAAAACATGGGTTGTTATAATACTAAATTGTTTAAGTATTATTTTAATTTTCAGTTAAACATTGTTATTTTAAATAAAAAGCTTCAACATCTAAAATAAATACAAATCACTTCCAGAAAGAATAGTAACAAGTCCAAAATTCCATAAAACCAAGATTTAATGAAAAATAGTGGATCTCCCTGTAGAAATCAAAATAAAAGACTATAGAATAAAATAAAAGCCAGAAAGATATTGAGGAAGATAAAAATGATTTTTTCTAATAAAGTACCTAGCATGAACGTTATCCCTATCAGACAATAAATTATTATGAATAAACACAAATATTTCAAATATATTGGCTTATAGTATATGGCCGATGTAGTTTCTTTTACAAAGCAATTTAATTCATAACGTAATACAATCTTTTTCTTTTAATTGTATTTAATATATATATAATTATATATAATTTTAAAAGCAAGGCATTCAAAATATGTGTTTCATTCGTTACTATATATATGACATGTATATTTCGTGCAGATTGTGGAAAATAAAGTATTTAAAAACTTGAGAAAATATAAACCATACTCATATTAAGTACAGTGGCTTATTCATGCTATACATATAAGATTTACGATGCATGTTTTTTGCTTGTCCCGTTCTTAACTCGAACATTAGAATGTTACTATCGTAGAATTTGGGGATCTATTTTCAATTTACACCGGCCATTTGAAAAGAAACCAATTGTACATGTTTATGTGTGTGTATTTGAAGATGCATATTAACTTTTAACTACGACAATCTGTATAAACAAAACATACACTACTATATACAGGGTGAGTCATCTCCTCGAGTAAGGCGGATTATATCTTTATGAGTAAAGATATTTCGAAGCGGTTTTGTTGTGATAGTTGCTCATTAGGAGCACGTTTAAAAAATATTCTGTATTATACAGAGTGTTCCATAACTTGGTGGCTGACCAGAGTTATAGTTCTTTAAATGGAACAACCTATATATTATTGCATTTTTGTATTCCCGTTATAATTTTTAGTCAAAAAGTAAACAGATAATATAGGTTTAAAATCTAAGATTTTTGACTTATTCCCATTCTTCTGAAAAATTCAATGTTTGTATAAAATTATATTTCTCGAAAACAACGTATTAGATGGACACAATTTTTTGCAGTATTGTTTACAATAAGAGGTCCTAATAGAAGAATGTTTTATTTTGTTACAGTTACTAACTGCATGAGCAGAAAACTGGATTAAAATTACATGACACGTTTTTGTATAAAAGTCAATTTTTTAAAGTCGAACACCCTGTATATCAGTTCATTTTTGAATTTCTTATTAAATTTCACATCAAAAACATGTCAAATATTAATACTTTAAAAGTGACTATTACTGAGCTACTGTCGTTTTTTGATATAATTTTGTTAGTTTTTGTATAAAAGTCAATTTTTACTTTCTTATACGTAGTATAAGGAAGTATTGTGATGACGAAAATTTTCGACCTCGAGATTTTTGCAGATGTCCACGTCTTGAAGTCCCCTGATACCAAAAAAGTGGTTTTTAAAAAATGTGTGAATCTGTCTGTGTGTCTGTCACCACGATAGCGGTCAAACCGCTGTAGATATCTATTACAAATTTTGTATTTACGTGTATAATATTCCTCTTGAGATCTGACTAGTTTTTCAGTAAAATCGGTAGGCCGGAAGTAGTAGTTTACTTCAGTGAAAAAATCGAATTTTGCAAATATTTCGTCAATTACTAAGTTAAAACAAATTTATAAAGAATTCAAATGTACTCAAAATTAAATTTGAGACAAATTGTCTTAAAAAAGTTTTTCGAAATTCCAACCGGAAGTAGGTCTTTTATTCTTATAGAAAATCAGTTTTTTGCGAATATCTCGCTCTAGGCAGGTACATTAGGTGTATATAAAATATTTAAATTATAATTTTAAATATCTTTTGTATAAAAAAAAATTTCAAAATTCAGACCGGAAGTACCACTTTTACTCTTACCGAATAGCGATTTTTTGCAAATAAGTCGTAAATTATGCATTCTTTATATATTTATTAAGAGTACAAAAGTCTTTAGAGTTCGATTTGCAATATTTCTTGTGTACATGACATTTCAAAATTCGGACCGGAAGGAGCACTTTTACTCTTAGTGATTAGCACTTTTTACGAATATCTTGCAAAGTTTGCATTCAATAGCGATTTATTAAGAGAATAAAAGTACTTAGAATAGGATTTTGAATAAGTTTCGTATAAAAAAATTCTTAAAATTGTATAGTTTGAAACGCTCATACATTTTTTCAAATGGAACACCTGTATATCAGTTCATTTTTGAATTATTTATTAAATTTCACATGAAAAACAAGTAGGACTTTCATACTTTAAAAATGACTATTACTGGGCTATTGTCGTTTTTGATATAATTTTGTCAGTTTAATGGTTTTATTTAATATAGTTTAGTACTGACAAAATTATATCAAAAAGAGACAATAGCTCAGTAATAAGTCAAAAATTTTAGATTTTAGGCCTGTACAATCTTATTACTTTGTGACTAAAAATTATACGGGGAATACAAAAATGCAATAATATGTAGGGTGTTTCATTTAAAAAACTATAACTATGGTTAACCACCAAGATATGGAACACTCTGTATAATACAAAATATTTATAAGATGTGCTCATAAGGAGCAGCTATTACAAGAAAATGAAACCGATTCGAAATATCTTTATTGATAAAGGCATAATCGGCCTTATCCGCGAGTGACAGAAAACTATTAAACTAATCTACAGCTCATTTAGAAACTCTGCTAACAAGTAGTAACATTTCCGCAAAAATAATTCTTTTATTGTACGTTTAAAGTTCTTTCTGCACATAATTTTTTTAACGTTAACTGGTAACTTCATGTACGTTTTTATAGCTAGTAAATGCGGATTCTTTTTAAAAAATGATAGTTTATGCGTTGGTATTTCTAACAGTATTGTATTTAGCGTATTGTATGAATAATAACTATTTAAATGAGGTAAATCGTTAAGCTTATCTTTCGCTTGTAATAATAATTCCATGATGTAAACACATGTTAGCGGCAACACCTTCATCGAAGCAAGACATGATCTGCAACTAGTTTTTCTTGCCATCCTGTTCATAACACGTATAGCACGTTTTTGCATTTTAAGTACTCTATTTAGGTCAGACGATAAACCCCATGCAAAACGGCATTGGATAACAATGAATGAACCTGCCCAACGAGTAATAAATATGTCAGAAGAATGTCTGGGCTCACTTCAGATTTAAATTTTCTGAGGAAGTGATAAAATGAAGATATCTTTTTGCAAATGCTCTCAATGTGTTCATTCCATATACATTTATAGTCGATGGTAACTCTAGAAACTTAGTACTATCAACCTACGTAATGCTATGACCGTTGTATCTAATTAAATTCTACGTGTCTCAATCATAGCTTCTTGTTCTGAAGTCTATATATGTGGATTTTTTACTGTTCACAACTAAGTCATTTTGAAACAAGTACTCGTTTACCGCGAATAAACTATTTTCTGCCCACCGCACAGCATCTGTCCCATTCAAGCAGCTTATAATCATAGATGTGTCATCCGCAAACAAAACGGCCCTATCAAAATCCATGTCATTGACATATATTATGTAGAGCAAGGGAATAATAATGCTTCTCTGTTGCACACCACGCCTCAAATTCAACCTGCCAGAGCAAGTCCCGTCAATTTCTACATAGTATTTTCTTCCAACAAATTTCCTCTAATCCCATAATTATACAGTTTTTCAAGTAGCACCTGACAGTTTACAAGATCAAAGGTTTTACTAAGATCTAAAACGCCCAATATGGGGAAAAGATCTTATAAATTCAATGCATCGGACACACGGATATGAGATTATTATTATTGTTGGTTGCTCTTATTACAAGATATAATACTTTTATGCGCCAGCATTTAAAAATCATGACAAATGTTGGTTGCCTCTATATTATTTTAATAAATATCGATGTATCAAATTTATCGATTCATTTTTCATAACATAGCTACGCAATGGTACTTTACAATGTATGTAATTCCAAAATGAATGAGAGCCAAGAGATACTTGTCAAAAAATTCTTCATAATATACACAACTATAACAAAACTAAGTACCGGACTTCCAGTTATAAAAAAATTCTTTGTCATAAGGTAAATGGATTTAAATTAACTTAATTGAATTAATATTAAAATAAGTCACAAATAACAAATAATTAACAATAAAGAAAATGCATTTTTATCAACGAAATAAAGTTTGTAAGTAGAATTTAAAGTTAATTATATGTATTTCATTTTATCCTACATGTTTATTTGACAATAATCATTACGCGAAATGCAATAAACATATATTAAGACTAAGATAACAAATCGACACCAGCTCTGTGCAAGTCAACACAACACAATCAATGATAAAGACAGGAATATGTATTATACATGTAGTACAAATATTACATTGGAACGTATGAGTTAAGGAAAAGGGAAATACCCGTTTACAACGTCTAGTAACAACTTGATAGGAGTTACAAGTAACATCCCTCTATATAAATATCGCACACTGCACATGTATCAAATAGAAGCAATTTGAACTTCATATTGTAAGCACGCTTATTCTCATTAGAAACGTAAACGTATATATTATACAAACACATACATCAAAGCAAGGTAAATTAATAGACTATTTACAATAATGTGAAAATTTTTATATATATTTCAAGAATTTGTTAAAATACTTTTCATTCTATTTTTTATATTTTTACAGATGATGAAACTACTTATCGTTTTGGGATTTGTTACATTCTGCACTGCATATGTCCTACCAGTCTATTACATGCCTGAGTATAATGAAGACGAACATTTGGATGAAGAAATTCGTTTAGTTAGGTCGCCTGGTGACTTGCCTTATGAATATTTTAACGGAGAAGTAGATTTCGAACATCCTAACGATCACAGACGTGAACGGCGATCATTCCAACCTGGTGCACCTAGTTTCCCAATGCCCGGTCAAAATTATCCAACTAGTGTCACTAGTAATATTGAAAAACAAGGTAAAAATACTATGGCTACTATCAACGCTCAACATAAAACAGATAAATATGATGTGGATGCCAGTTGGGGTAAAGTTATTCGAGGACCTGGAAAAAGTAAACCCAATTGGAAGGTTGGAGGTACTTACAGATGGTAGAAGATATACTTTCTCCTATAAAGTGTAATGATTTTCGTGATATTTATTATAGTATTTTTTTTAAATAAAAATATAATTTTTGTATTGTATATATATTGTTTTATTATATCAAAAATATTAACATAAGTTTCTGCACCTAATGGTCACCTAGTGAATACATCTGCAAAATATTTGAGCTGTCAGGAGTTCGGCATAGGAAAAGCTTTACACTAAATAAATAATGAACTTAAAATGGGTTTCATATGTGTTTTTATTAAAAAATAAAAGAATACATTTTAAGTTACTTTGGAAACGTACAAATTAAACTCTATGCAGATAGAAAATATTGCTTTTTACCATTGTATTGCAAAATAATACGGAATGAAGTACTTGACAAAATATTATATATACGAGGTAGGTGCCATAAATTCTCGGCCTGGCAGTTTTACAAGTTTAAACGTGTTCACACTCCGTCACGTCATGCATGCACATACGCGAGGTGTACACTATAAATATGACGGTTCAAAGCCTAGTAGTTTTTAGTAACCAGCCAACCAACGTGACTACCGCACGAAAATGTCTGAGGTAACGAAAATGGAGTACCGCGAGGTCATTTAATTTTTAACAAAAGCAGGGCATACACCTTATAACATTAAACAACGTTTAGACGGCGTTTACGGTGATTCATCTTCTTCGTATTCAACTATAAAAAAGTAGGCAAAATGTTTCCGTTTAAGATAAGAATCCCTGGAAGATGCTGATCGGTCGAATCGACCAACTGAAGTGATAACGCCTCAACAAATATCAATTATTGACCATGTAGTGCTAGAAGATCGCCGTTTGAAAGTGAAAGAATTAGCAGTGATAACAACATTTCCGAAACAAGTGTTCGCCGAATTCTCCATGACCATTTGGGTATGAATAAAATTAGTGCTAGATGGGTACCGCGACTTCTATCTGCTCTCCAACGTGAACGTCGAGTCGAATGTGCGCAGTAGTTTTTCAACATGTGTGGAGACGACCCAAAACTGATTTTGGAGTCCATTGTCACAGGGGATGAAACAATGGTTCTGTTTTACGATCCTCTATCGAAAAGGGAGTCCATGAAATGGCGGCGACCTCATGAACCTCGTCCCAGAAAGGCGAAAGTCGTCCAATCAACGAGGAAGGTGATGGCCACAATATTCTGGGATTGTGGAGCATTTTGCTAATTGACTCTAAAGAGCGCAATACAAGTGTGAAGGGCACATATTATGCGTCTTTATTACATAAATTAAGGGACAGTGTTCGTGCAAAGCGTCATGGAAAATTGACAAAAGGTGTGTGATTATTGCACGACGAAGCTCCCGTCCATACTGCCGCCATTTCACAAGCTGCCATCCGCGAATGCGGCTTTCAAAAATTGGAACAACCATTGTATAGTTCGGATATGGCCCCTTTTGATTTTTTTGTTTTCTCATTTAAAAAAAAAACCTAAGGACATAGTTTTAAGGACCACAGTGAGTTGCAAGCAGCTGTTATAGAACATTTTGACGGAAAAGATTCCAGATTATTTTTACAACGGTATCGAATTGTTAATTAATCGTTGTAATAAATGTATAGAATTTAGGGAAGATTACATTGAATACCTAATAAAAATTCTTATATTGTTCCAAGTTTCTTTTTTGTATATCAGGCCGAGAATTTATGACGCCTACCTCGTATATATAGGTAAGTTTGGAATCAAATACATAAAAGCATTCTCTAATGTTTTTAAAAAAATCGCTCAGATAGGTCAATTTTTGCTTTTAAAATGGCAGGGCTTTGAAGAATCTTTTTCTAAATGTACACCTTCACAAATGTTTCAGTTTTTAATAAACCTTCTTACTGCTTGAATAGTGATGTAAAAAAATGAGTACCCTATATAACATTTTTTTTGAAAAAATTACAAATTAAAAATTATTTTAAAAAAATTCTTAATTCAAATAACTTCAACTGAGAAAAGTTTGACAGTTCTTTAAATTGTAAAAAGCCAGTCTAAATTTTAAAGTTAAGAATAAAAAAGGCACATTTAACTGAATGGGAAATAATAGAGATATTGATAAGCTAAGAAATCATGCGGATGTCTGTGAGTTATTTAGTCGCCAAATTTACAGAAACTGAACGTGTAAAAGATTTGTCTCGAGAAGATCAACCAGGAATAAGAGATGAAACAAGACTGAAAGTGTTCCTTGAAGCAAAGGAACATCATCGTATTTCTTCAAGGCAATTTTTCATAGATAACAATTCATCACAGTTTTGTTGTAGAATTATTTAAAAAAAGAAAAGTATTATCCGTACAAAGTGCACCTAATTCACGAGTTAAACGAACATGATCCAGACCGCCGAATGCAATTTTGCGAAGAATTAATGTTACAATGTGATCAAAACCCAATTTTTTAAACAACATTAATTTTTCTGATAAAGCCAGTTTTTTTCCAAAGGATCAATACATCGCCATATCTGTATATGTATTTGTAAAGGGACAATCCTCATTGGATTCAGGAATCACACAGTCAACACCAACACGAATTAAATGTATGGGTGGGAATGATAGGACGGCGTTTCTTAAAACCTTACATGTTTGAAGGAAACCTGACTGCTGCCTCATATTTAATTTTTTTTACAATTTGACTTGGTGCCAGCAGTGGCACCTCTCTCCTAATAATGAAGATGGCGACGTACCTCATCAGAATATTTGGTTGCATTAAGATTACATGATTCATTTTGAGGCCCGTCAGTACCTTGATGCTACATTTACAGTAAGATGGATAAGGCGGCGGAGACAAATTGAATGGCCAGCGCGTTCCCCCGACCTAACGCCCTTAAATTTTTGTCTATGAGGTTACTTACAATCAAAAATTTATTTCAATAGACCCAACAACTTGGGAGATTTACAACAGAGAATTTGTGATGCAATGCAACAAATTATGCCAGATATTATTGAGCGCAGTATAGAAAGTGTTTACTATTGTGTCAATGCCAAATGGTTGGAGGGGGGCACTTAGAACATTTGCGTTAAGTTTTGTTGATTAACTTGTTTAATATTTTTTATATGTTTACTTTCAGATTATTATTCTTATTAAATTATAACTATTTAAGTTGTGACGTAAATGTGTAATTTTTTTTAAATTGTTACTTTACAAGTTTTGCCCTTTAATCAGTAAGAAGTTATATTGAAAACAGAAAAAAATAGTGAAGGTTGTCATTTTATAAAAATTATGGTGACGTCACTGTACAAAAACCAATGATATCATTCAAAACAAGTTTTGTAAAAAATCGACATTTTAAAAACAAAAACTGACCTGCTCGTGCGGTTTTCTTAAGAATGAATGAATTTTGAACCAAACTTTATCACCGCACTCTATATAGCAAGGCACATACTTTAAATGACCACTAAGTTATTTGGACACAAGAAAATATCTTAGGAAGTGACTTCTATATGCAGTATATTGTTGTAATGTTCAGATATCAAAAATGAAGAGAATTAATTATGATTATCTGTTTTAAAATTATATAGCTTGAATTTAGCAAACGCTCATTTTTAGATTATTGAAAGTTTGTGATTGTTTGAAATTAGAATTATAAATTGATT
Source organism: Amphimallon solstitiale (assembly GCA_963170755.1). Taxonomy (NCBI): domain Eukaryota; kingdom Metazoa; phylum Arthropoda; class Insecta; order Coleoptera; family Scarabaeidae; genus Amphimallon; species Amphimallon solstitiale. The sequence goes on along the minus strand of OY720676.1, from coordinate 40,632,968 downwards.
ATTAGATTGCATATTTCATAATTATTAATGGATTAATATTTTCAAAACGACCGATTTAAATGCATGTATAGCGAAAGTGCCAAAATAATGGTATGCCTAGAAGTAACAGCTTAGAAAAGAATATAAACCTATGCGTAATGTGTTTTTTCCCTTTTACTTTCTAATACGTACGTATAGTATAAGGAAGTAAGTATGTGATGTACGTCTTTGATGTTAACATTTTTGCAGATGTCCACGTTTTCAAATCCTCTAATTCCGAAAGAAGTGGTATTTGAAAACCGTCTTTGTGTATATCTTTCTCTCTCTCTCTCTCTCTCTCTCTCTCTCTCTCTCTTTGTATATCAGTGTCCACTATAGTGGCCAACCTATTAGAGCTCTCACACCTTTATAGTTACGAATATAATCTTTCTCTTGAGATCTGATTCGACTTTTAGTAAAATCGGTAAACCAAAAGACGTAGTTTACTTCTACGAAAAAATTAAATTTTACCATTATTTGGCCAAGTTTACTAAGTTAAAAATATTTGAAGAATACAAAAGTACTCAAAAGTAAATATAAGAAAAATTTTATATCAAACTTTCTCGAAATACATACCGACAGTAAGTCTTTTAATCTTATTGAAAAACAGCTTTTGCAAATATCTCACAAGTCATGGTTTATATTGAGAGTATAATAGTATTAAAAGCTTGATTTTGAATAACTCTAGTGTTAAAAAAAAAAGATAATTCCGACATGAAGTAGTACTTTTACACTTGCCTAATTGCAGTTTTTTGCAAATATTTGAAAAGTATGACTATGGATTCTCTACAGACCTATTACAAGCATAAAAGAATTTAGAGGAAAATTTGGAAAAGTTTTTGTTCATAAAAAATTTCAAGATTTGGTCTGGAAATAACAATTTAAGATTTGTCGGTGAGATAGGGCAGGTCTACATTCCAGGGATGGACTTAGGTGAATAATGTAATTCGAAATTGGGCACAGTAATGTCATTATTACAATAATACGTAACAACCTGTATATTATGTATGTAATGTTCTAATGTAGACAATATACGAATTTTTTCAAATCGGGTTTGTCAACACGACGACTTGCGTTCAATAAAAATATTTACAACTTATGATATGTATTTATAAAATTATATGCATCTATAGCGGCGATGTAGGGGACGTGGAAAAGCACTGTGTGTACTGGGCCGATGTATTGTTTACTTTTATTAGTTACGTGTGTTTTATTGTGTAAATATGTCTTGTTGAAAGGTGGATAAGAGATTTGCCAGCGTTAGAATGTGATGGTATTCAACTCTTAAGCAAAATTTGCAATATATTACTGTCGTAGCATAATAGAACATGTATCGTCAGATACACATAAAGCAAGTAACGGCAAACTGAGAAAAACTTAGAGCAAAATTATATATTGAACTGATTTTACTCATAGTAAACAAAATTTATAGTTGATATAAAACTAGTCTCTTATTTAACTGAAAAATAAATTTATTTTTAAGAGGCAAGTAAAGAATATATTAGAAAAGACCATAAAATATACTTATATGAATTTTTTTTGTATCCAACCACACATGTTGTATGCTAAATAAATAATGTGTTTATTTCCAGTAAAGTGTCAAAGTTTAGAAAAACTTTTATCCGCCTTTCAATAAAGTATTTGTCTCTCAACCTTCGTAAAAAGTCGGTAATTTTCGACTAAATAAGAATAAAGAACAAGAAGAGATCAATTTCCGTTATAATCACAATACTGTTAGATAGATTTGCTTTATAAGTGTGTGTATTTGTGCAAGATGCAAAAAAAGGCTCCCAAAACGAAATATGTAATGGATGTGTCAAGTACTCTTACTGATTGGCGTTTTGGGAATATGCGGACAATTTCATAGGTAGGTAGGTATGTATATATATAATAAACTTCTGTATGTACGTATTATGTGCTTGTACCTACTGCCTTTTATATACCATATCAAGGTGCTGCTGTTTAATTTTATGTGTCTTTTTGTATATAGCAAATGGTATTGATGCAGCAGTTAGTAATTAAGGCTGTTGTTCAAAGTCAAAGAACACAATAATATAAAAGAAAATAAGGCTCAGTTTTAGGATTGTTCGATAAATAATTCGTATAATGTTTGTTAGAATATTATCATTGAAATCAAATATAGAAGGTTGGTACATACTCTAATGCTCTTGTGCAAAGTCATATGTAGGTACGGGTTTCTTTGGGACTAGGGGGACCCACTGATTAGGTTGTAGAATAGATGGAAAAAAATATTTCATAATTTACTCGGATAGGAATTCCTTTGCCACAATCGCCGTCTTTTGAAATGGCCGGTCTGCGTTGAAATTCTGTCCGCAGATTCGAGCATGCTCACATTGTAATAGTTGTTAGTTATTCGCATACGAAAACGCCTTTTGCAAAATATTTTGTACGTGCATATTTTCTATAAATAATTTTAACGGAAATCCTAAAAATAAGTCCTAGTTTCTTTTATTATCTTAAGTGTAGTATTAAATACCTTAATAAATGTTTAATGTTTAACAAGTAAATGTCAGGTAAATAATGAAAGTAATAACATAATATTGTCCTAACATTTTAATAGACTTTGTGAAACTATAAACGTAGTATCTGTTTTATTATTTTGAAGTATATGATGTTTCATCAAGTACTAATTGCAACAACCATAAATTTTCTTAGTCCTTTAAAGATGATGCTCACTACAAAAGTGACTTATTCCGCAGTATTAATGCTTTAGTACTACAGCATTAGTTATATATAAGTATACAATGTTTGTATTTGCAGATCGAAACAAAGATGGAGCTATCTTTAAAACAGGGCCCACCTACAAGATGTAAGTTTGTAGTAAATTTACTATTACATTCTTTATAAAGTTATGTTTTAGTGAAGCTTGCCGAATGCAAATATGATGATAGCCCTTTTCCCGGGAGTAAGCAGTTTCCTGTATTCAGTAACACTTCAACAATTGTAAGTAATTTTTCAATAATTTTACTTTATTGTTTTAGGGTTTGAAGGCCTATCTACAATCAAGAGTGGATGGGCAGGTAGTACCAACTACATTTTAAGTAAATATTATAATACTATACTTAAAACCTACGTTTCATTTTGTTATTGAATATTTCCATAAGTTCTAACTGGATTTCTGTGTTTCTAATAAATCTTTGCACTGTTACTGTATGTATGTATGAATGTACACCCAAACATTTTCTTTCCTACTACTATTAGTGCCAGGCTTACATTTATTAACATTCAATAATAATCTGCTGTATCTACTTGTGAAATAGTCGTATGATAAATAGAACTCTAAAGAATTGTGTGTTTTTACAATCCTCTATACTTTAAAAATCAGTGCAGCTACTTTCATAGATAAAACCTTCATTTTCAGATCGAGAAATACTAACTGAAGATTTGTCAGCAAAGGCTAATAAAGAAGATGTACTTTTGTATACAGTACACAAAGTATTTAACTTATCTAATGCAAGGAAAGAAATTTACTTAAAAAAATATGAACAATGAACAAATTTTCATGGTGTTTGTCTTGCAACTACATTTTAATTTATTTTTTTACATTTTCAATGAAATTTGTTAATATTATATATATTCTTTTTTAAGCATTGATGTCATATTTATAATTAGTCTCAGTTCGAAGCTGCTCTTTTAACTTCCATACCACTTGCAATTTTTAAAACAAAGAGAACTGTGGAAGATACAATTTTTGTGAGTTATGTGTATACAGGGTGTAACAAAATAAGTGTAAAACATTTCAGGGGGTGATTCCTTAGCGAAAAAGAGATAGGGTCTTTCATATAAAAAAAACTTCAATGGAGCATCCCTTGTTAATATACAGCCCCATAAAGGGGGTACATAAAATTTGTTTTACAATTTTTTTCACAAACACTAAAAATGTAATTTATTTCCAATGTAACTTTTTGTCTGATTATTTGTTTACCATTTAAAAATCTATTTCCAATACCTTGTTTCATTCGAAACAAAAAATGTCTCTTGAATTTTTTGCCCAAAAGTAATAAGTTCCCAGCAAAAAATTATTTTACGAACAACTACAGAGATACATCGTCATAAATGCGAACTGGATTAGTATTGTTATTTTGTAGTTACTACCTGCATCAAAATACATGTGATTGAAGATGAATAAACAAAACTAATTTATTAATAACAAAACATAAAACATGTAGAAATCATAGTAAATGTTCAATATGTCCACCTTCAGTCATTACACATGCGTCTAGACGTCGGCGCATTGAGCCAAGTATTCGCTCAAATATTCCTGGATTCTCTCTAATTACCCTGCACGCATCGATGATGCGGTTTCTTAAGACATCTACATCGCGAACAGGAGTAGGATAAACCAAAGTCTGTAAATGGCCCCAGGTAGAGAAATCGAGAGGATTGAGATCCCGGGATCGAGCGGGCCAATCTGTGGTCCTCTCGACCTATCCAATGATTTGGATATGTTTGGGTTAAATGCTGACGTGCTGCTTGACTAAAATGGGCGGGAGCCCCATCATGCATAAAAAACATATCCCTTCTGACGCCCAAAGGAACTTCCTCCAGCAGTACTGGATGCACTTCTCTTAAAAATTGAGTGTATGCCTCACCATTTAATCGAGGAGGTAGAACATGAGGGCCAATTAAATAATCCCCAATAACTCCGAGGCACACGTTAAGAGAAAAGTGTTCTTGATGGTTAGCTTGTACAATAGCGTGAGGGTTTTCATCAGCCCATATGTGGTTATTATGAAAATTAATTATCTTGTCCCGAGAAAAAGTACATTCGTCTGTGAATTCGATCGTCTTCAGAAAGTCAGGATTTCTTCTAATCATTTCCAGCATCCAATTGGAAAATTCAAGATGGTTCGGAAAATCTCGCTGTAACAGTGCCTGTACTCGTTGCAGATGGTAAGGGTATAAGAGTTGTTCCTTTAAAATTCGAAATACCGTCATATGGTCAACATTTAACTCGAAAGCAATCTTTCTAGTACTGCTAGTAGGTTGTTCTTCAACCAAATTAAGTTCTGCTTCTTCAAGATGTGTTGTTCTAACTTCTCGATGGCGACCACAATCCTGCGTTCTTTTGTCGAATGAACCATATTCTTGTAATCGTTGATGAAGTCAGGCAAATATTCTATGCGAAGGATGCTGCCGTTGAGGATACATTTCAGCATATCTTCTAGAAGCTTCTAACCCATTCCCCTGCGACAGCCCGTAAACGTAATGCATATCAGCCATTTCCTCATTTGTGTATGCCATTTTAATAACAAGTAAATTATTAAACTAACAAATTACGAACAAAACAACGACACACAATTAAGTATTAATTCAATTTCAAAAATTTACAAACTGGCAGCGTGATACCACTACTAGCGGCCTACTAAATAAATTAGTTTTACATTTTCGTTTTATGACGATGTATCTCTGTAGTTGTTCGTAAAATAATTTTTTGCTGCGAACTGATTACTTTTGGGCAAAAAATTCAAGAGACATTTTTTGTTTCGAATGAAACAAGGTATTGGAAATAGATTTTTAAATGGTAAACAAATAATCAGACAAAAAGTTACATTGGAAATAAATTACATTTTTAGTGTTTGTGAGAAAAATTGTAAAACAAATTTTATGTACCCCCTTTAAGGGGCTGTATCTTAACAAAGGATGCTCCATTGAAGTTTTTTTATATGAAAGACCCTATCTCTTTTTCGCTAAGGAATCACCCCCTGAAATGTGTTACATTTATTTTGTTACACCCTGTATAGTAGACGTAAAGAATATTTATACTTCAGCTAAACAAATTGTTTATTAAGAGTAAGTATGAAACCTATTTCAGTTACTAGTTTTCTCAACATAATTAATGTGTAATTTTTTAAAGTTTAATAGTTCGTTTATTTAAGCTAACTAAATAATATTCTTCTGTCTAATATATTGATTAGGATTGAGAATACATCACATTTACAATAAAACTAAATTTTATTAGTATCTACATTAACTTTGCTCAACATTGATAATATTTTATTTAAAATCAAACATTTAACTTTATTAAGACAACAATAAATTCTGCTACTTTTGAACACTAGCGTCTACTTTATTTAAAAAAAGGTGTATTCATATTAAATATAGTTTTTGTTTAACGTTTAAGTGTACAGAATAAATATATTTGATTCAAACAAATATTTCTCTCAGTGCAGTAAGCATTTAATTCGGATGTACCTAAAGTGCTAGTAGCGTGTTGTAAATATAGTGATTTACGATGAAATTAAAGCTTCAATTGTCAATAACATACACGATAAACATATTTGGGTGTCAGGAGGTGAAACTACTGATAAAGGACACAATATTGCAAATGCTTTTGTTAGGGTGACGGACAGCGATACGGCTATGTCCACAAATCTACTCGCATCTAAGATACTCGAAGGAACTAATGCAGAATCCATATCATATAAAATAACTTCGTGTTTGAAATCTCTGTATGGTGAAAAGCACGATAAAAATAAAGAACAGGTGTTAGTATTTGTAACGATGTAGCTGTATGAAGGCGGCTGGTCGGCTTCTACAACAAACATACAGTAGTATGACGCATATTACATGTTTCGCATGCTATCTTTTTCAATGCTTTTCCCAATTATCTGGTGCAGCTAGTGATAATGTCAAATCAGTCAAATTAATAGCCGTCAAAGACGAAAATATAATTTTTTATATAAAATATATTTTTATATAAATATACTAAAGAATATGGGATGGGTTGGGTAGAAAATTGAACTTAGCATTTGATAATATGTCTGTTTTAAATTTAGTTTAACTGCTTTTAGCTATACCAATAATCATATGGATTCTCAGTTACTTTTGAAAAAATCTCTCAATAAACTCATAAAACAAAATATATAACAACAATATTTATTTAAATAGTATATTTTTATTAAAAAATAAATATAACATAAATTATTTGTACACAAAACTATATATCACATAGATTCTACCATCTGTAAGTGCCACCGACACTCCAATTAGGTTTACTCTTGCCAGGTCCACGAACAACTTTACCCCAATTTGCTTCGACATCGTATTTGTCCGTTTTATGTTGAGCGTTGATAGTTGCCTTGGTATTTTTACCTTGTTTTTCAACATTACTAGTGACGCTAGTTGGAAAATTCTGATCGGGCATTGGAAAACCAGGTACACCAGGTTGGAGTGATCTTCTTTCACGTGCGTGCTCCTCAAGATGTTCTGAATCTGCTTCGTCGTCTAAATGTTCGTAGAGAAATTCTACAGGGGAGCTGACGTAACGATTTTCTTCATCCAAAGAATCGCCCTCGGTATACTCGGGGACGTAGTAAACTGGTAAGACATAGGCAGTGCAGATTGTAACAAATCCCAAAACGATAAGTAGTTTTATCATCTGTAAAATTATAGAAATTGATACAACAAATACTATAAAAATCCATCAAAGAAACAGAAAGGAATAAACTAACAGAGAATTATAGAATATGACAATTATAAAAATTAATTTAATTTACCTTGTTTATTTATATATGTTTACAAAAACTGACGTCTAAAATGTAAGTCAACTTACAATACGAAGTTAGATTCAATACTATGTGATATAACCCCAGTGTGCCATATTTATATAGAGGGGTGGTGAATATAACAATCATAAAACCATTACTGGGGATTACGTAGGGGGTATTACCCGTTTTCTTGACTCATGTACTCTTAACGTCTTTAGTACATACTAGGTCTATCTCTCTAATTAACAATGACGATATGACTTGAATAATGATAACCTTGATCTGTTATCTTTGGTTTTTACTTGTTTACTTTATTATGCACGCCGTGCTTGATTAACCAACCGTTTAGAAATACGCAAAAAATAGATAGCAATTTAAAATATTTTAAAAAGTAATTTATGAATAGTATACATTAATAAAAGATGTATTTTAGAATTAATTATTTTATTTTAAATAAAAGTAATTTTTGGAACATGTATATCATTATATACATTTTACTTTCTTATACGTAGTATAAGGAAGTATTGTGATGATGAAAATTTTCGACCTCCAGATTTTTGCAGATGTCCACGTTTTGAAGTCACCTGATACCAAAAACGTAGTTTTTAAAAAATGTCTGTGTGTGTGTCTGTGTGTGATCACGATGGCGGTCAAACCGCTGTAGATATCTATTCCAAATTTTGTATTAATATATACAGGGCAATCCAAATTAAGTGTTCACCATTGGTAACTTTGTTATTATTAAAGATACAAGATTGTTTAAATTAGCAAACTTATAGTACTTTTAACGCTATTTAAGATGGAAGAATAAAAAAAACAAATGAGCTACGCGTTTTCGAGTTTTGCCGAAAAATATTTTTTTTTCAAATGGAAACCCCTGTATATTATATCATTTTCTGCTAGAACTTTAATTTTTAAACAAAAAATCTTATAAAAAATTTTTTTCTGGGATTAAAAATACTTGAGATATAATGAACCGTGACTCAAATCAGATTCATTGACAATATCTAGTATGGAATTCTCACGGTTGGCCTCAAAATATGCGATAACTGCAATTTCCGTGGCCTCGCTTTTTATAAAAGTCCTTTTTGTCCTTGTTTTGGCAAAACACTCTCATTGCCTCTAAATTTTCGGTAAAGTCTCAGAAAATATTGCTCATGTGGTTGTGTTCGGAGTGGATATAATTCAGCGTAGTGTTCTTTTGCCCTCCTAGAGGATTTTCTGGACACTAAATAAGATTCTAACATATCACACTTTTCTGAATGGGTAAAAATCATTTTTTTGTCAAATTAATAACTAGCACACTGAAACTTATGAGTGAAAAACTAATAAAACTGTACTAATATTTGACGTTTGGTAGAAAGACTTATCGTCGTTTTCATAGATACATAGAAATGCACTTGACTTAGCTGTTTTTGTGTATTCATTATAACTCAAGTATTTTTAAACCCAGTAAAAAATTTCTTATAAGATTTTTTTGTTTAAAAATTAAAGTTCTAGCAGAAAATGATATAATATACAGGGGTTTCCATTTGAAAAAAAAAATATTTTTGGCAAAACTCGAAAACGCGTTGCTCATTTGTTTTTTTTATTCTTCCATCTTAAAGACCGTTAAAAGTACTACAAGTTTGCTAATTCAAACAGTCTTGTATCTTTAATAATAACAAAGTTACCAATGGTGAACACTTAATTTGGATTGCCCTGTATAGTATATAATAATAATTTGATATAAAAAAATGCATTCATTACAAATTTCAAAAATGACTGTAAAGATAGGAAGAAATGTAATACATGTTCGTAGAAAAGTTGTAAAATAGAATGGCATTTAGTATTGTTAATTTTACTTTCTTATACGTAGTATAAGGAAGTATTGTGATGATGAAAATTTTCGACCTCGAGATTTTTGCAGATGTCCACGTTTTGAAGTCCCCTGATACCAAAAAACTGGTTTTTAAAAAATGTCTGTGTGTCTGTGTCTGTGTGTGTGTGTGTGTGTGTGTGTGTGACCACGATAGCCGTCAAACCGCTGCAGATATCAATTCCAAATTTTGTATTTACGTTTATAATCTGCCTCTTGAGATCTGATTAGTTTTTCAGTAAAATTGGTAGACCGGAAGTAGTACTTTACTTCAGTGAAAAAATCGAATTTTGCAAATATTTCGTCAACTACTAAGTTTAAACAAATTTATAAAGAATTCATATGTACTTAAAATTAAAATTGAGAACCATTTTATTTAAAAAGTTTTTCGAAATTACTACCGGAAGTAGGCCTTTTACTCTTATCAAAAATCAGTTTTTGCCAATATTTTGCAAGTTATGCTTTTTAGACAGGTACGCTACGAATATAAAAGTATTTAGAACTTAATTTCCAATATCTTTTGTATAAAAAAAATTTCAAAATTCGGACCAGAAGTATCACTTTTACTATTACCGATTAACGATTTTTGGCAAATATGTCGTAAATTATGCATTCTATATATATTTATTAAGAGTACAAAAGTATTTAGAATTGGATTTGCAATATTTTTTGTATACATGAAATTTCAAAATTCGGACCGGAAGTAGCACTTTTATTCTTAGCGAGTAGTACTTTTCTTCGAATATCTTGCAAAGTATGCATACTATAGCGATTATTAAGAGAATGAAAGTACTTAGAATAGGATTTTGAATAAGTTTTGTATAAAAAAATTCTTAATATTGTATAGTTTGAAACGCTCATACGTATAAGAAAGTCGTGTGGTGGCCACACCTCATTTTTTTGATGGTAACAAGTTTACTGAGATGAATTTCTCTGTATAAGATTTTCTCCTATACGTAATCGTTTTCAAAACATTTTTTTTTAAATAATGTATTTAATATATCTAATACATGAATAATTTTGGATGAGTTGTATTTACAGTATTAATTTTCTCAATTTAAATTAAGCTTTTTAAGTGCGATCGTATTTGTCTAGAAACTTAATTTCAAACATATACTTTTGTTAATAAATATTGCATGTATATTGCATATCTCTTACTAACAGTTACTAGTTAATTTCTATGTTCTCTAAAATAAATAACGAAACAGCAACTTTCAAAATAAGTTAACAATAAGTCAAGTAATGATAAACTTTTCAAAGAATATCATTTAATACACAATAATCCTGTCAATTAGAAGAGGGGAACTACAAAATTCGAATCTGTTTCTGGTTATGTATCTATTTAACATTCTGAAGTATTCAAATATTTATAATTTTAATCTCTACTTATTGTATGCAATTATAATATAATATAATCCTACCAATTAGAAGAGGGGAACTACAAAATTCAAATCTCTGTCTGGTTATGTATCCATGTAATATTCGGAAGTATTCAAATATTTATCTTTCTAATCTCTACTTATTGTAGGGAGTTATATACTTATTCAATAAGGAAATCCCAACTAACTCTTCGAAAATTACACCTAAACTATTAAATTTTCTTAAGGTAATTACTCTCAGAACAGATTAAATCGAATAATAAGTAATCTTTTGGAAAAGTACATTTATCCTTTGAAAATAATATGACTGAGTTACTACCTGATAAGGGGAAATACAAAGTCTTAATGTATGTTTATATGTATATACTTAAAATGCAAAAGTAAAATCATATTTATCATAATTATTTCCAATATATAATTAGCACATTCAAGTCCATTGTTTTCTATAAAAATATGTTACAAACAAATACAATAAAATGCAGTAATATGTGTTTTATTATTGTTTTCAAAAAGTATAATAAATCCTGGGAAGACAACACGATTTTCTTGAATGCATGTAAAATCCGTATGTTAAAATTACGCTAAAGTTAATGGAAATCAATTTTAGAACACATTTGTATTGTCTTCATAAATGTACTTAAACTGCATAATTTTTTTATAAATATTCGCAAAACGTTCTTTAAAAATAAAGCATTACAGGGAATATTGAAAATTAATTTAGACACAACGTATATGAAATTAAATTTAATATTTTTATATTTTTAATAAGTCTAGGTCAAACGCATAATTTGAACAATTTTTGTTATAAGTCAAAGTGTTACTTATGAATCAAATTTTTAATCCTTTTTACTCAAAACATACTTTAAGTTGTATTCTGATTACTTTTCCCAACTCTTAATAAATGTATATGGAATAAATATTTTTTTATACTTACAACAGTTGTCCTGATATGATGAGGTTTTCGCGTTGATGTTTTTATTACCAAAAAGAAATCAGTCTCAATACAAATATCTTTCGTATAACAATTTGTTTGTAATCAGAGGAGATTTATGCGTGAAAATTTGCAAAAATTCTTAGTAAGAAAGCAAAAAATTAATTCGTGTATGTATGCATATCACGTTTACATAGGATTTTGTGGTGTGTTGAAATTACTGTAATATTTAAAACTAACAGGGTACTTATTTTTGTTACAAAAAAAGGTGGATTATATCAACATTTTCCGGCTTTTCATTGCTATAAGAATATGACATAAAATAATGGAAAAATAATGTACAAACTGAATTCAAGCAACCACCCTATAACTATCATCTATAGCGTGCCTTTGTTTTTATTTGTTTTGTTTAGTAATTCATTTTAACGGACATAGTATAAATAAATCTAGTGGGCGTAACTTTTAAAAGTGATCTATTTTTGTCAGTTGATATAAAACATTAATTGCTTTTAATTATTTATTAATGACGTGGTGAAGATGTTCTTTTTTCATTATGCATTAATAGTTTGAATGGTACTTGAATGGACCGTTTCGTTCAATAAATCATATAAATAATTTCAATACGTACTGCATTTGACAACAGAAATAATATGGCCAAACATTTTTAATCAGTACAACTGTATTATAATTTATTGACAAAAATAATTTAATTTAGTTTTAATTTACAAGTTAATAATATGCTAAAATACGAATATAAATAGCCTATTTTATTATTATTTTATTAGAGTGATGAAAAACGTGTTTACTCTAAGGGCTGATTAAGCCTAATCATTGAATATCTCCAACAGGAGTTTTTCAATGCCAAGAAATACACGGGCTATGTAAACAGTTTTTAAGAATTTATTGATAGTTGGCGACATATTTGCTAGTGCATTTAATCTAAATTAGTATATTTTGTTCTAATAATATTGGTGACATTTGCTGCATTTGAATTTATTCTTTGTGCTTTTAACGTTAATTTTATTTTATAAATAAATTGCAGTATTTGGTTTGTTAATTTAGCATCTGAGAGTTTCTGTGTACATAGCACATATTTAACGTTTTTATTATGAAATAATTAGCAAAGTGCAACAAACTTGAATGATACTGAAACAAATTTATTTATAACTTGCTATTAAGAAATACAAAATTATTGAGAAAATAAAAAAAATACAATATGCAAACACAGAGTATATAGAATAGAATTGAGATAACGTGTCAGAATTGTAATAGAATAAAAAAATGAGGTGTGGCCACCACACGACTTTCTTATACGTATGAAAGTGTTACTTCCGGTCCGAATTTTGAAATTTCATTTATATAAAAAATATTCCAAATCCAACTTTAAGTACTTTTGTACTCTTCATAAATATATATAGAATGCATAATTTACGACATATTTGCAAAAAACCGATTTTCGATAAGAGTAAAAAGCCTACTTCCGGCAGGAATTTCGAAAAAAATTTTTAATAAAATTCTTCTTAAATTTAATTTTAAGTACATATGAATTCTTTATAAATTTGTCTAAACTTAGTAGTTGACGAAATATTGGCAAAATTCGAGTTTTTCACTGAAGTAAACTACTACTTCCGGTCGACCTAATTTGCTGAAAATCTAACCAGTTCCCAAGAGGGAGATTATACACGTAAATACAAAATTTGGAATTGATATCTCCAGCGGTTTGACCGCTATCGTGGTCACAGGCAGACAGACAGACAGACAGACAGACACACAGACAGACAGACAGACATTTTTTAAAAACCACTTTTTTTGGTATCAGGGTACCTCAAAACGTGGACATCTGCAAAAATCTCGAGGTCGAAAATTTTCATCATCACAATACTTCCTTATACTACGTATAAGAAAGTAAAAACTCCCAAAACTGAATCGTTCTCATCAGAAAAGATAATATATTAGTGGATATCAATTAATTATATTTCTGTGGTAAGCTGAAAGTTACACATATTCAAAATGATGTTATTTTTATTTTTAGTTATATTGTTCATTTCAATTATAGAAGAAGCACTACAATTACTAAATCATAAATGAAAATTATTATTAATTAATTCCAAAATATACCTTCATAGAGTAAAACAAATGCATATGAAAATATAGTCGTTGTCAATAATTATAAAAAAATTAATCCCTGGGTTATGTTCATATGTAAGTAGTCCTAACCACTGTTTAATATTTTATCAGGTACTCGAAACACTGGTTAAAATTTCTTTGATTATCGGCGTTCTTAATCAATGGTTACCGCTAACAGATGTTGGAGAAACGCAAATTTATACTAACCGGTGTTTTAATCAATGACTACGCTAACCGGTATTTTAATCGGAGTTGGAAACACCGACCCTAAGTTTATCAAAAACGTTGCCAAGGCAAATGGAATCTGTCACTGTTAGCAGGTTAAACATAAACATGTTTTCATTAAAATCCACACGAAATTGGAGGGAACTTAACGATATCCCTTTTGATAAATAAGAATGTAATAAAGGAATGAATAAAAATATATAACGTGAGTAGGAAGTTCCACCTATTTCGTACATAAAATATACATCTTAAAAAATAAAAATATGAGGTGTGGCCACCACACCACTTTCTTATACGTATGAGCGTTTCAAACTGTACAATTTTAAGAATTTTCTTAATACAAAACTTGTTCAAAATCCTATTCTAAGTACTTTCATTCTCTTAATAAATCGCTATAGAATGCATACTTCGCAAGATATCAAAAAATGAGGTGTGGCCACCACACGACTTTCTTATACGTATGAAAGTGTTACTTCCGGTCCGAATTTTGAAATTTCGTTTATACAAAAAATATTCCATATCCAACTCTAAATACGTTTGTACTCTTGATAAATATATATAGAATGCATAACTTACGACATATTTGCAAAAAATCGCTATTCTATAGGAGTAAAAGTGGTACTTCCGGTCTGAATTTTGAAATTTTTTTTATATAAAAGATATTGAAAATTATGTTTTAAATACTTTTATACTCGTAACGTACTTGTCTTAAAAGCATGACTTGCGAGATATTCGCAAAAAACTGATTTTCGATAAGAGTAAAAGACCTACTTCCGGTAGGAATTTCGAAAAACTTTTTTAAGACAATTTGTTTCAAACTTAATTCTAAGTACATATGAATTCTTTATAAATTTGTTTAAACTTAGTAATTGACGAAATATTTGCAAATTTCAATTTTTTCACTGAAGTAAACTACTACTTCCGGTCGGCCGATTTTGCTCAAAATCTAATCATTTCTCAAGAGGCAGATTACACACGTAAATACAAAATTTTGAATTGATATCTACAGCGGTTTGACCGCTATCGTGGTCACACACACAGAGAGACAGACACACACACAGAGAGAGAGACACACACACATACACACACAGACATTTTTTAAAAACCACTTTTTTGGTATCAGGGGACCTCAAAAGTGGACATCTGCAAAAATCTCGAGGTCGAAAATTTTCATCATCACAATACTTCCTTATACTACGTATAAGAAAGTAAAAGTAACTGTTTAATCCAAATAAAAAAAAATGAGGTGTGGCCACCACACGACTTTCTTATGCGTATGAGCGTTTCAAACTATACAATCTTAAGAATTTTTTTATACAAAACTTTTTCAAAATCCTATTCTAAGTACTTTTATTCTCTTAATAAATCGCTATAGAATGCATACTTTGCAAGATATTCGAAAAAAGTGCTACTCGCTAAGAGTAAAAGTGCTACTTCCGGTCCGAATTTTGAAATTTCATGTATACAAAAAATATTGCAAATATAACTCTAAATACTTTTGTACTCTTATTAAATATATATAGAATGCATAACTTACGACATATTAGCAAAAAATCGCTATTCGATAAGAGTAAAAGTGGTACTTCCGGTCTGAATCTTGAAATTTTTTTTATACAAAAGATATTGAAAATTATGTTCTAAATACTTTTATACATGTAACGTACCTGTCTAAAAAGCATGACTTGCGAAATATTCGCAAAAAACTGATTTTCGATAAGAGTAAAAGACCTACTTCCGGTAGGAATTTCGGAAAACTTTTAGATAAAATTATTCTCAATTTTAATTTTAAGTATGTATGAATTCTTTATAAATTTGTATAAACTTAGTATTTGACGAAGTATTGGCAAAATTCGATTTTTTCACTGAAGTAAACTGCTACTTCCGGTGTACCGATTTTACTGAAAAACTAATCAGATCTCAAGAGGAAGATTATACACGTAAATACAAAATTCGGAATTGATATCTCCAGCGGTCTGACCGCTATCGTGGTCACACACAGACACACAGACACACAGACACACAGACAGACAGACAGACAGACAGACAGACACACAGACATTTTTTAAAAACCACTTTTTTGGTATCAGGGGACCTCAAAACGTGGACATCTGCAAAAATCTCGAGGTCGAGAATTTTCATCATCACAATACTTCCTTATACTACGTATAAGAAAGTAAAAAATGAGGTGTGGCCACCACACGACTTTCTTATACGTATGAAAGTGTTACTTCCGGTCCGAATTTTGAAATTTCATTTATACAAAAAATATTCCAAATCCAACTCTAAATACTTTTGTACTCTTCATAAATATATATAGAATGCATAATTTACGACATATTTGCAAAAAATCGCTATTCGATAAGAGTAAAAGTGGTACTTCCGGTCTGAATTTTGAAATTTTTTTTATACAAAAGATATTTAAAAGTATATTCTAAATACTTTTATACTCGTAATGTACCTGCCTAGAAAGCATGACTTGCGAGATATTCGCAAAAAACTGATTTTCGATAAGAGTAAAAGAACTACTTCCGGTAGGAATTTCGAAAAACTTTATTAAAACAATTTTTCTCATATTTAATTTTGAGTACATTTGAATTCTTTATAAATTTGTTTAAACTTAGTAATTGACGAAATATTTGCAAAATTCGATTTTTTCACTGAAGTAAACTACTACTTCCGGTCTGCCGATTTTGCTCAAAATCTAATCAGTTCTCAAGAGGGAGATTATATTCGTAAATACAAAATTTGGAATTGATATCTACAGCGGTTTGACCGCTATCGTGGTCACACACACACAGACACACACACACACACACACACACACACACAGACACACAGACACACAGACACACAGACATTTTTTAAAAACCACTTTTTTGGTATCAGGGGACCTCAAAACGTGGACATCTGCAAAAATCTCGAGGTCGAAAATTTTCATCATCACAATACTTCCTTATACTACGTATAAGAAAGTAAAAGTGCTCCTCGCTAAGAGTAAAAGTGCTACTTCCGGTCCGAATTTTGAAATTTCATATATAGAAAAAATATTGCAAATATAGTTTTAAATACTTTTGTACTCTTGATAAATATATATAGAATGCATAACTTACGACATATTTGCAAAAAATCGCTATTCGATAAGAGTAAAAGTGGTACTTCCGGTCTGAATTTTGAAATTTTTTTTATACAAAAGATATTTAAAAGTACATTCTAAATACTTTTATGCTCGTAATGTACCTGCCTGGAAAGCATGACTTGCGAGATATTCGCAAAAAACTGATTTTCGATAATAGTAAAAGACCTACTTCCGGTAGGAATTTCGAAAAACTTTATTAATACAATTTTTCTTAAATTTAATTTTGAGTACATTTGAATCCTTTATAAATTTGTTTAAACTTAGTAATTGACGAAATATTTGCAAAATTCGATTTTTTCACTGAAGTAAACTACTACTTCCGGTCTGCCGATTTTGCTCAAAATCTAATCAGTTCTCAAGAGGGAGATTATATTCGTAAATACAAAAGTTGGAATTGATATAGAATAGGATTGTGAATAATTTTTGTATAAAAAAATTCTTAAAATCCTATAATTTGAAACGCTCATACGTGTAAGAAGGTCGTGTGGTGGCCACACCTCATTTTTTTTAAATATTTTCATATTTTCACATCACTTTTCCATTTTGAATTTTAATTCCCGAATTCAAATTTTTTTTAGAATGCTAAGACTCATAATTTACTAATTAATATCTCGTTAACTTCTTTTAGATATATTTCTAAAAAATAGAAACGTAATCAAACAGGAATTTTAGAACAGTTTCCACTAAGTTAAGGAGTGGAGCTTCATAATAATAGAAATTACAAATTTGAGCTGACAATAACGTCACGACATATTGAATTTTTGTAATATATTAATAGAATATTTCCTGGTTGTACAAGCTATTTATATATCTAAAAAATCTCTTAAATATAAATTATGGGTAAACGAAAGTTTTGTAAAATGAAATTTGATCCACATTTTTTTATATAATATTTTTACATATTACTTAGGGCTACGTTAAAAAAACACAGTTTTTAATTTTTGACATACGCAGATTATTTATTACAAACAACTTTCACGTAAATTCATTTGCCTTCATTTGTTATAATTTTTGTCACTGTGATGTCTAAATTCATCTTTTTCCTTTAATTTACCTCAAAATTTTTTCTTTACTTTTTTTTTAAAAATTGCTCGACTCAGTTCTTTTTGCATCTTGTTGAAGTAACTTCTTTCGAGGTGACTCCGTTGCTTGATGATTTTAATTTAACTTTATAAATCAAAAGTGTGTAATTTATTTTTTTATACCAAGTTACCATATTGTACTCAATGAATTAACTTAGCTTCAAATAAATAAGAAATAAAATATAGATTTTTTATATGTAATTAATATAAGGTAATATAATGAGTTTATATTTCTGGATTATGCAAGTTGGAACTAATACATATGAATAAAATGTAATTCACTGTCCTACATTTTGTTAGATTAATGTTGCACAGTTTTTTTTATAAAAAAATTGTGAAAAAAATTAAAATAATGATTGAGAAGATATAATTACCACAATGATATTATTTGCGTTAAATTGAAATGAATCATTCCGGAAATCTTATGTGTATTTCCCATAAAAAAAACGTATCTATATATAAGTTTACCCGATATATTTATATACCGTTGAAGATTATTATTGACAAAAAGAGCAGATTTAATTGAACATTTATACAAATATTAACTATGTGCTCATATATGAATATCAAGGTAAGTATATATGAATACAATATCTATGTAATATGTATATGATGATAAACATAAACATAAAAAATCACCAAATCGATGAATGTAATCCATATAAATACAAATAATCTTTATCATATTTGAAGAACATTTTTCCTGTTTGTATATAGATCTAATTTTACACTTAACAATATATTTTTTGCGTCGGCTCTGCAGACATGAAAAGATTTATTAAATAAACATTTACTTTATATAAGGATTCCCTTCAAAAAAAGAACAGTCTTCTATACTTTATACTACTAATAATAAATAAAGATTACAATAATTCAATAAATATAAATACACAAATATTAAAAAAACATCTGTGCCTACATTAAAATTTCTAGTTAATATTGAATTTAAGTAAGATAATCCATACATGCCAAATATTTATTAACCCGGGGACTACCCCACAGATAAAGGGTCATTGACAAATTATCCCTATATAAACCTTTCTGATTTTGGTAGTTGTGAACAGAAGACTTCCGAAGTTCTAGTGATCAACTGCATTCAAAGCTAGCCAATCTTCAATTTCCAGCAACATATACCGTAAGTTAAAAATATTTCTAATTGTATATTATTTTTCTGTGCCTGTTATATGTGGTGATTAAATACATATTTTAAAATTAATTAGAGATTAATGAAGAGTACTGAAAATTTAATTGATTGCAATTATAAATTAATTTGGTCATGCAATATTTAGTTATAAATTAATATTTAGTAAAGTTTAACTTCACACTACCAGTTTCTAACTATTTTTAAGAATATACCAGAAATTAATAGAATGTATTAAATTAATGTGCATATTCCCCAAATATATACTTATTATTTTACTTTATTTTCTTTATAAAATAAATAGTCTTTATTTTATTTCATATTTTTTGAAGCTGATGTCGAAAAGTAAGGAATTCCAATTTTTTATGTCGTTACATTAAAATTCATTGAGTACAAGTTGACGGGATGAAGAAAATAAATTATATCTACATCCAGAATTTTTGATCTATAAAGTTTAATTAAATTTTAAAAAGCAACGGTTTTTCAACAAAAAAAAAGTTATTTCATTAAAATGCAAAACGAACCAAGTAAAGTAATTTATTAAGAAAAACATGAAAATCTTTTAAAGAGTAATTGAACAGAAAAGATCGAATATAATCCGAAACGAAATTACAAGCAAAATATGAATTTAGACATCATAGTGATAAATATTATAATAAATAAATGTTATTTGTTTTAGATTATATAATTTAGGCTTAGTTATTTAAAAATTGTTTGTAATAAATTGCCTGTGTTAAAAATTAAAAATTGTATTTTTATTGTACCACTGGGCTATATTATATATCTACTGCTCTCTAATTTTTTCAATCTAAATTTGAATTTTATATAAGCACGAACATGATACAAATATATAAGATATGCTATAACTTTGTGGTTAGTACAATGGTGTGACGTAGCTGTGTGCGATTACGTCATAAAAAAGCAGCACCAGAACATACCTTATATATTTCTACCATGGGTAGGAATCAAATCAACTTGTATACTGCATTACAGTGAATTTATTTATAAACTGTCAGAATTAATAGTTTGACATAACATCAATAAAATGTTTATTGAAATATTCGAATATACCTAACACATAATTTAAATTATTAATTTAGTTATTCTTTAACATATTACTGAATGCTAAGAGTAATTGTACTCATTCCTTTGACATATTATTCAATACAAACTGTACAATAAATAGAAAATTACCTGTTCTTGCTCCATACAAAAGAAAACATTTTCTATTAGTCAATACATTTAGACTCATCTTACAGGCTATTTAGGATTCTGAATATATCTTTTTATAAATATGCAATTAGGTCATCTCAAGGGTAACTTTGAAGTGACGTAATATACGTAAATATATGTATATCTATAAGCAAGTACATCTTTGTGATCATATTATAGTCTACTTTCAGTGTCGTTATTCAATTATATATACCTAGATATTGCTAATCACGTAAACATTATTTTGTAGATTTGTTATCACTCACAACATTATTAGTTTCAAAGAGTGCTATTAGTTGTTATGGAAATATTATTTTATTGTAGCTTTGTATTAAATATGTATTATCCGCTAAAAATACGGTTAAAGTTAAAGCATTTACAAGTCCCACATATCAATTTCGACATGTGAAGCGAAAAATTTCAAATGTTGTTTGATTATTGTATTATTTCCGCAGTATGATGGACACTACTTATATAAAACAATTTCCGTTTGTTTAAGTATCGTTTATCTCTTGTCATGTACTACTATGAAGTATACAAATCGCATTTCGATACTTATTTCATATGCGAAATATACAAATTCTTTTGATATGCATATGTTTTTATCTTTTTCTCTTGCATTTAAGTTATAAGCAATGGGTTGAGCGACGTTTGTATATTATACTTACACAAATGAACCGAAAAATGGTAAAGAAAAATTGTACTAATTAACAATTAATATTGTATACAAAATGCAAAGCAAATATCATTTCGCAAAATTTCGTTATCCCAAAATTTATATATTGAAATTTATAGCACATATAATATAAATATCGTATGCAAACTCGTACACATTGTATTAATGTATTATTAATATTTAATAAGTCATGATTTCATTTTCAGTTACAATTTTGAATTTCAATCAATATGACACCCCCTCACCAATCTACCGGGAACACTTTAGGTACCAATATCTCTCGGGAAGGTCCAAATACAGTTGCTACTGTCAACGTCCAACATACAACTCCGAATTGTCAAGTTGGTGCAAGTATGAGCCAAGTAATCAAGGGCCCTGGGAAACGCAGACCCGATTGGAGTGTAGGCGGCTCTTTTAAATTTTAAATATAGTTACAATGTATTTCCCTATCATATATGAGTGTTTAATTGATATACTAACTAAAGCTTTATGAACATATGTATTTTTCTAAATAAAATGTATAAGTAATTTGATCTGTTTGTCACTTTTAATATTAGTTTCAGTAATGCTTTTGAGGACCTTACTTTTGTAAATTCTTAATATACACCGTGTCCAGAAATTCGCGGATAAACTTCAGGTAGAACAATAACTAACTAGAACTAATACAAAAAATTTGTAGGGTCTGTCGTTAAGCCATACGGATTATTTTAAAAAAGTGTAAGTTTGGCAACACCGTATTATAGCAGTTATCATACAATAATACAAATAAGCACGAAGTAGAAGTTTTATTCGTATTTGAAAAAACACTACTTTTTATTAACTACTTTATTAAAGCTAAAGTTAATGTTAAAAAATTGATAAAACATATTTAATAGTACAATAACACACATGAAATGATTAAAGTAAGTGTTCAAACTGGTAGCCATTAGTTTCCAGACAGAGCTGTAGTCTTCGAGGAATAGAATTTAATACGCGTTGTAACATATCAGGAGTAATTAATTGAAGTTTGGCGGTAATTCTATTAACTACTTCTTGTTCATTGGCTGGAGGCGTCGCATATACTTTTTCTTTTAAAAAGCCCCAAACAAAGAAGTCGAGAGGATTAATATCTGGCGACCTTGCAGGCCACGATATTGGTCCATTACGTCCGATCCACCTGTTCGGAAAATTTTCGTTTAACCATGCCCTTAAAAGTCGAGCATTGTGAGCTGGTGCACCGTCATGCATGTAAAGTATATTGAGCCTGAAATTTAATGGAACATTATCCAGCACTTCCTCTAAAACATTCACGTATTCAAATGCATTTACACGATTGGGAAGAAATATTGGTCCAACAATGCGAAGGTTTAAGATGGCTAGCCAGACATTTACAGAAAACCTTCTTTGATGTCCAAATTCTCTGAATGCTCTAGGATTCTCATCCGCCCAAAAATGGAAATTATGGCTATTAAATACTATGTCTCTTGTAAACAAGTATTCGTCGCTCCAAAGAATATGCCATAGAAAGTTCGGGTCTAGGTGAATTCTGTTTAAAATTGTATTACAGAACATTATTCTATTCACATTGTCATTTCTATACAATAGTTGCACTTTTGTTACATGAAACGGCCGCAAAAGGTTTTGTGTTAACACTGAATGAACTGTTGACTTACTTGGGACATTCATTTCTCGAGCTATTTGTCTAGTGCTGCAAGTAGCATCTTCGTGAATAGTATCTAAAATTTGTTCTTCTAACTGAACAGTACAGCGTTCCAAAAGTCTGCCTGCGTCATAATAATTAGATCTAAATGTACCATATTCACGAAGGCGCTGATCTAATCTTCGGAATGTATTGGTAGATGGGTGCCGCCGATATGGGTAACGTATTTCATATTCCTGTTTTGCCATATTTGCATTGCCGTTGCAAAATCCGAATACCATATACATATCAGCATGTTCATTAAAAGTATACATCAAAATATCGCACAATAATGATAATAAGGTACATGAAGCGAAAAAATTAAACTTCAATTTCACAAACGTCAAAATTTGACAACGAGCTTTATATTTCAACCGAATATTTTCTTGTCCAAGGTTGCCATATGTACTTTAAGGTAAAAAGTGCAATTGACGAAATGTTGAAAATGCGAAATATTGGCATTACTCGATTAGTAACATCAACGTTGTGCTACATAAATCTATTTCGCTCTAAACAGCAACGGTTATTCATAAAAGATTTCAAAATGTTGAATTATTTCCAGCCATATATTTTCAATTTTGATGGCCTCGTGTGGTTTATTGAAAGACCATACAAGTTTTTTGTATCAGGTTTGTTGACTTAGAATTAATCGTAGAATCGTTCTACGTGAAGTTTATCCGCAAATTTCTGGACACGGTGTATAGTATACTAGGTATTACAATGCTTTGGCTGCTTAGGTCATAGTGCTTTATTTAGAAAAATATGGAAAAAGAGGTACAGCCCTATAATTTGGCAAAGGTTATTCCACATACAAGACATTGACGAGAAAGTAAGATTTCTTGATCCAAATATTATGACTCTTATTAATGCAAATGCGCCTCTGAAATTTGTTAAAATATAAAAGAAAGACCCTCCGTGGCTCACGGATAATTTGGAGTTACTAATGAAATTGAGGGATAATGCTTATACAAGGTACAAACGATCGAGATCTACTGGTCAGTGGGATTATTATAAAAATTTAAGAAACTTCATCAATACAGCCGTAAAAAATGAAAAACACGCGTTCCTTGAATACACTGTTAAACAGTCTGATGCTAAGACTGTGTAGAAGGAACTAGACTATTTAAATATTAGGTCAAGGAGCCATATCGAAATACCGCAACATTTACAAAATGCTGAACAAATTAATAATTACTTTACAATCGGGTCCCCGACAGTGAATATTGATAACACTGATCTGCTAACCTATTAGGAAACGAATAATACGCACAACGGTTTGGATTTAAAATTCCAGACTGTAGATGAGTCTACAATTTTCAAATATATTAGGGGAATCAGGACGATTGCCATGGGTCATGATGGTCTGAATATCAAAATTCTGGAGCTCTGCTGTCCTGCTATATTGCCCTACCTGACTCATGTTATCAACTCCTGTATAACCACGAATGTGTTTCCAACTTCTTGGGAGAAAGCTGTTGTTATTCCGGTGGCCAAGACAAGACCGGCTATTGAGTAAAAAGATTTGCGACCGATAAGTATTTTATCAGTGTGCTCAAAATTACTGGAAAAGGTCATCAATAAACAGTTGGGTTGCTTTTTCGCTACTGCTGGTATTTTGCCCACAAATCAGTCTGGGTTCCGCAAAAGGGCATAGTTGCACCACTACCCTGCTAAAAGTAACAAACAACATCCTCAAAGCTAGAGACAGGAATATGGTTAACATCTTAATTCTTTTAGATTTCAGTAAAGCGTTCGATACAGTCTGTCATAAAACTCTCTTAGCTGTACTTAGTTTCTCCGGAATGTCTGGGTCTGCTCTCGTATTTATAGGAAGTTACATGATCGGACGCGTGCAGTGCATACGACTCAATGGTAATTCTTTCTCTTGCAAAAGCATAGAACGAGGCATCCCACAGGGTTCTATTCTGGGACCCCTTCTATTCACATTGTTAACATCGGGCACGCATCTGTGTGTGAGTAACTGTAGTATGCATATGTACGCGGATGATACCCAAATATACCATTCCTTTAACTTTAGTGAGTGCAGACAAGCTACACGGGATATCAATGAGGATCAAGATAACATTGCTAGATTTGTTCGCCAGCACTCATTATTGATAAATCCTGCTAAGTCTGTTACATTGATCTTCGGTAGTAAAAGTCAGATTGATAAATTGAAGACGGTTGTTAGGCTGCAGATATTCAATGACATTATACCAGTCAAAGACGAAGCTAAAAGTTTGGGTTTGTTTTTGGATAACTCATTTAGATA
Organism: Amphimallon solstitiale; assembly: GCA_963170755.1. NCBI lineage: Eukaryota > Metazoa > Arthropoda > Insecta > Coleoptera > Scarabaeidae > Amphimallon > Amphimallon solstitiale. Next base: position 40,607,722 of record OY720676.1, on the reverse strand, counting down.
TAATACACAAATAAAACAATACATACAGAAAGCTTATGCTAACATAAAGCTCATTTATCCTCACATATGAAGTCTCTGTTATGTGAGGCACTTGTGCTTTCACAATTTTCCTACTGTGCTCCCGTGTATAGTCCATGCTTAACACAAGACTGAGTAACCGTATACAGCGGGTTCAGAAATCTTGTCCAAAATTAATATTTCTTATAGGCAAATTTGACAGAGTCTCGCACAAACTATCTGAATTGAAATGGCTCAATATGCATAACCGCAGACTCTTGAAATCTTCCAAGTTGCATTATGCAATAGTTAATACCAATCAACCTGCATATCTTCACAAACTAATTTCATTTCGCACAGATGTGCACCACTTAAACTTGAGATTTTCTCGATGTCCCATTACGCCGCCCGCGCGTGGGCAGCATTATGTGAGTGTGGCTTTTCGTGCCAGATTGCCAGGGTGTATAATTCAATACCAGTGGACATCAGGGATAGCTCAGTTAGTACATTTGCCGCTCGATACCGCGCATACCTATTTGATGTACAGGATAAGTAATCTCCCGATCATTTATTTTTCATTTTTTTTTTATTATTTTTCATTTATTTTCATTTCTCATTTATTTCTCTTCTTCTTCTTTCTCTTTCTATTCTGGATGGATATTGATCAGGTTTTACAAATGTATAAGTTATGGATACGATATGTATGTTTTAATTTTGTTTTGGTTTTCTTATTGCGCACACATTAGGTTAAGTTAGTTTAAGTTAGAATTAGGCAAAAACATCATTCTTTTTTTTAATGGTAGACGTTCTTTGTGTTTCAGGGTGATAGGATTGGAATTCGGACGCCGAAGATATTTGGATTTCAATAAAAACGAATAATACCTGTTTGAATATATGTTGTGTGTATATTCCCCCTGTTGATGATGATGCTTTAAACAGTTTTCTGGGTAAGTTGGAGAATATCATAACCACCAATGCTAATGATAGATTTTTGATCTGCGGAGACTTTAATTTGCCATTTATCACATGGGGTGAAATTCCTATTGGAAATGATAACCGTTCGGTACGTTTCATTGACGCGATGGCGTTCTCGGGGTTAAAACAATGTAACTCGGTGATAGGAAATTCGCGTATTTTGGACTTAGTTCTTACTAATATTAACTATTTGCCTATTGTTGAACATCATACAGCACCGTTGGTGCCGGAGGATATTTATCACAAATCGTTACATTTCTCAATTCACATTCCAGTTGATTGTCAGTTAAATAGTGCTAATAAAATTCTGTTTGATTTTAAAAATGGTGACTATCCTTCTATTAATGAATTTTTGTCATGTGTCGATTGGCTGAAAGAGTTAGCTCAGTTTGATGACGTAAACGGGAAAGTTAGTATGTTTTATAACATTATTAATTATGCAATAGATCAATACATTCCTAGTAGATTTGTCAAGAATTGTAATTTTCCTCACTGGTTTTCGCAACATTCAATTAGAGTAATTAATGAAAAACGTCGTGCTCACAAAAAATGGAAAATGTATAAAAATCAAGCCGACTATTTCTGCTTTAAGATACTTAGATCTAGAGCTAATTATATGGTTCAAGCAGACTACAGACAATATATTCAAAGGACAGAATTAGAGATAGGGCAGAACTCGAACAAATTCTGGTCTTACATCTCTAGTCACTGCAAAAATTTTACTCATAATATTCCATCGTCTGTACAATATGGAAACGAAGTAGTAAATGAGGGCAGTGAAGTCTGTAGACTTTTTTCTAAGTATTTTAATTCCGTATACATCAGCTCCACTACAGCTGCTGTTAAGGGCAATCATTACTATGGCACTGGACCGTGTTTAAACACAGTCCAGATTGACGAGAAAATTGTCCGGCAAAAAATCGTAGCTATTAATGTTGCCAAGGGAGCCGGTCCTGATGGTATACCTCCATATTTTGTGCGTGAATGCGTAGATGCTCTTAGTTTCCCATTAAGTGTATTATTTCGTGAGTCACTAAATCTGGGTATTTTTCCTTTAGAGTGGAAAAAGTCGCGTATTACGCCGATCTATAAAAGTGGCAGCAGGGAGAATGTCGAGAACTACCGCCCTATTTCTATTCTTTCAGTGTTTTCGAAATTGTTTGAATCTATTGTCTATGATACAATGTTCTATTTCACAAAAGTTTTATTAATGAATAACCAACACGGCTTCTTCAGAGGGCGGTCGACTGAAACCAATCTAATTGAATATGTAACGTGCTTGCATCACGCCATAGATAGACGTTTACAGGTTGATGCTGTTTACGTAGATTTTAGTAAAGCTTTTGACAAAATATCTCATGTTATATTGCTTGATAAGCTGGCTCGCTCTGGTATTTGTGGTAATTTGTTGCGTTGGTTTAAGTCTTATGTTGATAGCAGATTGCAATTTGTGTCAATATGCGGCTATTCGTCTGAGTATGCTACCATTCCCTCAGGGGTTGCACAGGGAAGCCATCTCGGTCCCCTTGTTACACCCGCAACAACGTCGAAACTTATTAATAAGATATGAAAGTTGTTAGAACAGGAGATCCTATAGTGAGGTAGGATGTGTTGGAAAACGCAGGGCCGAGCTAGCTCTAATAGCAGATGGCGTGTCGGTTCAGAAAAACTAAACTTAAGATATAAGCGTCGGTCGGCGACGACGCAAGCGACGTTGTCCGGGCACCAGGACACTACGCTACCTTATGGTAACCTACCTGCGTATCCTAAGACCTGCCACTGGCTGTGTCCCTCCAGCGGGACTCCTACGGATCACCCTGTATAGGTGATATGCCAAACCTTACTCAACTGCACGTCACAATAATAAATGGTGAAGGTAAGATATGTTGAGGTATAATAAAAAAAAGAAATTACGATGTGAAGAAAGGTGCTATATTAATAATATTGTTCTTCTTTTTTTTTTGAAAATAATTAAAATGTTGACAGATATAATGTATGAATTTATAAATATTTTTTTGAATAAAGTAAAGAAAATTTAGCAGTTAAAAAACAATAGAACCTCTGCGCCTCGGCAGGAGGATGGTCGGCGTAGAAACGTTTCTTTGCCTTACAGGCCAATATACATTTGTTGTTATAAAGCGCCACCAACGGCGATGTTCTAAATTAACTAGTTACAAGAAAATAAAATTGATTTAAGTTAGCGCACAGGACTTAAAATAATTTAATTAATTAAGTGAAAGGTAAAACGTGAAATTACATAGACAAAATTTTGTAATAACTAAATAAACTGTTTACATCTATTATTCTGACAAATGACGCTATTAAAAGTTTCAAAGGAAATTCCAGTATTAGCACAGAAGAATCTACTGGGCTTACGATATTAAATTTTACGATGACTTAAATAATTTCAATAGCTCAGAAATTAATAAAACGTACATGATAGTCAAATTTCTAAATTACGGTAATGAATACGCTAGAATTAATAACACATTAAAGATTAAAATTTCAACACATCAAGAGAAACGTTATTACGGTATAGAATTTACTAGATTTGTTTTAAAATTAAATATTCCACGCATCAAAGAGAAATATTATTACGGTAATGAAAATACTTGAATTATTATTAAATTAAAGATATAACACTTCAAGAGATTTAGTATTACGGTAATGAATTACTAGAATTATTATTATTAAATCAAAAATATACAACTCAACAATGAGAGCCCTTATCAAATCTTCTTAGGGTCACTCTGTATACAGCAATATCAATTTGCATAAAAATAACAAAAAAAATAACGGTAATTTAATTAGGATTATACGTGACCTTGCAGTTAACTAAGTGGTGCATCAGGTATTTTAGCCACTCAAATATTCTTAGGTCAAATATAGGTAAGATATTGTCCAGAACTCTGGCATAAAGACGTCGACAATCAGTCGAAAGTTACGGTGAAAACTACAACTATAGTTGCACTTATCTGTCAAATCGGACGCAGGTAGGCCGCTAACGATAGCCAAGATGGCTCCCTCGTCGGACGATGAAAAATTCCACTTCAACAGACAAGATGAACGTATAGGTGCAACTACTGCAGCAACGATGGAAACCACCACGTTCTTCAACCGTGATGTGGGGTGACAATACCAGAAAATGGCTACTGTGGGCTTTTGTGCCCGGCAATAAAAATCCTATTAAATTAGAAGAGAAAAGAAACAAAGATAAAATCCCGAAAATTAACACAAAGTTTCAATCACTTACCCCAAATGGTATTGGAGATTCCGCGATAACGACTACACAAGTCACTCAAAGGTGCAAAACTTTAAATTCAAAAGAACCAAACACGTGGTAATTCGTAAATTTTAGGTAACGGTATTTCGATAAAAATTCACGATAGATAACCAAAACTAAGGTATCGGCATTCGCTGCTTATTCCATTAAAGCCGCTTACGCGAAATATCTACATAGATAAAGTAACAAAGTTACTAAAAAGGAAAATAAGCAGTTTGCAACAATGTTCTCACACGAGAAGAGACTATGTCAGTGAAGTCGAAAACGAGAACTTCCTCCTATCTAATGGGCGTCAACTACACGCATCCTTCCAAAAGTATCAAAACGCGGAAATACCTCAGAATGAAAGGCGGGAGAATTCAAAATAAAAATAGCAGGCACAAAACTAAATTTGACAATAAAGGGAGTCAACACCGTGACTTATATAATTAACACACCCTGCACATAACTTAGACGAAAAGAAAGTAACCGAAACACTCCTTCAATGTACGTAGAAATTATAAATCAGACAATGTGAAAGGAAAATACTCGCTAAACAGTTGGAAATGCGTGAAGCATTCGTCACACCGCGACGAAGTAACCAACGTTTGACAGATAGAAAACAAAACAAACCCAAGATGTAGACACAAATCATTACGGAGGAAACCGGATTCTGCAGGTAACTATTGAAATTTCCAAACTCTTAATTCGCGCTCCGAACAGGCGGTTAAAGAAGAACCGACCTCGCAATGTTTTGCAGATTAAATCCGCGAGGCCATAACCTAAGGAAAGATATCGACAGATGCTCGACAAGGCAACCAAGGAAGGTGGATGATTGCTGTGAACAAATCAGTTCACGACAACAATTTAAAGTATGCCCGTTAATACACAAGATTTCCCTATTTAATACCCTCCTTACATTTTAGTGACATAACCACGAAGGAGAAATATCAATCAGACGTACAAGGGAGTCTGTGTCTAGGGATACGCATAAATACAGGCGACAGTAAATACAACGAGGCTGACTGATGTGTCGGAGAATTTAAAGCCACAAATATATGCACTTCGTAGAGTTCGGAAATAATAAATAAGCAGATATTGATAAAGCTTAAACAAGGCGTAAAAAGTAACTGCAAATGCAGAAAATTCGCGTCTGCAGGTAGGTTAAAATAAGCTAGAGATAAGATAGTTAGAAGTAGTTACATAAGATACAGAGTTCTTACACATAAAGAGTGTATTTGCCCGATATTACACATTACATATCTGTCAGTTACACGGTTCATGACTTAGGGCTCCGAGAGCACAATATTAGGTTTAGCACACGCACAGATATACAGCAACCGATCTTTTTCACACGGTGAACCAAAAGATATACAAGGTGCGCTCGAAAAGTCTCGCGCTCAGACATATTCTACGCACTTGAACAAAGACACAAAATCTTACGAGAACTATATACAAAAGTGAATTTTACAGCATAACACCCTGTTATTTATTTTATATATAAATGATATTCAATATTGCTTCAAAAATGTGCGTTTCTTAATGTATGCAGATGATTTAAAAATTTTTACGACTATTAGTTCGTTTGCCGATGCTGAGGGAATGCAGCAAGATTTGGATCGCTTAGATTGTTACTGCCGACAAAACTGTTTGTATCTAAATCTCAATAAATGTGCCAAAATAACTTTTACCAGAAATAAAACCTTTACGCTGGCCAACTATCATATAGGAAACAATAACGTGCAATCGGTGGAATATATAAAAGATCTTGGACTTACGATTGACTCAAAAGTTTCCTTTAAGATACATATAGATAACATTGTAATAAAGGCTAATAAAATGCTTGGATTCCTCATTCGTTCATGCTATCACTTTACTTCAATTTCGGCGCTTAAAGTATTGTACTTCTCCTTTGTTTATAGTCAACTGCAGTACTTGAGTACTATATGGAATCCGATTTATGAGATATACATTAGTAGAATCGAACGGGTTCAAAACAAATTCCTAAAGTATTGTTACTTTAAGCAATTTAAAGTTTACCCTCACGGAATTTCTTATGGTGATTTGCGCAGCTACTTTAAATTAAAATCGTTAGCAGCACGCAGAAAGATGAGTGATTTTTTAACATGTACAAAATTCTTGACAAATCTGTTTGATTCACCCACCTGTTTGTCATCTATATCTCTTACATATATACCTCAGAGGACCTTACGAAGTCATGATTTTTTATATATAACAAAATTCAATACTAATGCAGCAATGAACTCTCCTCTAGTGAGAATCTGCAGGACTTTCAATCAAATCGATATTGACATTTTTTACCTCAGTAGTCGCCAAATTAAATATCGTTTACTTGATGTGGTTGAGTGAGACGCGACTAGGAATTTCGCTACAAAGGCTTGTATTTATAATTTGATTGCCATATTAAAAAAAAAAAAAATAAAAAAATTAAAAATCTATTATTCTCCAAACAATTAGTGTCTCTTTGCCTTGTGGTGTGAACTTCTCCAGCTCGCTCTATGTAACATTCATTACATTGTTATCTTTGTTATTTCATTAATCAATTGTGATACGTACTAAATTTTGTAATTTGGGATACTCTATTAGGTACGTCCTGTTTGTATCCGCTTCAATCAATAAATAAATAAAATAAATAAATAGTGGAAGATCACGGGTTAATATCTAACCTTGAACTATCACCCTGTGATTTTTAGTTCTACAGTTATATCTTATGTTTGTGATATTATGCTTTGTAACGAGAACTGATATAACGCATATTATTATTATTATTGTTATTATTATTAATTGATAAATTCGTTTCTCGAGCAATCCAAATAGAAGGCAATTAATTCAAAAAAATTAGTCAACGGAATTATGTAGGCTAACAATTTGGTAGAAACTGTGCCAAACAATCCTTTAGAAGATGTAACCAGTGAGGAAGTTATAGACTGTATTGAAATCGACAAAAGTGTCCTGTGCTCGAAAAGTATTCTTAACCGACAAGAAGCTCAGCTAAATTCGTTTATAATCTGTAATGACTTTTGAAGAAGAGAGCAGAATCATGGAAGCAACGTGATATCTGATAATTTTTTAAACAATAACGCTCGTGTGTATATTTTTTTTATGCAGTGAATTGTTTTTTATTTACACGAAAAATAAATATTCAGTGTTTGGACTTAATTCTTGTACTCTATGTTTTTCTTTTAAGCCCCATAGTTGGTAGAATGATGAAACACTTACAGTATGTATGTACTTTGTTGGATATTTATATTGTCTGCATAAGTTCAGAATGTACGTAAAATAAATGTTTTAATATTAAATAATTTTAAAATTCGTTTTTCTCAGCGTAAAAAAATGTCTAATTTAATTTTTGTGTTTTGCACTGAGTAATTAATTAGGTAAATTTTAATTGGAGAAATCTACCCAGGGTGAGACGCGAGCCCACTTCTCCCAATTGAGATGTTTCAAGACGATTAAGAAGACCCGAATTCACTACCCAGGTAGCGTAGTGGTAGCGCACCCGACTAGCAATTGGGAGGAGTGGGTTCGTGTCTCACCCTGGGTAAATTTTAAAAATTAAAATTTACATAATTATTTACTTAGTGCAAAGCAGAAAAATCATATTATATAAATGCTTTAATCATTTTTCTATTAAAATTATTGACTTTCGATAATCCGGCACAAGCGCTAATTCGGTACAACTGACGTTCCGGACGTACCGGATTAAAGAGTTTTTGCTGTAACACAAAACGACGCTTTTGATAGAATGTCTATTTTACTGTGGACCTTAATGACTGAGGAGTATAAATTATGTCTTTAATTCTGTTATTTTTTCCTAAACCTGACGAATTCAGAAAAGTTCAACTTTGAACATAAGCTTTGACATACTTACGTAATAACAAAAAATTAAAATTTGTTGTCCATCTTTCTGTGTCGTAGAATACCAAGTAATACTTACTTTGCTTCATCAGTATCACAATACAGCTTTTATTTTTACTCTTATTTGTGAACAATATCAAAATTTTTATTTTTTACAGGTGCCGTATTGAATTCTAAGCTTTATTTCCAATTTTGCATATACAGGGTGTCATTAGTAGCCGCTTCTTCAATTGTTCTTTTGTGTTTTAAATAAAAGAAAAAACAATTAGTGGAATATCCATGGTTGCTTGTGGCGCATATTGTAAAAATATTTTAATCTCTGACACACTTTTCGTTACACCGGAAGTGCAAGGAATTTTTTTTTTAATGGCTCACCCTATATATTTTTGGATTTTCTTGTACTGCTTTAAATTGTCTATTCAACTGTTTTTTTCTTTTTAAAAATTGAGCCAATAGTTTTTGAGTTATTAATTTTTTTGAAAATATTTGACGAAAACACCTGTTCAGAAAAAAATCATTTTCACATCGTTTTTAAAAGTAAAAGCATTAACTTTAGTGGTGCTTGTAGCCAAGAAAATTCTGCATTATTTGGTAAAGTTGCACTGTACAATACCTCAAAACACTTTGTTTTTTTCAAAGCCTACTTCCTGAAATTTTCACATACCAAAAGCTAAATTTTTTTAAATGAAACACCCAGTATTTTATTGAGACATTTTGTTCCTTTTTTATTCTCCTTCATTTTTTTTAACAATGGCAATACCTATCTTTTGCAATTTCTGAAATAATCACTATAGGAGCAATTAGCGGTCAATTAAATAACTACGGGCGCTGTTGTTCTATGCACCAAAATATTCGTTCAACCAATGGATAGTGATTATCTCAAAAATTACAAAAGATAGGTATAGGATATTGTTAACAAAAATGAAAGAAAATAAAAAAGGAACAAAATACCTCAATAAAATACTGGGTATTTCATTAAAAAAAGTAAGTTTTTGGTATGTGAAAATTTTAGGAAGTAGGCTTTGAAAAAACAAAGTTTTTTGGGGTATTGTCGAGTGCAACTTTACCAAATGATGCAGAATTTTCTTGGCTACACACACCACCAAAGTTTATGTTTTTACTTTTAAAAACAATGTCAAAATGATTTTTTTCTGAACACGTGTTGTGGTCAAAATATTTTTGCTCAATTTTGAAAAAGAAAGAACAGTTGAACAGACAATTTAAAGCAGTACAACGAAATCCAAAAATATATAGGGTAAGTCATTTAAAAAATTAAGATCCGTGCATTTCCGGTAAAACCGGAAGTGTGTCAGAGATTAAAGTATTTTTACAATATGCGCTACAAGCAACCATGAATCCGCCACTAATTGTTTTTCTTTTATTTAAAACACAAAAGAGCAATCGTAGAGCCGCTACTAATGACTCACCCTGTATACACTACACTAAAAGACTTCAATTTAAATTGCATATAATTATTGTTTATATAATAATATTTCAAACTCATTATATCTGACTTCTTGTCCATCAGGTCGAAGTAGTCGCAATCCATGCAGTCGTTGATTGAACACCTTTCCCACTATCAAATTATTTTCATAAGACGCTCGACCAATATACGCAGTTTGATCATGCTCATATCCACCTACCACCAAATAATCGGTAAGCAAATGCAGTTCGTTTTCTTTGACCTGCTTCCATTTAAATTCTTCAGGTGTGTCACTACATAAAATCTGCAACGAAAACTTAAAGTAATCTATATTCAAATTATTTAGAATCTCGAGAATTTACAGCATTGTATTTATCACTTTTGTAGTATTTATAAGGTGCTTCTACTTCCATTCGACCAGGAAGTATCACACCAGGGATTATACCGCTAACATTATATATGCCCAGAAGTAACGTTTGACCGATGTAAGTTATTTTACCATCCGAAGTATGACCACCTGGTATAGCATCTCTCGGTATTCTTCCTTGATAATTTCTCCAATAATAATTTGGTATAGGTCTAGCTGTTGGTAAACAATCCAGGACTGTTTAATAGTCATTGATGAATATACGAAGGAAGTATAAATTAATCACTTAACTTACATTCATCTACACATTGGCACTTGGAATCAAGTTCAGTAAACGCATAAGTAGAGGGATAAAGCAGGAAAAGCCATAACAATAGATTCCCCATTACTACTAGAAATGTACACTGTTTAGATTGATTGACCGGTAAAAGATCTTTGTAAAGAAATTACTGAATATTTTGAATGTAATTTAGATATCCATACAATTGAGAATATAATTGCAAGAATGTGGGTATGTAATATATGATGAATATTGTTTAATCTTTTATGAATTCCACGACAATGTGATTATATACATACATACATACATTTCAGAGACTTCTATTAATAGTGTTACTGACCTTTTCACCTAGAATATTGATTAAAGTATAATTAGAATATTGACTATATAAAATCTAATATATCACGATTGAATCATGATATATTAGATTTTATATAGTTTTATAGGAGTTGCCTCTGAGGGGAAATCAAGACTCTGGTGAAATCGGCATTATAGATCCTCAACTTAATGATGGAAATTTTCGTGCACTACTTCGTTTTCGTGCGCGATCAGGTGACGAAGTACTTAAAACTCACTTACTTTCTCAAAGTAGTCATACTCGGGGTATATACACATCCTCCATCATTCAAAATGAAATCATTGAATTGTGTGGAAGTGCTATTCAAGAGCAACTAATAAATAGAGTTAAACAGTCAGGTTTCTTTGCTGTACTTGCCGACGAAACTCAAGACGTATCGCGTCATGAACAGCTATCACTTTGTCTTCGTTATGTCGACTGCTCTACTGGAAAGGCTCTTATTCGAGAAGATTTCCTTGAATTTGTCCACGTTAATGATGTTACAGCATCAGCTTTAGCTTCGACGGTCATGGACAGACTTAAGTCGTTTGGATTAGACTTAGAGAATTTAGTTGGTCAGGGCTATGATGGAGCGGCTGTGATGAGCGGACGATTTAAAGGAGTAAGAACAATAATTATGGACAAATATCCCAGAGCACAGTTCGTACACTGTGCAGCTCATACCTTAAACTTAGTGTTGGCTCATTCATGCGAGATCTCTGCAATTCGAAACTGCATCGGAACTATTAAAAGTATTATTAACTTCTTTCGACAATCGGCACTTCGAGATGGCCTTCTAAAAAAAACTGCGGACGAGATTGGAGCGCCTCATTCAACGCTTATATCGCTTTGTGAAACACGTTGGACGGAAAAACACACAGCCGTCGAAAGGTTTGCTGAGATGTTTTCTATAGTATTTCCAGCACTTCAAGCTTTTCAAGAGTCTGGAAGGGCGGAACTTGCAACACAAGCTTACCATTTGCAAGTTGCAATGGAAAATAGTCAGTTCATAGTTTCAAATTTTAAGGAAAGTTTTCTCGTATACATCAAACTTAAACCGAACCCTGCAAAAAGTCAATGTAGATTTAACTAACACTTGCAGATATGTAAAAACAATAAAAACCACCTTGCAGAACTTACGTGATGAACGGGAATTCTCAATCATTTTTGAGGAAGCAAAAATGTTAAGTTCAACTGGTATAAGTGTTCCAAGAGTAAGTGGAAGACAAATGAACCGCAGTAATGTATTAGGGGTCACAGCTGAAGTTTACTATAGGCGAAATGTATTTTACCCATTTATCGAACATGTAGTCAGTGAGCTTGATGCTCGCCTTAAGCCTCACGAAGAAACAATTTCAGGAATTCAGTTGCTCCTACCTGACCGGACCCAAAACACTGAAAGAGCAAAGAAATCTATAGCAAGAATAGCAGAAATATTTCTTAGTGAAGTTGAAATAAAACTTTTGGTGAGCGAGTATGAGCTTTGGCACAACCAGTGGTGTAATCAGGAAATGCCCCTTAGTGTATTAGAAGCTATGGATCGATGTGATGAACTTTTTTTGCCAACAATTAAGAAACTTCTTCAAATCTTAGCAACACTCCCAGTATCCACTGCCACTCCTGAACGTACTTTTTCCACACTTAAACGGCTAAAAACGTACCTAAGGAATAGAATGGGAGACGAGAGACTTACAGGCTTCGCGCTCATGAGTATTCATCGAAATATGGCAATAGAACTAGATTCCTCAGCAATTGTAAATAAATTAGCTGAAAGAAGAAAGAGAATGAACTTCATTTTGTAAAAATAAATATCTTAAGTTTTAATAAAATTTCAATCATGTGATATATTTTTTTTAAATAGGTACCCCAAAACCAAGACACGTTTATACTCACTTCAGCATAGGGGATAAAAACGAAAATCGGTTGTTAGAACCCCTCCCAACAAAAAGCTATAAATACGTCCCTGCACGATTCATTAATTTCGCACACATTCATAAGTAATTTTCTTGTATTATAACTTGAAAAAGATTGTTTGAACTTAGAGTCTACTGTAACAAAAAAATTGCACGATGTCTAATATTTATATAATCAATCTTAGTACTTGCATTTTTGCCGACTTTTTATGTTCCGAAAGACGTTTGAAATAACTGTACGATCAGTCTCTCTATATATAAGACGTAATATTTTGCACAAGAAACGGTCTGGGCGTCGATGACGACCAGGTGCAACCTCTGTCAAAGAACTGCTAACTTTTGGTGGAAAAAAATGCTTAGGCTGGTTACACAGACGCATGTCGAGTGGTCTCGTTTTATCCCCTATAAAAGCAAATAAAGAGACACCAAGCAATCTAGTCACATCTCAGATTGAAGATAAATGCTTGCCAAACTGGACAACAGAGACGTGCAACACGTCGTTCGCGTGCACAAACAAGTCAATCGCAATCTGCGTCTTTCTCCCTTTCCGAATACTGATTTTATCTCCCCTCAAACTACAGGGCCCTGACCGCTTCACGAACACCACGATCAAATCCTGCCCTTTAAGGCCTTCATGTTCCTTCTAGCTATCACTAACTCCATCGTAAGATTCCAAATTTACTGAAAAATCTGGAAAACAGCAACTGTGTCATTCCCAACGAACAACACAGTTTCCTCAAACATCATTCAATATCGACTCAACTTGCCAAAGTCACAGAAAACGTTCTTGAAGGTTTCAATAAAAACTAGCCCATAATCAACTATCTACACAAGAGAAATATCATCATCAAAATTAAGAAGACTATGTCATCAGAGGAAATATCAACAATCGAAGATCCCCAAGAATCGCCCCTTTCAGCTCATCTTCACGCCATTTGTACATGACAAGGGCCATATACTGCGACGATACGACCATCTTAACACAGTCAATGCAACTGAATATGGTTATCAAATCACAGTAAGCAGCGTTAGATACTATCGTGAAGCCATAATCTTTGAAGAAAAACACAACCAGTCGTAGGCCAACTTTATATAAACCACAACTGGATCCGGGGTATTATTATTATTATTATTATTATTATTATTATTATATATAAAAGCCGAGTCGCCAATGGTTACCAAACGACCGTCAACATCGACGAAAATTGGTTACGCCGGTGGAAGAATTCCTCTCTGGATACACGAAATTGAAAGCTGCCCTTTGGAATGGGTATACGGGCGACATTAAATTTCTGGTCGACGGAGAGATTTTCTTCCGAAGTGGAGCGGTTGTAAAGACATGGGCTTTTAAAGAGGAGCGTGTATTCGATGTTTTAACAGAAAAATCGCTTACGTTATGACCGATTCCCACGACAACCGATAAAAATCGTAAAAATGTCAGGTATGACAAGCACGCGCGAAAGAATTGTAAAAGTTTCACTTTGACGAAGAAATTTCAGGCCGTCGAGGTTTAGAGTGCGGAAAGAGGGTTGGAAACCAAAAGAGTGGACTTTTCCGCGCCGATTGAGCGCACTGTCCACGTGCCAAGTCTGTCGCTGTCGAAGGTGCGACTCATTTAAGGCTTTTCTGCAGGAGAATGCGGTAAAAAAATCTCGCGATGACGAGTTTGCGTGTCATTAATTCTCAAACGGACGTACGATTTTGACAGGTGTAGTTTAAATTTTTGTGATGAAATTTGATGTTTCGAAATTTTATTATAACGACGGACACTGCTAATTTACAGAAAAACGCGCACACGTATCAAGATTCATAATTATCAGGACGATGAGCGCAAAGAATTGACATTTAGAAGACAGTAATGTAAGATGGAAGGAATTATAACGCCATAAGGTGAAATATATTGTTGGTATATCATTTAAAAATTACAGTCTTAAATGCTTTCAGGTGTCGTTTATTAAAAACTGGAACTATTGAAGACAGGCGAGTATATAGATCGAGAAAATCAAATACGAACGCGTTAAAGGGCATTAACTTTACTGAAAACGATTATAGTATTTACACGACAAAACGTAAACTAAACATATACATTATTATAGAGAAGAAAAGCAGTTAGTAAACTGCTAATGTAATGTATGTAATGCAGAATATTCTTTAAGGTAACAAGAAGCTTCAAACATCCAACTGAAGCTTGATTTCGACGACAGTCTTAGGAAAATGCTTCTTAATACAAAAAAAAAAATACGTACAATAGCCACATTTACTTATGCCAACAATCACGGTTAAACGTCAACAAATTTTAGATGACAGTTTGTGCAAAAACTTAAATTAGACGTATATACAGTGCACGTCAAAAGTTTAGAAAACCTGACATTATAAAGAGCATCAAGGCGATGCTCGCGTTTTAACCGATTCAAGCTCGAAGAGATTGAATATTCAACTAGTTTTGTAGATAGTGACCAACAATATACAAAATATCCCTGAGTCACATTGAACGACATAATTAACTTACTTCTTCCATATAAAAAGAAAACACCGTCAAAAAATTAAGAGCAGAACGAGTCTGGTTTTGGCCTTTCCTATCCTCAAAAAGTAAACACATTCTCTCCCCTCAAACAATCCAAAACATCTCCCTTAGAATGGTAGTCCGAGTATCATGGTACATGAGAAACAAACAAATATAAAAAACTGAAACAAACACATCACCACTAGATATTTACATAAACAAATTGGCCAACAAACTTTATGAACAGCTAACTTTATATCCAAACACAGCATGGAAGAAACACTAAAGTACGACCCACATGGAGACATAAACCCCCACATAAAATGAATCAAAGCTAATTAGCAGTGAACTCCGAAATTAACACCAATTCATTCAGACTACAAGTAAATGATTAAGGCCTAAATCATAACCACCAAAGAAAGAAGAAGCAAGTGAGTTACTTTAAAAGTCACACCCAAGAGACAAGAACAAGAGAAGTGGATACAATATAACAGTTCGGAGTATCACGTGGTTTGAATGTACGCAAATGTTATTTTTTCTTCAAATCATGCATTCTATAGATATTTATTAAGAAAATGAAACTACTTCGAGTTGGATTTTGGGAAAATTTTTGTAGAAGAAAGTCTTAAAATTCCGTAGCAAGTAACTCTTTTACCTAAGCCTTATTTTATTAACAAGACACAGAATATAAAACTTACTTTGAAACAACTTTTATATACACATTTCGTATAAGAAAGTTGTGTGGTGGCCACACTTCATTTTTAAATTAGAATATATTTCATACATACTTGGTTACAAAAATTGCACTATAATTTTCAGAGTTTGTCTCGACGCTATTTTTGTAAATAGGTTTCATTAAATACTATTCGTATTTTTTGCAAACATTGACATGCCACTTTTTCATGTATCTTAAATAAATAAGGCACTAAGCTTCGTATTCGAGTTTCGAGGCTTCGTGTACCAAAGCCTTTTAATCCTTTTCTTGTAGTGGATTAGTCCCCATTATAACAACTGTTATAATGTGTGTGGTGTATAGATCTTAAATTGCTCAGGTATTTCCCCTCATATTTTCATAATTTCATTTTTCTGGCTCTGTCTGGTTAGTTTCAAATATCTTAAGTGCTCCTTTACTTTGTCCTGCCATTAATTTCTTGGTCTAGTTCTTCCTCTTCTTCTACTTGGCTGTCATTCTATTATTGTCCTCGCGTTGTTTTCCGATCATGATATCCAAAGATGTCCAGTCACTTTATCCTCTCCGATTTAATGTAATATATATATATATATATATATATATATATATATATATATAGGTATGTATAATTACTGACTTAGACGGTCAGAATGTATGGGCTGGGTAATTAAAATACTGTATTTGTGGCTGGTGACGTTTCGGAAATAATCTTTATTCCATCTTCAGACTCTACAAGGAAATTTTACAATCCTTAAAAAAATATACCTTTTTTAGGACAGTCTTGACAGAAACAAAAGTTAAAAACAAAACAAAGAATGCCTTCTACTTACTTGCCGCCACATTAGACATTAAATATTATTTTGATAGATGCAACCACATATCACAGATCTTGTGTGGGTGGTCAAATAAATTAAAACTTTAAGCATTATTCCAATAATTATGTTGTCACTTATTAAAAATAAATATTAAAAATTAAATTACACATATAGTATGATTAACACCACAGTTATTAATGAGCAATACTTGTTTTTTAAAAAACAAAAAGACAATCACAACAATTTAAAAGGCACAAACATTCTGAGTGTATGCGAGTGCTTGAGGTTACATCGAAATGTCAAGGGCAGGTCAGAGGTCACGACCTTGTAGAGGTCTGTTTAAACTTTTTAATAAAACTGTTAATATGATGTTTCTGATTTTTAACGTGTACTTCCGATATATAATATTTCGAATGGCTGTATAAAGCAATTAGCAATGTAGTAAAAGACAAAGAGCCGCCGCAAAAACGCAATTATAAGGATATTGCGCAAGGAAAAGGAGAAGAAATTGGAAGAATAAAAACAAATAAAGATAGGGAAGGGTGAGCGGTTGTCTTAAAGTAAAACCAAGACAATGAGTTTGATAATTAACTATAGCAATTATTTTAGTTCAGGTGCCAAGAACGCCACCCATCACACAACTACCCAACTGTCTGAAAGATAAATCTAAAGAACCCGACAGTCATGTTTTGTCAACCGAAGACACAGGTCACTGCCAACCAAGAGCACGCACGATCTTGGGACGTATAATACGTAAAATATTGTTATAAATAACACTAAAGTTAGCAGAGTCGGATTTGGAATTCATATTTGGTTGTATGACATTGATGCATAAAGTTTCTAAAAACAACCTTTTGTACAGATTAGATTCATTATATAATATATGCGTCTGATCAAAATTAACAGTATGTTTAGTGTTATTCATATGATAAGCAAGTTTGCAGGACCTGGGCTTACGATTGGAGTCACTACGATGTTGTACGTTCCGTTCATTAACTCTCTGTTTAGTTTGTCCTATGTAACATTCCGGACAATCATTGCACTTTAAACAGTAAACCACATTGCTTCTATACTTCGTGTCCAATTTATCCTTAAGGGGTGTAAAGAATTTTGAAACAGAGTTAGCAGTTGTAAATGCTATAGTCACCTTATCCTCAAACAGTTGCTTTATGTAGTTTGTAAGACCTGGTATATAAGTCAACTTCTTATAGATAACAGGGTCTGTGTTGATTGAGTTATGTGTATTATTATTGGTTTTCACCTGATTTGGCGAAGCAATAGTGTGCAGTGGCATGGGGTTGCCAGTTGAAAACAGAATCTTATTAAGAATGCCGCTGGGAAAGTTGTTTTTCAGAAGGATATCTTTTAGTCTTAGCAGGTCTAAATGTTGCAAATCTCTATGAGTGATGTTCATTATTCTGTATTTTAAACATTTTATTAAATTGATCTTATATTTTGTGGGACAATTTGAGTGGAAATTCAGCAGTCTGTTTGAATTGGAAGGCTTTCTATACCACCTAAGTTTGATCATACCATCTCGGCGAGCGACCAATGTATCCAAAAAGGGTAAGGTGCCATCAGTTTCCTGTTCCACCGTGAATTGAAGGTGGCTATTATAATTATTGAAAGTTGTAAGAAGACTATCAACACTGTCTTGGAGAACTAGAGCGATAATGTCATCGACGTAATGATAGACGAACTTAATGTTAACTTTAGAATGTGCAATGACATATTTAAGGATAGTGTTCATTATTATATCTGCTATGCTGGGAGACAACGCAGAACCCATAGGTGTCCCGAATTTCTGAGCATAATGCTGTCCATTGTAAATGAAGTGGGCGCTGCTAAAAAGCCAATATAACAGGGATAAAAATTCCCCACACGGAATGTCTGTGTTGTCTCCCACCTTAAATAATATTTAATGTGTAATGTGGCAAGTAAGTAGAAGGCATTCTTTGTTTTGTTTTTAACTTTTGTTTCTGGCAAGACTGTCCCTAAAAAGGTATATTTTTTTAAAGATTGTAAAATTTCCTTGTAGAGTCTGAAGATGGAATACAGATTATTTCCGAAACGTCACCAGCCCCAAATACAGTATTTTAATTACCCAGCCCATACATTCTGACCGTCTAAGTCAGTAATTATACATACCAATATACCCCGAAACAGTGTTTGACATCACATCTTTCAATATATATATATATATATATATATAATAAAGTATAGAATTTCATGGGGTAACTCCGCTCAAAATGCAACTGCGGACACGTGTTTCGAACTACTTGGTTCTCGTCGGTGCAGTGTAGCCAAGGAATAGGATGGGATAACCTTGGAGCTGAAAAACATCAATCAGAGACAAACACAAGGGACAGCCTACGAATTGAGGCTTCAGCTAGAGTGTCCTCGATACTGAGAATGAATCTAACTTCGCCGCGAGGTAGACATTGTCCACCTGCAAGCCATCTGAACCCACAGGATAACAATAAAGAAAAGAAATATAGCGGATTATAGAATAATAAAGTATAGAATTTCATGGGGTAACTCCGCTCAAAATGCACGTTAGATTCATTCTCAGTATCGAGGACACTCTAGCTGAAGCCTCAATTGGTAGGCTGTCCCTTGTGTATGTCTCTGATTGATGTTTTTCAGCTCCAAGGTTATCCCATCCTATTCCTTGGCTACACTGCGCTGACGAGAACCAAGTAGTTCGAAACACGTGTCCGCAGTTGCATTTTGAGCGGAGTTACCCCATGAAATTCTATACTTTATTATTCTATAATCCGCTATATTTCTTTTCTTTATATATATATATATATATATATATATATATATATATATATATATATATATATATATATTCTCATTTCATCCTCACTCCCTCTTCTTCAATTCTCTCTATGGTCCTTGCCATTATCTTTCTTTGGTTAGTATTTATAACTAGATCTTTGGCTTATGCCACGGTTATTCTTGAACTCAGTATGCCTCTTGTATCTCTTTTCCTTAGTACGATATTTAATGCCATAATAAAGAGTATAGCAGACAATGAATTCCCTTGTATTAACTTTTGGGGATGTGAAATTCTTTTGTTTTCCCGTGTTTCGTCTGCACTACTGGTTTTATGTTATTTAAGGTTATTTGTGCTAAGGTGGAATTTTTAAATCCTTTTGGCATATCATTAATTAAATTCTTTTTATGAACTCGAGACCTTCCTTGTAGTCTATGAAAACGGTTTGGATGTTAATGCTATATTCGTGTGCATTTATTTCATGCATCTTGATATCATTTATTCCATTTTCGGTTTCTTATCGATTGTACTTGTTTTTGCTAGTTTTAATAACTTTTATTCCTTCTTCTAAAGTAATGTTCGCTTTGCTCTCTTTTTTATTATTTGGCCTATTTCTCAACATTTTTCTTTTATATACGTAATATAAGAAGATATTGTGATGATGAAAATTTTCATCATCGAGATTTTGACAGATGTCTACATTTCGAGTCCCCCCCCATTTCTTTCTGCCCACAATAGCAACCAACGGATAACGGCGCTAAGTAAGAAATTCTAACTTAGGAGTATAATCTTCCTGTCAAAATCTAATAAGATTTTCAGTTGAATCTATAAACTGGAAATAGTAGTTCACTTCAACCAAAAAAAAAAAATTTACCAATGCCTCCATTACTAATGTTAAACAAAGTTTCTAAATAATGTGAAGGTAAATAAAATCTGAATTTAAAAATAATTTTATAAATGGCCTTGAAAATTCCTACTCCAGGATGGTCTTCTATTCTATGAGTAATCAATTATTTGTTAATATCGGTAAAATTAGACATTTTGATGTTCCTTCAAAATGTCTAATGAATAGAAAAGTCAATTACATATGAGAAAGTACAATTTAAAATAATTAATTGATGAAGGAGGTAAATGATCAAGCTCCATATTAATAGTAAATTGATTAAATAAAATTTCACAAAGAGCTCAAATACCTACGTGTAATAACTTTATGGAGCTTCAACATTTATCTCCTTCATCAATTAATTATTTGAAATCAGTCAGTGATGGCGAACAGAACTAAAACTAAAATACAGAATTACAGAGCAGAACATCTGGCTCCTACACAAGTGCAAAGTTCATGAAGTCACACCGAAACATATCAAGTTATTTTTAAAGTTATTAAACGTATTTAAGCTCTTTGTGAAATTTTATTTCATCAATTTACTATTAAAGTACAATTTACTCTAATATAACTTATAATAAAATCATATGTATTTAATTTACATCCGATTGTTTTTTGTACAACAATATTTCAAAATTATTATGATGGACTTCTCTTCCATCAGGTAGAAGCATTCGTAACCCATACAAACGTTCATTAAATACTTTGTCCACTATCAAATTATTATCGTAAGATGCTCGACCAATATACGCAGGATGGTCATATTCGTATCCACCTACCACCAAATAATCGGTAAGCAAATGCAGTTCGTCATGTTTGACTTGCTTCCAAGTAAAATCCTTGACAGCGTCACTACATAAAATCTAAAATAGAATTTAAGTTTACCTTGGTATGGATTATTTAAAATCGTCATAATTTACAGCATTGTACTTGTCACTTTTGTAGTATCCATAAGGCGCTTCTATTTCCTTTCGACCAGGAATTATCACACCAGGAATTATACCGCTAACATTGTATATACCCAGTAGTAACGTTTGACCGATGTAAGTTAATTTACCATCCGATGTATGACCGCCTGGTATTGCATCTCTTGGTATAGTTCCTTGATAGTTCCTCCAGTAATAATTTGGTACATGTTTAGTAGTTGGTAAACAATCTAGGAGTTTTTAATAGAAATTTATACATAAAACAAAAGAGTAGAATTAAATAAATTACACTCATTTATACAGTGACATTTGGAATCAGCGACAGCAAACTTATAAATAGAAGGATATATTAAGAGACATAACAACAAAATCGCCATCGCTGCAAGTGTACACTGCTTGAATTAATAGATAGGCAAAAGATTTTTATAAAAAAATTATTGACTATTTTGAATATAATTTACATACGCATACAATTGAGAATAACATTATGTAAATGTGAGTACATAACGGGTGTCTATAATTCATGTACGAGGTAGGCCCGATAAAGTCTCAGCCTGACAGGCTTATACACATTCAAACGTGTTCAAACTCCGTCACGTTATGCATGCACATAAGCGAGGGGTACACTATAAATATGACGGTTCGTAGCCTAGTAGTTTTTAGTAACCGGCCAACCAACGTGACTAGCGCACGAAAATGTCTGAAGTAACGAAAATTGAGTACCACACGGTCATTAAATTTTTAACAAAAGAAGGGCATACACCTTATCACATTAAACAACGTTTAGACGGGGTTTATGGTGATTCATCTCTTTTGTATTATACTGTAAAAAAATGGGCAAAATGTTTCCGTTCGGGGCAAAAATCACTGGAAGATGCTGATCGGTCGGGTCGACGAATTGAAGTGATAGCGCCTCAACAAATTTCAATTACTGAACATTTAGTGCTAGAAGATCGCCGTTAACGTATTATTAATTAATCGTTGTAATAAATGTATAGAACTTAGGGGAGATTACACTGAAAAATAATTTTTTTTATATTGTTCCAAGTTTCATTTTTGTATATCAGGCCGAGAATTTATGCCGCCTACCTCGTACAAGCTTGGAAGGTGATGAGCGTTCGGGACGTCCAAACACTGTAACCACTGACGATAACGTCGCTAAAGTTCACCAAGTAGTGCTAAACGACCGCTGAATTAAAGTGAGAGGCATAGCAGAGGTTATGAATATGTCCAAAAACCGTATTTATCACAATTGAATCAAGATTTAGGCATGAGAAAGCTGTTCGCGCGACGAACGTTCATTCGAACACCAAAAACATGTTCGAATGAATAGTTCCAACACTCTGTTGGCGCTTTTTAGGCGCAATAAATCAGAGTTTTGGCGCCGATTAATTACTGTAGATAAAACTTGGATACACTATACTATTATACGCCTGAAATAAGAATACATTCAAAACAGTGGACTGCGAAGGGAGAACCGAATCCAAAAAAAAGCAAAAACTGTTTTTTCGGCTAGGCCAGAAATGGCGACTGTTTTTTGGGGATAATCATGAGTTATCTTAATCGATTATCTTCAAAGAGGAAAAACCATTACACGAGCATACTACGAATCATTACTTGAGAAGCTAGGTAGAAATTGATAAAAAAAAAATTCCACATTTGCAGAAAAAAAAAATAGTTCCACCAAAGCAATGTCTCACACCTCAGCGGTTATGTTGTTTTTTGTTCCCTAATCTGAAAATCACGCTCGGAGGACAGTTATTTTGCAGAGAAAGACGCCGAGTACTATTTGGATGGGTTGAAGAGATGGAAAAATCGCTGGAAGAAGGATGTACATTTACAAGGAAACTATATAGAAAAATAAATATAAATTTTAGGGAAAAACGTCTTGTGCCTTTGTTAGGTCGGAAACTTGTTCCACCCTTGTAATAATGAAAAAAGCGCGATTCCAAAAATGAAAATTAACTAATTAATATTTTGTTTTTTTTGGCTGCTACTGACACATTTTAAATATTTTGCAGGTTTTTTTTAATTAAGTATGTAGTGTATATTTCAATCTAACTTTACACAAAATTTGATTTTTATTTCTTTATAAATAAGATCCATTTGGCCGTGGCAGGAAAACTTGGTTCACCCGGTACTTTGATATCTAATAGTTGATTTACCTGCTTTACAGAAAAGACTTTCCACTTTCCAATTATGATTACATATGTGTTACTTTTTCTTGTGGGAAAATAAGTATCCTTTACAAATAAAATAAACATTTTTATTTTAAATAAACTAGGGTGACCTGTCTCGTTGATTCTGTTGAAATGAATATAGTATATTAAGATACAAGTTTTGCGCACGCGTTCAAGTTTCAAATTTTGTTTTTTTGAAGTTGGTTACTCTGATTTTTAAGTAAAACAATTTAAATATTTGAATATCGGCGGACTTGTCATTTTGTTTAAAATTTAGTCTGATTTTTGCAATAAATTATTTCAAATTATCAACAAAATGGAAGAAATAAATAACTGCACGCCTCCAGAGATTCGCAAAATAGCAGAAGACAATTTAGAAAATCGTTTGCTAACAAAGTCTCGACATATTTATCAAAAGCAATACCAGCTCTTTTCAAGTTGGTGTAAAGAAAATAATATTGTGAATATTACGGAAAATGTAGTAATTGCTTATTTTGACAAAGAAAGAAAGATAAAAAAGTCATCGTCCTTGTAGTCTACATATTCAATGTTACGTTGTTGTTTAAATATTTATAAAAGTATAGATATCTCAAAGTTTTCTAGGCTTCTTGCATTTTTAAAAAGAATATCTGAAAGCTACGAGCCTAAGAAATCCAAGATTTTAGAAATAGATCATATTAACCAGTTTATAATAGAAGCTGATAATAAAACATATTTAGAGATGAAAGTAAGTAATAAGAACAACATTGTAGTTGTATTTTACTAATTTTCTACATTATCTTGTTATAATAGTCACATTAATACACTGTTAGATTATCCTTATAAAGGGCTATAATGGAGCTTGTCATCGTGAAGAAATAACGAACATGACTTTAGATGACATACAGTTTAAAAATGATGTCATAATGGTTGCAGTGCCAAAAACTAAAACGTATGTTCCAAGACAATTTATTATAACACAAAGATTATGGATTGAATTGGTTAAAAAATATTATTCACTTCGTTACAGCCATGTTACACATAAACGATTCTTCCTGCAATATAGTAATGGATCTTGCGTGAATAGTCCAATTGGTATTAACACCATAGGAAAAGAACCAAAAAATATTGCTACTTACTTAAATTTACCTAATCCTGAGCTCTTCACTGGACATTGCTTTAGACGCTCCAGTGACACACTTGGCTAATAGTGGAGGTGACTTAATAACAATTAAGCGCCATATAGGATGGAAATCCTCAGCAGTGGCCGAAGGTTACATTGATGATTCCACCATGAAAAAAGTTGAGGTCTAGTGTACCTAATACATCCACTAAAATCATTCACAATCCATCGACTTCTGATACAATTGGCAGTAATGTGTCAGTCAATATGAATCAACAGAAATGTACACAAAACATAGTGTGTTCCCAAAATCTGCCTGGAATAGAAGCATAAAAAACTTATCATCCCATTTATATTGTTCATTAGCGTAAATAAAATGTTCGTAACTGTGATTTTTATTCTCTGTACAACTTCTTACATATTGCCGTGGTATCTTGCATATTAATAAGATGATAGCAATAGTATTAAGATTTAATTTAAGTGTATAAAATATGAAAGAAACAATAATAATAAGTTTATAGTAGTTAAAGGAATTTAACATGAGTATATTGGGTTGCATACACTTTTATGCAGACATAAAAATTGAATTTATATTTACAATTTAAATAAGTACTAAAATAAAACACGAGATAGAATTTAAGATGTATATATATTTCTTTTATAGAAAAGAGAAACAAGATGTATAGTTTGTGTACAATGAAAAACAATCTGACTTTATAAAATGTGTGAGAATTCGATATGCACGAGAGAAAAATAATTGAATAATTATGTAAACTTGAGAACGTGCATAAGGTAATAAAAATTTATTAAATAAATCATGCAGAAAGAATAAATATTTACCTTAATTTATGACTAGATAAGTAAATAAATAAAAAAGGATATAAATAAAAATATTCTGAGACATCAGTAGTAGTGTTTTTTTTATAAACGACAGCTGGTAATAATAGAATACATTCAGGAATTTGTATATGTAATATCATGTTTCATAAACAGTAGAGAGGTTCTTGTACGGTTCTCAATAACCTACAAAATAAAAAGCAAATATAATGTAAACTTGGTTTGTAGTTTATTACAGATAGACATATCACCGTTGGAAAAGTCTTGGATAGAAGGAGGCTACGAAGGGGCAAACCAAGTGGACCATGGTGGTGCAAGTAATCTTATTAAAAGGATACCTGTTGTTTGCAATGTTTTTCCAATATTGCCGAAACTGGAAAAAGAACAAAAATAAGAATTGTACTAGCCAATGGAAAGAGGAAATATGTGATAAATAATAAAGAAGGTAATAAATTTATAGACAAATATAAAGAAGAGTTATATTAAAACAAGTATACCTACGTTGGAGAAACGCTGTACAATTTATAGGAAGTTTTTAAGTTGTAAACAGACAATTCTTGGGGTGTTGACCTTTTGCGGTGAAGAACTGTCAAAAAGACAACGAGTGCGTGTGTGTGTGTGTTCAAAACATTACGGCAACTTAAAAGCCAGGAGCACTGAAGATGCAGGGTGACAACTTAAATGGTAGTTTCAGAAGATGGCGTTGAAAACGGTCACATGTCTTTTCCGGAGATATAAATTGAAGACAAGAATCGACAGGATTCATTCATTCATTGACTTTTATTTGATTCATTAACAAGCATTCTTTGACTTTCATTCGTTAACATATATTCATTAATATTAATTCATTTATTATACACAGTTATATAAATCGTAGGATTAGATACACCAAGATTCATATTTATTTCTTTTGTATTAGCGTGTTAATTTTATTTTCATTCAAGTTTCACTTATTTTATTTTCTTTGTTTAATTGTTTTGTGTTATTTTGTAAAAAAATAATGGAGATGCAAATGACCGAATTTGAAAAGTTTTTCAACGATTCAAAGTAAGTTAGAGGCAAAGACTTATCAATGTGGCTATACGAGTATTGAAATATATCGTGCGAAGGTATATTCAGTATAACGTTATGCAACAGGGATAATAAATATTTTCCTGAGATAGTAATAAGCATTTTTAATTTCAAGTTTAAAAGAGATGAAATAATTAATGGTGTTGAGTGTTAAGAGGATATAGCGTGCAAATGTATATTTTCTGGCACAGTATTTGGCATCATTAATAGTTACAATAAAATTTTGATTATGAATTAATGATTTGAGATTAGATTTTTTTTGAAATAAGGAAAATGTTTCTGGGTAGCGGACTCTGAAATGCTAGCTATAACGCGTGCAAATGGTTATAGATAGTAATCAGACTCAAGCTTTTCCAAACATTGACCATAAAAAATAAACAAGATACAAAAGTTAATGGGATTTATTTGTTGATAAACAGGAAAGTATTTTTAGAGTTTTATTTAATAAAGTATAAGAAAATATATTCGTATCATAAAGAAATGTTACAACCTAGGACAAGGTACAAACATTTTCTTATAATTATGTTTCTTTTTAAATAAATATATAGTGAATACAGTATAGCGATGCTATATTTATTTTTATTTAATAAATATTAAATAAATTCGACAATATATATAACACATAATTATTATGTGTTATATGATTTCTGGTTTTTCATTTTAAATAAGCTATAACCTTATCCGAATCTTAAATAAAAACAAGAGATTAGACGAAAGGGAAGAAATTCAGATACACTGAAGAATTCATGAATACTTATAAAGTATGTGCTGTTAAAAATAAATAAAATACACATCAGGATAATAAAAATTATCATCATTTTAATTATTTATGTTGCTGAAACAGCACACAACATAATTTATTTGGCAAGGCCTAATGTATGGCAATAATACTATTATCATATTCAAATAATTATGTTGCCACAGCAATATGTTTGTTAGATTAAAGACTTATATTTTGACATTTAAATATGATTTGGTTACATTTTTTTTTTGTTACCAACTTCAAAAAAATAAAATTAGCGTGCCATAAAGTAATCTTCATGCAACCAAAACGGGTGTCGTAAAGTGAACTTTATAGCACCGGAATAGAAAAAAGTTTAATGAATTGTACATAAACACCTCCCTGATGTAAGTTAAGCAAATGTTGGAAATGGTATTAAATATTCTGTTTCTGTATACCTTATCAATGATTCCAGCGTAGTATTTTAAATCCGAAGGAATAAATTATTAATTGGACAGGCTCACGTGCCTACGCGCATTTAATGTGTTGTTTACATTACCATCGTAATGTAACATAAAAAAATCCAATTATTCCAACTTTTGCGATGAGGGTGAAAACATGGCTAGCGTAACGAGTTTCCTAGTTTTTCTCATTATATTTCGGGGTCTCTGGACGAAACAAAAACTGCCGTGAAAATAAAAACGCAACAATAATATCCCTCGATAACGATGTAAACATTTTCATTGGTGCGCAGGAGCATTGTTATTTCCATATCCACATATCACGTTTTCTCTAAATTTACACGCATTCCCGTCGGTCATAGAATAATTAACATTTGCGCCAACAAATACATCCTCTAACAATGCTTGTGTATAATTTACAATGCAATTTCGAGTAGGTATACAATTATTTTTTATAATGAGTATCATAAATCGTTTTAATTAAAATGTATGTGACAGTGAAAATCGTTTTATTAAATGCAAATTTTAACTACACATATTGTATCACAGATATATAGAGATAAGTATGGCACAGTACAAGAGTACTCAATAGCGAATCTTCGCCGAAGGATAGTGTTTCGAATTGTTTTCTTAAAAAACTTGGCTACAAAATCCCAAATTCATGAAAAGATGCAAAAGTAATTATGCTGCAGAAATTAGACAAGGACACATCTCCCAAAGGCTATTGATACATAAAATTTCATTCATAAGAAAATCACACCCTTCATAGACAAAAACAATTATAACATCTGCAGAGCAGGAAGGATTTAGGAAAAACCGTTCAGCTACGCTACAACTAGCAAGAGTAACCTCAAATATATTAAATCAATTCAACAAAATTGAAGTTGTAGATGAATTGTTCGTTCTTAAAGGCCATTTATAAAAATGTCTAAATACGACTTCCTAAAACCACCATGGTAAGATGATCAGCTGATTCATTTAAGACCAAATAGAAGACTCTGCATT
Organism: Amphimallon solstitiale; assembly: GCA_963170755.1. Taxonomy (NCBI): domain Eukaryota; kingdom Metazoa; phylum Arthropoda; class Insecta; order Coleoptera; family Scarabaeidae; genus Amphimallon; species Amphimallon solstitiale. The sequence continues at coordinate 40,579,312 of OY720676.1, read as the reverse complement.
TGTAAGTAAAAATACGTCAAAACTGTCACCAACACTTTATCTAATTTAGCCTTCTGACATAACCAGAACGACCACTAAATTTAGTTATGAAATTAGGGCTTTTGTTTTGCTTTTCGAAAGTTGTCAAAACAATATGCAAGGAAGCAGTACTTTTGAACATATAGATAAATACACATAATTTATTGTTTTCTAATTCTTTAAGCTTATCGTTAAAATATCTCTCTAGCATTCTAGCTGCAAATATCCATTAGGCAGATCTACTTGCTATGTTTTTCAGTCTCACCAATGCAACAGAAGGTTTTCAAACAACCTGGCTTAAGAAATTGTACACATCCGTAGACCCTGTTAAATCTCAAGCAGTAAGCAGAAGTGTCAGAAAGTAGTTTCAATGACCATACACATACTAAATCAAAACGTTGTTGTAGAGAAATATCATCAATTTGTGTACAACCAAAGCAATAGCCAAGGCCAAGGTAAACAGATTCAAAGAAGGTTAGCATCCTATCCCAAAAAAAAAAAATTCCCTATAAGAAATTTTCAAATTATCAACTACATATTGCTGTGAATTGTCATTTTAAAGAAGATGCCTCACATTAGGAGAACAATAAAACTTAATAATAATGTTTTTTTTGAAGTGTAAACTTCTTTAGGCGCGTTGCGCTGATTGTATGCAGTGAACAAGGCTGACCTGAAACGCTCGGATATGTAACGCTCTTCGGGTAAAGTCGGCTAATGGAACTAGATAAATAAATATATCAGATAGAGGTATTTAATTTCAATTAAATTGAAATTTAAATGAATAAATAAATTCATGTCCCATAGCATATGTGAACCGGAGCCGCCTGGGTGAGAGGCCAGCACTTAGCCATTAGACTAAGGGCGGGCGTCGAAAGCCAGTATTCATATCGTCTATTTATATATATACATGCGACCAAAAATCTCCTTAATAATGCTTGCGGCCGAGGCAAGACAATCTAGAGAACGTTAAAGTTTTTCCCGGACAAGATATACACACAATTTTTTGGGCAACCGTTAAATTTTTCAATCGATTTAATTTAAATTGAGACACAATTTAATTTAATTTAGTTCTAAAGTTGCTCAATTAAAGTGGTTTACTTGCTTTACATGCGTTACCATGGAAATGAGACGAATATAATAAACTACAAATACTTGATAGTTGTCAAAAAAGTTGTAGGATGTGTGATTAAACATGTATCAAAATGTGTATTTACTTTAACGGCCGCTGCCATAGCAACGGCCGCAAAATTGTATTTCGCGAACTGTGTTGCGTTCGCGAATTGGTAACTTCGCGGACGATTAACCAAAAAGTTTGTTGTGTGTGTACGAGACATTATCTCTCTTCATAAAATATAGTTTGATATTTTTTAAATGTAATATAGACCGAAAAAAAAAGTTGTATTTCGTATTATTAACCTCGCCTTGATGAAGTTTACACTTCTGCTGTGTGGTTTTAAGCACACCCATTTTCTTGTTTTTCTGGATAATTAAGGTAATATTGCCGGGAAGCAAGAACTGCATTATCAAAGCATTGAAAATACATTCTGATATTGTCATAAGGTTCAACGTTAGAATATGACATTTTACAAACTTCATAATTATGTGCAGGTGTCCATAAAAACTCAATTTGCTAAATACGTACAACACGTTTAACTACCAGTGACACTAATGCTTTTACATTTCAATTTTCATGGCACACCTTGGAAATCTCATAATAATTTAATTTAGTATCGAGGTGCATGCGATATTGTACGATGGAAACTAAAAAAAAAACCAAACTATATACTGTTCAGTATTATTTATATTATTTTATTTCAATGATGGAAAAAACAAGAAATGATATTTAAAAAATAATAGATAGAGAATTTCAAAATATTTAAAAGAGGAATTCAATATAATATATGCCATGAATTAAAGAATCGATGAGAAGATTGAAATGAATATACTTATGGAAGAGTATGATAGAAATTTAAATGAAAACATACTATGCGCTGTCCAGTTACCATCTTAAAATTAAAATAAAATTATTACTCCCAATAAATAAATAAACTTATATTTAAAATTTTTTTTTTTCTGAATTGTCTTTGTATAACTGTATCTTCGTCAAGAAAAAAGTAGCAACTTCCGGTTTTCATCATTCTGTTCTCTTTGTAGGTATGTGCTTCAATATTATGATATTAAAAATTATCGTTCCATTTAAAATTTTAAAGAAAAAACTAGTAATATACATAAAATAAGAACAGCATACCCTTCAATTCTATGTAAACTTCTCTATTTAATGAGACTACAAACATTATAATAATACGTTGAAGCAAACCAAAATTATACCTACTTTTGTACGCAGACATCCCCCCTCCAGTTTGAATTTTTTTAAAACTTTGATCTTTTAGTTATATCATTACCATGACAAATACTTGGGAGGATAACAAAAAAAAAGGTAATCATATTTTGAATAAACGCTCCCGTATTACATGACTTAAATAATAAAAGTTCTTTCGCAGTATGAAAAATGATAAGCCTTTACCATCTTACTGTCATGCTCATATAACCGAAATGGGAGCACGCGATTTTTTTATGAATATTTGCTCGGTCTGGAACTAAATTATTGTGTACTCTCTTTCAACGGTAATGCCAGTTGATTCAGTCAATACTAACAGAAATGCAGAAATCACCGGTGAAATTTTTTCTCCTAATTACAACAATGTAGAAGTTAATTAACTGCAAGTGATTGCATTAATATTTAACAAGCGCATATTGTCAACACAAATATTCACTTAAAATATTCACAAAACGTATTAAACTACAAACGGAGCAATTAACAAGGGCGCTATAATAGTTTGTGTCTTAAAATACCTTCATTAGTCTCCCATCATTGTGATATTGTCAAAAGAATAAGTGTTATTCGAATTTGAATATGTCATAAAATAGCAATAATAGCTCGATATGATTGTCTTCAACCTTTTACAAAAAAAGAAAATTACTTTGTTCAACTTCTAGCTCCTACAAAAAAACGAAAAAAATTGGCGATTTCCGATTTCCGTAGAGAAGATATTAAGTAGTTATTTTCAAAGCATCGCTATGAAGAAATCTTTAGAATCGTTGCTTTTCAATTGACGTTGAATATTGGATAAATGAATATAAAATGTTATTTGTTCTCGTGTTGTAAACCCGTCGTACAGTAAACGTCAAATAAGATGGCGAGCAGTGGGAGTAAGTACGCACAGCGTTAGCAATAGTAGGACAAATACAGGGTATCCCAGAAATAAAAAGACGGAGTAGCAGGTACGTATAGTCCGAACAGAAACAGGTTCAAATATACTGCAATAACGAAGAAATTAAAAATTTAATTTTCTATGTTGTTTTTTAAATAAAAAAATTACATTACGGACCTGGCACATAATGTATGTTTATAAAAAAAACGTAAGAATGCTCATAGAAGAATACGCTTTTATTTGTATAACACGGGAGAAAACGTTAAATCGTACTCATTCATATAAAACATATTTTTTGCCCGATGCGTCTAGATAACGCAGCTATGTAGTCGGTTGTTGACCCAGATGGGCGACCCACTTTATTGCATACAATAAAAGATTGTATTTATTTTTAAAATAGGAAGGTTGTTGCTCTTTAATGTGTTTGTAGTCGGAAACAGCTGATTATTATTATTTTAGAATATTCAATAAATCGTAGTTTTTCTAGCCTATATTACAGTAAATATGAAGAATGTAATTATTTTTTCCTAGCAGGTTTAAAATTGAAGTAATTAATGGTTTCATACTTATTATGAAGTATTTATTCCTCCTCCTTTTTTTTTTAACAGAAGTAATATGGTGGTCCTGAAGAGGACCGATTGTGAAAGTGAAGTAGGTGGATATTTTGTCGGCGTAAGGCCAACTGAATTCTTTATTATTTTTTTCTGCCGTCTGCGCACGAATAAAGACTTGATATTTTGAGGGTACATTTTTACGGAATCGACCTTCCCATTTCTGGTACTCTGTCTTTTTATTTCTGGGACATCCTGTATAGTCTGACATTATTGGATAGTTTTCAGTAAGTGGGCGTATGCGTTTTTAAAAACGACTATAGCGTATTCCCAGCGCTCGCCATATTATTTGGCGTTTACTCTATTATATTTAATAATTAAATTAATTTAAATAATCTTCAATTTCCATATTTTTAGAATTAGACTCTTCACCTAATATTATAGGAAATTTTTTGGTTATATATTCACATATATTATAACTTACTGGTGAAAGTTGTCAGAGCTGATTCCGGGCACTTACCTGAAAAAAGACAAAATATGTTAGTATATAAAACATGTATAGTTGTTTAATATTTTAAATATAAATTTAAAATGTCATTAATATTGGACAGATTCGGTCTTTACTTGATGAAGATCAATCATCATAGTATCAATGACTAAATAACAACTGTTTGGTTTTCACTATTTAATATTTAAAACGTAACGATGACAATTGTTTCGCTAACACAGTTGCTTCTTCAAAAATGCATAAAATATTACAGGCACATTTATATAGCTACAACACATGGCAGAAGTTACAAAAAGGGTAGGCAGAAATATCAAATGTTCTGTTAAATAAAGTACATATAAAGATATATTTCAGGGAACGTAGTTATATTAAAAGCAAGCCTTCCATATACATATTTTGCTTTTTAAAAAGAACATAGGAAATATCCAATAGTTTCCGCATTGACTAAAATTGGCAAAATGTATTTAATACTATATTTAATAATATATCTAGTTTTAACAACGAGATTATTCGAAAATATCCATAAATTTCAGAAATAAAATCTGATTCTATACGATATTATTTGCTAATACCATGAATTTATGAAAACGAACAAAAAAAATCATCTAGGTCACGTAAATGTGATAAAAATAATATTTTTGAATGTGTTGGTGATTATTCTAGATTACATGAAATTTATATCGTCCTGCACAAAACAAAATAATTAAATATATGTATATGGATGCGGCCAAAACCAATATATTTTAAATAAACTGTTCCGTTGATACGTATAACATATAATTTGTAAGTTAAATAGTAGTTCAAAATCAGTATTGCCGTGTCAAATGTCACAACAATTTTAATTAAAAATTAAATTATGTCATGCGAAATTGTATCGTGAATTATTAAATTAATAGTGGAATATTATATTAAAATAATAATTAAATATAACCTGAATAAAAATCACCTATATGACAATTTTCTTTCAGGATACGTATAATATAAGATAAAGTTATTTTAACATAGCAATTTTATCACTTTGACAAAACTGAACAGTGTAGCCACCTCGAATGGTAGGACTGTCTTATATGTATGAGCGTTTCAAATTATACAGAATTGTTCCAAATTGTCTTAAATAGTTTTATCTTTTTAGAAAATTAAACCTGTGAGTAAGTGTGTTACTTCAAGTACAAATTTTTGTATATACAAATTATTCAAAATCCTATTATAAGTACTTCTATTCTCTTAATAAATCTCTGTAGAATGCAGACTTTGCCAGATATTCGAAAGAAAGTGCTACTCGCTAAGAGTAAGTGTTACTTCCGGTCTTAATTTTGCATTTCATTTATACAAAAAAATATTTGAAATCCAGTTCTAAATACTTATGTACTCGTATCTGTCTAAAAAGCATGACTTGCGAAATATTTGCGAAAACTGATTTTCGAAAAGAGTAAAGGACCTACTTCCTGTAGGAATTTCGAAAAACTTTCATAATAAAATTCTTCTCAAATTTAAGTTTGAGTACACATGGATTCTTTATAAATTTGTTTAAATTTAGTAGTTGACGAAATATTGGCAAAATTCAATTTTTTCACAGAAGTAAACTACTACCTACGGTCTGCCGATATGCTGAAAATCTAATCAGATCTCAAAAGGGAGATTATACTCTTATTACAAAATTGGGAACTGATAACTAGAGCGGTTTGACCGCTATCGTGGTCACACACACTCACAGATACACAAACACACAGAGAGATATTTTCGGTATCAAGGGACTTGAAATCGCTGACATCTGTAAAAAATAAATAATAAAAGTAAATATATCAAAAATATAAAACCGAAATTAAACAATTTTTATATTAATAATATTTTTAATCGACTATAAAATAAATGTAATATATAAATACATAATGTGTGTAAAAGTAATTCAATTTACTTGATCCTAATACAGCTCTGCATTATTTGAAATTGATTTTTTCTTATCTAACCTATCCATTTCATTTTCCCATTTTGCTTCAATGTCCTAATTTTCAAGTTCATGTTCTACATTTCCTTCACGTATGGTGTATTTACTCGGATGTACAGCCACCGATCCGAGAGTAGCTTGGTAATTCAAAACGGGAGCATCTAGTACATACGGATCTGGTCCAAGAGAACGTTGGAAACGACCTCTAAAAGCGTTTGATGGTAGTGCCGGTGGATTAGGAGATTTCTGCTTGATGAGTTCCTTACGTTGATAATCAAAGACGTTTTTGTCTACCAATGCTGCCGCCAAAGTCATGAGATAAAATAATATAAAAATCTTAATCATCTGAAATCAAAATAATACTAAAAAACAACATACTTAATATAATAAAAAAAAATTGCGTAGAGAAAATTAAACTAATTAATGGACTTGCTAGAGATTTTCCAGACACTTTTGCAATTCAGTATGACTGTTTCTAATTAAATAGATAATGTCCTTCAAATTTATCTTACCTAAGTTCCACACGCACAACAATATCTATATGAATAGAAGAATTGCAGGCGTTGATATATATATTGTATAAGTAATACGGCTCTGTATACCTTATTCTGATATCTATAAATGCTATTATAATTGATATCAAATGCACCACGTTTTAGGCGACCAAATGAATTAGTATTTTGTAAAACCCCATGTTCGGGCGCTAAATGAAACAATATTAGTTTATGAATACTCTATAATAATTGTAAAACCTTATTCTATTTCTATAAACCTCGGCTTAGCTCACTCAATTTAAATATCAATAATTTTACTTCCTTTGGTACAGTTTATTAAACTGTTAGTATACTATAAGTACTTAACCGTACGACTTTATTGAAATGGTGGGTTCGTTGGAAAATCAATGTCAATGATTTTTACCTAATTTTTAAAGAATCTATTACTATATTTTTTTACCATAAACAAATCTTTAAGTATGACTTCTTGATATATCTGGACATTAACATGTAAGTATTACTATTTACTCAAAAACTCATATTCTATCTACGAATACAATTGCACAACTCTATCAATGAAGAAAAACCATAATAAATTGATAAGTGTATATTAATCAATATCCAGTGTACAAATTAGTTTATTCAAAGAACTACAAAGAATGTGGTCAATAAAATTGTTTAATCACATTAAAAAGTACTATTCATTTAAGTAATAAGATATAACCAAACATTTATATTAGAAGGTGAGCAACATTTATATTCTGAATATTTATTTTAGAATCAATAAATAATGTGTTTTTCAGTATTTACATGTTCATAATATTTACTATAATAACCTTGATAGATATTATATTTGATATTTGCTGTTAATAAAATTTCTTCCATATAAATTACAACATAACCTAACTTAACATGTTGTCAAACTAATAAAGATTAATTCCCATTATCAAATATAAATATTGAATACGACCTTTGTTTATAAACGTAGTAGTTCTATCAATACGTCAAAATGTTAATCTATTGCTCCTTATAAATGAATACTGCCTCGTTAAATACCATCTCTTTGAAGTAATAGTCTAATCCTGGAAGTCACAATCCTCTCAGCACTTGAAATTGTTCAAATATCTAGAGGTGGACTGTTATTAATTGTTTGCTGCCGCCTTTGGATAAGATGTTTGATGTATCCTGAAATAAAATACACTTTCCGAAGATAATTTTCTGGACTGGAAACTCTTACTGCAACTATTTTTCTCCTAATGGTTCATCAACAATGGTTAAACTTGCTTTATAAGATAGTACTTCTATGGAAAATATTCTATCAACATCGGTCTGCTATTGGAAACACCTCCCTGAACTCGAATTAATGTTGTCTTTCCTTCTCCTAATGGTTCATCGATAATGGTTAAACATCCTTTACAGGATAATATTCTTATGGTAAATATTACATCAATCACTGTCTGCTACTTGAAAATCCTCCTATTGGTCCGGATCCGTATATTATAAATTAAAGGTAAGTTTTCTTTATATTCCAAAATCTTCTTTATATACGTGCTTATTATATATGTTGTTCACTTAATAACCAATTCAATTATTTGTATTTAGCTTTTGCCTCCACATATATTTGGAAACTATCAAAAATTATATATTTGCTTATATATATTCAATGTTATCACTTTTATTACTCAAAAATAATATAATATGTGCAGTTTTCAATGTTATTCAAGCAACATTGAAAATTCACACCCGCACGTTCATAGAATAAAGAATATTCTTTCTTATTTATTTTTAAATTTTCTTGACGATCCTTAATATTTTCAACTTAGCCAATCAAGTTTTCCCACATACAATATATTTTCTATATTCTTTAAAAACTATTTATATCCATTTTACCTTATAAAACACATTATTTAATGCATTTTATATTTAAAAAACTTAATTCCAATACTTTATTTCACATTTTCAATCATATTTTAATAATGGTTATTTTGGTTATACTCAAATTCCAAAATATTCTTATATTTCACTTTACATTTTAACGTTCATTAAGAAATTTTGTACAAATTTATAATAAATAACGTTTTTCAACAATTCTAATATCTTTAATTTCTTCCTTTCAGAATACACAATAATTATATAGAAAGAAAATTGAACGTTCCAACAGTACACAGGATGAAAAAAAAACCTTACACATTATTTAATTCTGTAAATATCAATTTTTATAACCTTGCTAACCTTTCAACAAACATTAGGACATTACAAATACCAATCCTATCAGAACACGAAACAAAATAAATATCGTCGGTGAGCTACTAATACCATCTATCTACAAATTTCGAACTTTACAGGAGACACAAAAAACTTATTTAAATGTTTATTTCTTACTTATAATCAGATTTTTTTTTATTTAACGCTTTCAATTGAAATATGGAATAGCCGATTGATATTCAGTTAAGAAATACTTAAAAATACATAATTGCATGCACTTAGGAGATATTTCTCTTTTGATGAATGTCACATAGTTGGTATTGTGCACAATAAACATTTTTCTTTTCAATAATATTGTGTTCTCTACATGACAAGGAAACAAAACAAAATTTGGTAGTTGATAGATTTTTTGAACTTTGTATAATTTCATAAAATATTTTTTAATACACTTTCAAATACAAAGCAACAGAACATGGAACATAACTTTATAAACATTATAAACAAATTTAAAAGCTAAAGTGGAAAACATGGGAAAAAGAAACTATTCACTCTGAAGGCATATTAATGCGGGATAGTATCGTAAAAAGCATGACAATCAGATGTTAATACGCTTTTTAAACTCTGCAAATGCTTGAACTTCTTGTCTGAAACCGGTAACTTGTTTGAATTGAGACTTGGGTAATTTGTTATAGGGGCAACTATTTTCGCTCGAATTGGCAACAATGACCATTCACCATCTTCAAACGAAGTTTTTACTTCAATTATACCGTTAGGAGTATATTTTATTTGTTTTAAATCAGTTACTGTCGGATCGTCCACTTTTTTACCCGGTCTGATTGATGAGTATCGCAGAAATTGACTTTTAGAAAAATCTTTGAAGAAAGTATGATCAACCATTAAAGCTTCATAGGGCTTTGGCTTTCTTCGTGCTTCTAGTGTTGCTTTCAGGTAATCACTGGGTAACTGAATAATTCGGTTTTTCAATTTTCTCTCGACACAACTATGAACGGAGTCACACTCCATCTGAGTGTGACCGCGTTCTAAGAACTTTTGTGTTATTGTTACGTCATGTAACATCGAAAAATTTAACAACGCATTTGACATAATGCAGTTCCGATTCTGGTACGTGCATCCGTCCGAAAATATTACAATTGGTAATTTTCTATGTAAGCAGTGACGTTCTAAGTAGTCTAACAAGCAAGAAACGAAGGTTGAGGCACACAATGAAGAATCAATTTCAGTGAACCAGTAGCACGTTGCGTCGCTGGTGCCACAATCAAAGATGGTAAAGTTATGGCAGCAAAGTTTCGTTTTAAAATAAAGATTGCTAGCATTAAGGTAAGGTGCAACCTTCACTGCCTGCAAGTCCATTGTGAGCAGAATAAGTTCGTTATTCTGGGCTTTTTGTTTGTCTCTAGCTTTTTCGTCTCTTGCTTGATCCTTGTTCAAAATGTGTTTTTTCCAAACCCTTTCTTCTACATTTTGGACTTTATGTTCGCAACATAGATCACACAAATCTTTTTTGGGGCGAAATACCGCCAAGTTCTCTTGATGAAACTTTCTTTCGAATATTTTTCTGCATGAAATAGGCAATCCTTTTTCCGTACAATAGTTCTTGTAAATTTCATAAAGATTTGATAATGATTGTATTTCCTCATCCAAAAAAAGCTTTGTGGAGTCCCTGCGTACATAGTGTGAAGGTACTTTTGCCAACTGATCAAAAAATTCTTTTAAAGGAATATCATAAGATAAAGATTTTCGGACACTATAGCTATTTTCTCTGCGTGACTGGTTCAAATTTTCTTTTCCGGTATGCATTGCTAGCACTGAATTCTTAACCCAACTCTGGACTGTAAAAGGTTTTAGAGCAAGTGTATTCAGAAACATTTCTCTACATACAGTCCAGGTGTTCTCACCATCATTTAGAGCAGTGGTTCCCAAACTTATTTTGCCTACTGCCCACTTTGAGAATAAATTATTTTTTAGCGCCCCCATTTTTTCACCTACTCAAAAACCACTATAACTTCAAATTAAATTAATTATTGTGAGCTATATTAGCGGAGATTAAACATTCATTCTAAACGAGACTTTTACTATGGGTTATAGTAAAAGTCTCGTTTAGAATGAATGAGTTAACTTGAGACCTGAGCGTAGTAGGTAGTACACAACGGCGCTCAGGTCTCAAGTTAACTTTTACGGGCTACACCTGCCAATGAGAATGATTATTGAAACGCAACTTTATAGTATTCAGACAAAGTATCTTTTATTCAAAATTCAAAATAAAACAAACATAATCGATTCTAATATAAAAACTAATGTGAAGGATGAATCTGATGCTGTTTAATAAGTTTGTTGATATCAGGTTCCAATTTACTCAAGAACAGCCGCAAGTCACCACGTTCGGTAACATGCAAACGATTTCTCTTTTTAGTAAGCAGCGTTGCTACAGCACTAAATCCACGTTCACACAAATATGACGATGGGAATGCTATCAAGAATCGTTGAATGATTGACCACAATCCAGGGTACAATTGCGGGATCGGTTTTTGTAGCCAAAATTCTTGGTAGCCATTTTTGAACTTGATTTTTATTTCCTCGTTCGTTGTCAATTCTATAAGTTCTTCTTCCAGATGTGGTGATATTGCTGTGTTGACATTTGAAAACGGATCCAACACCCAGTCTGGTATTTCCAAGTTCAAAATATCCTGGTATCGTTCGGTGAAGTCAATGTGGAGCTTTTCCAAATGTTGGCAGTAGGCAAACAAGTCGTCGTTACTGCAGGATACTGATAAATTCGGAAAATTATGAAACTCACGTCTGCCCATATTCTTTTTGTGTAGAAGCAGTTTGGCTGCGAAAGCAGCAACGACATTTTTTGTTTTAATTAAATTTAGTTCATCGCCTTGCAGTTGGAGATTCATGTTGTTGAACAATTTATACAGGTCTGTCATGTAAGCTATATCATTTTTTGATGTAATGAGCTTGTTGCGCAATTCTGTATCTTTAGTTTCCAAAAACTCTATCACAGAGTCAAACAGGTTGTAAAATCGAGTCAGACAATTGCCTCTTGATAGCCAACGAACTTCGGTATGAAACAACAAACGGTTGAAATCTTCGTCATTAGTAACACAAAGCTGATGAAATAATCTATCATTCAAAGAGCAGTTACGGATTTTATTGACTGCTTTGATGACATATTGCAGTGATTGAAATAGTCGTTCACTTAAATTTCTAGCAACTAAATGTTGTCTATGAATAACGCAATGTACAGCAAGGACATCTGGAATTTTATTTTTTACGTACGCTATGAAGCCTTTATGGCACCCTGTCATAGCCGGAGCGCCATCCGTAGCAACTGATATAATATTTTTCAAGGGAATCTCTTTCTCATCACAAAACTTTTCCAATGTATTGAATATGGTTTCGCCTTTTGTATCGGTCTCTAAATTTCTAGCAAACAATAGTTCTTCACATATTTTCTCATCTTTAATAAACCTCACGTAAGACAGCAACAATGCTTCATTAGTTGGTAAAGTGGACTCATCGAGCTGAATTGAGAATTGACTAGTCCTCAGATGATTGCACAATGATTCTTCTATGTTTCCGGCCATTTCATCAATTCGTCTTTGCACAGAATTATTACTCAAAGGAATTTTTCCGATAATATCTGCGGCCGGTTTATGAAGCACAGTAGTTATTACTTCCTTTATTGCTGGCAAAATTAACACTTCTCCGATGTTGTGTGGTTTTCCTTTTTGAGCAATTAACAAAGAGATGTTGTACGAAGCTCGAAGTCCGTCGTCATCTTGCTTAGCAGCCGCCGAAAAGAGTTTTGCTACACTTGGCCGAGTATTATGCTTCTTCTCTAGGTCTTGAAAATATGCTACATTCTTGTCTTTCTTATCTGGATGCATTTTATTCAAATGATCTTGAAGTCTTGAAGGCTTCATTGCTTCATTCGAAAATGTTTTTAGGCATAGAAGGCACAAAGGCGACGATGGGTTTGTAGGATTTTCAATGAATCCGAATTTAATATATTCCGCACAGTATTGCCGTCTCTTCTTTTTTACTTCCGACATTGTTTTGTTTTGAGAAATACGTAAGTATAAGTGTTGAACTTAAGTACTGCTTATCTATTACGCGAGAAACCGCAAATGAAAATAAAATAAATATTACGTTGTTTATATAGGATTGCATAAGCAGCACGCACCGACAGGAATAAGACAAACATGCATAAACTCGTTTATCTCATTCGACGCTCAATCGTACTCAACAAGTAAGAACAAGTATTCTATGAACCAGCCGATTGATACAGTTGCCTTTTTATTTGTTTGTTTGTGTCTCTTTTCGTTTCGAAACGGAGCGACCGATTGATATGTTTTTCATTTTATTTATTCAATAAAACAGGACAGATATATGAACTACTCGGAGAGAAATATCGAACCGAGTTGGTTTGAGCAATCTCTTAATTAATATTAGTTGATGTTCACAAGCTGTAGTCGAGAGTAGGGATGGGACATCGGTGGGTAAACATCGATATCAAACATCGATGTTAACATCGTTGATCAACATCGATGGTTGCAAAATATCGACTACCAAACATCGATGTTTTTAAACATCGATAATTATATTTATAGATTTATTTTTTGGCAGTTTAACAAAAACTTTATTATAACTTAATTAATTTACGTCCTTAACAAAATGATATAAAAGATATCACTATTCAAAAAAAATAATAAAAGAAATATATACATTTATAATATGTAGTTAACTTTAGAAACTACTCAAAAAAAACTATATAAAAAAACAATATTATGCAATTACGCATGAAACAACCACATGACTTAAATCGTCTGATACTTAAAAAATATATACATTTACGTGTATCAAAGCTTTTTAAGAGAACGATTTTTATTTGGGATTTTATAGTCTTGCATTTTTTTTTGACTACGCTGGCAAATACCGAGATACATATGGATATGGTTTTATATTTCTGATGTGTCATCTTGCATTTAATACGTGTATCGTCGTGTATGATTGTACGCACTAGGGAATTTCCCGAAGAAGTATACATCGGTAATGTCTATCTCCCTTCTTTTTCTATGAAAATACGTTTACCTCCTTCACTTATTCTGCATGCATACATAATTTAACTTTTATTCTGCACATTAAAAGTACTCTAAATTTATGTATTTAATTATATATTATTTAAATATTTATACTGAGTAATATTTAAAAGAGCCTAAAATGAAATATTCGAATTTATATGATATAGCACTGTGTAATTTAAATACTTCTTTTATTCGTAGACAATTTTACATCCTCGTAGCCTGTATGTGAGCTGTTAATTTGGAAACATTTTTGTATTTGTCAACAGAGGACGCTGTTTTATTTTGTGATTAGTGCAAATACATTTTGTCAAGCTTAAAAGTTCGATGTTCACTATATTTCTTCTAACATCGATAGTTTATCGATAAATCTAAATTGCAAACATCGATGCAAAAACATCGAACATCGATCCTAAAATATCGATGTTCAATGAACATCGATGTTTATCGCCCATCCCTAGTCGAGAGTCGAGAGCTCAGTCGGTGTCTAAGAGTCCTCCTAGATTCTAGATGAAATTACAAATCGCCCCCTAAGCCTTTACACAACGCCCCCATTTTTTTTCTGGGTCTCTTACCGCCCCCCTTTAGACCTGCAGCGCCCACAAGGGGGCGTTATCGCCCACTTTGGGAACCTATGATTTAGAGTATATACGAAGGTTCCAAGTCTCCTAGAGTTTTCATCGCTACTTTTTGTACACCTTTTAGTGCCAATTCGAGAAACATGAGATGAAACAAATACTTTTCGGTCTCAGTAACGTACTCACTTTCAGAAGAAGAATCAGTTTCAGGAATGTCAGTTTCGGAAATATAATCTGCATCATCTTCATCAGTTTCTTTAGATGTACCGGCTTCACATTTGTTTTGAACAGCAAAATTATCGATGCTTGATAATAATAATATGTTGTGTTGTGTGACGTTTTCTTCTTTGTTAATCATATTATCGTATTCATTAGAAAGTGAAGTGAGGCAGTGACTCACATTATCACAGTCAGTGTTTGTAGCATTAACATTATGGCACTCATTTGAAAATGAAGTGAAGGAACGACTAATATCACAGTCTTTCGTAGTCTCATTTGATTCTTTATTACTATTGACATCAAGTCTATCACAGTTGGGAAATTCAAGTTCCTGTGTATGATTGATGAACAACTACTCCAGCTTCTGGTTCATTCACCATTTCAGTTTCAGTAATGGTGTTGTCGACTTCGAGTTTTTTTTCATTGTTAAGTACTTTTGCAGCTAATTCTAATAGTTTCTGTGTTCTATTAGACATTATTTAAAATTTTGCAATCAAAAAAACTAAATTACACACTACGAAAAATCAAAAACGGAGATTTTAATTGTTACTTCTTAGTTATGTACTATTTTTTTTTATCTAATAACATCTATCTTCAAGCAACAAAACAGAAGTTACCCGAACTGTTTGAAAGTAATATCACCTATCTGAACAACAATTAATTTAAGTGCTTTTCGCACTGATTACATTAGATAGCATCTCAAAAACTTCACAAAAAGCAGACTAAAATGTTACAGTAGCTAATGTGCATATTTTAACCTCCAGGCCAATAACCAATTAAGTTCAAAAAGTCATTTTGTTGGTACTTACCTTAGCAGAAACAGTCACAGTCAAACTCTAACAGTAAACTGCCATTACGGTTTCAAATAGGAGATATTGCCATGCGTAGTATAAAAGCAGTTTGAAATAGGAGGTATTAGAATACATAGATTATGTACATTTCTGAATTTTTTAGCATTTCGGCGCTATTTCCATTCGATCCGCAAGAAAATTTTACAGGTTATGGTATATTAGTCTCATTTTCGCTTAAAATGCAAATAGGAGGTATTAGTAGCTCACCGACGATATATTATATTATATGGCATGGTTAAACAAACCATGTCAATATATTTCTTACCTTAGAGTACATTTTTGCTGAAATAATGTGTAAAATGCTATGCTAGAGTCACTGCTTGTGAAAGCCAGTGAATATGCGCGAAGCTACAAAACTAGGGGAAAAACATTTTTAATATATGGACATATATCAAAAAATTCCCATGTTTAATGGTTTAAAAGAAAATAGAAACCTCTTGTTGATAAGATTATGTATATTACTACATAACATTATTTACTCTGCATACATTTTATATGTATGATATTAATATTTTAATACAATATATAAACTTTGAAACTAAAAATTTGAAAGGATAAATAAATTCGTTTATTGATTAAATTAAAAAATTAAACATATTTCTGTTTTTAAAACAAATCTTATCAAAATAAAATGCTGATAAAACATTTTGTGCTGTATCAGATATTTATAACTAACGACCTTCAAGTAAAAGAATACTTCTAATTTTTTCAATATGTTATATGGTAATATAGTAGTGCGTGAGAAAGACGAAATATAGTCACGTCTATATATTTAGAATATAATTTTTATATTGCTATACCCTTAATTATTTAATATGATCATATTTCCTTTAGTTATAAATATACCGAAGACATGCATTCTGAACTCTCTGGTAAATTCATCCAAGGTATCATGATATATTGAATGTAAATTTTAACCATACAAATGTTATCACATAAATGTTTCTCTGAAAGTTTCTTTAAATCAAGATATAAACCCAGGCTTTTTGCTTTATCCACAATTCGTACACTATTAGGTACTACGTATTTACAGAAATATTTATAAACCTACTCAAATTATGACATATTTTCTTCGAGCCAAAGAGGATCGCTAGTAATTTTAAAGGATTCATATGCAAACAATGGTTTAAGGAGTTACGATGTAATGACCTAAGTTCTGAGTTGATGTTATTCACAGCTGTCTGCCAATTTGAAGACTCAAATGAACAATATAATTGCGTGTCGTCCACATATACAGGGTGAGTCAACTACGCGGGTAAGGCCGATTGTGCCTTTACGAGTAAAGATATTTCGAAGCGTTTTTTTTCATGTGGTAGCTGTTCATTAGGGGCACATTTTAAAAATGTTTTGTATTATACAGAGTGTTCCATAACTTGGTGGCTAACAATAGTTATAGTTTTTTAAATGGGACACCCTATATATTATTGCATTTTTGAATTCCCCGTATAATTTTTAGTCAAAAAGTTATAAGATAGTATAGGCCTAATGTTTGTATAAAATTATATTTCCCGAAAACGACGTATTAGATGGACATCATTTCTTGCAGTATTGTTTACAATAAGAGGTCATAATAGAAGCATGTTTTATTTTTTTACAGTTAGTAACTGCATGTGCAGGAAACTGGATTAAAATTAGATGACAAGTTTTCTATAAAAGTCAATTTTTTTTAATGGAACACTCTGTATATCAGTTCATTTTTGAATTGTTTATTAAATTTCATGTCAGAAACATGTAAAACGTTAATACTTTAAAAGTAACTATTACAGAGTTATTGTCGTTTTTTGATATGCTTTTGTTAGTTTTTGCAAAAAAGTCAATATTTTCAAATGGAACAGCCTGTATATTATTTCATTTTTGAATTTCTTATTAAATTTCACATCAAATACATGTCAGACGTTAATACTATAAAAGTCACTATTACTGAGCTATTGTCTCTTTTTGATATAATTTTCTCAGTACTGTACTATATTAATTAAACCACAAAACTAACAAAATTATTTTAAAAAGAGACAATAGCTCAGTAATAGTCACTTTTAAAGTATTAACGTCTTAGATGTTTTTGATGTGAAACTTAATAAGAAATTCAAAAATGAACTGATATACAGGGTGTTCCATTTAAAAAATTGACTTTTATACAAAAACGTGTCATCTAATTTTAATCCAGTTTCCTGCACATACAGTGAGTAACAAAAAAAAAAATAAAACCTGCTTCTATTAGGACCTCTTATTGTAAACAATACTGCAAAAAATTTTGTCCATCTAATACGTCGTTATCGAGAAATAATATAATTTTATACAAACATTGAATTTTTCAGAAAAATGGGAATAAGTCAAAAACTTTACACTTTAGGCCTATACTATCTTATAACTTTTTGACTAAAAATTATATGGGGAATTCAAAAATGCGATAATATATAGGGTGTTCCATTTAATAAACTATAACTATGGTTAGCCACCAAGTTATGGAACACTCTGTGTAGTACAAAATATTTTTAAAATGTGCCCCTAATGAACAGTTACCACAAGAAAAAAACCGCTTCAAAATATCTTTACTCGTAAAGGCACAATCGGCCTTACCCGTGTAGTTGACTCACCCTGTATATAAGTATTGCAGTAATTTACATATAAAAGCAATTTGGAATATACAGTGTAAATAAGATAGGCCCAAGAATGGATTACTGTGGAATCCCTAGCGATAGATAAAGATAAGTAGATACATTACTGTTTAGTTTCACAGTCTGCTTGCGATCAGCCAAGCAATCTTTAATCAGCGCAACCGCACTGCTTCGCATACTAATGTGTTTCAACACAAACAAGAGAATGCAATGGTTGACTGTATCAAACGCTTAAGTGCAGTCAAGCAACTCAAGGTAGGAAATAAGATCTATGTTCACAGCAGTTAGCAAATCATCAGCAGCTCGCAGCTGAATCCTGCTCGAAACCCCGATTGTGTACGCGGTAAAATATTATAATTAACCATGAAATCTTTTAACTCATTTGATATTACCTTTCCAAAAATTTTACATATAACCGATAATATACTAATAGTTCTGAGATTCTTAATCTGAATCATTTTGGTCCATAAATATGTATGTATATATTTGTTAATAATTTGACGACAGGACCACCTATTGGATCCTAGCAAAACTATGGACCATAGTCTCGATATAATAAATGTACTGTGTGAATATGGCCTCAACTGGCCAAGTCGTTCAGAAGTTACACGATCACTAACAGACGCACCAGCGATTATGTATATAAAGTATACTATTGTTCTTCTAGCTAAGCTCAGTCGGTAGAATTACAATTTAGTATGAAAAATAAATAATAATCTCAGGATTGAATTCTTTCGTAAAAGTTATTTTAATATTTATTTCAAAATAATATTTTGAAAACACAATATAATGTATGTTTGTTGACTAAATAAGTTAAGTAATGATGGACAAAACTCTTTTTAACACATAAACAATAACTTCAATTTCAAACTTAAATTCTCCTTCTTAATGAAATTATTAATTCGACAATATAAATATGATTATTCAAATGAAAGATCAATTCTCTTTATCTTATAAAGATTTAATTCAATGTTTGATATTAACGATTATGAAATAATTTTCTTTTAAATGTTTATAATTTTACGTTACGATTTTCTGTTTCCGTCTAAGACTGGTGCTCTTCATAAAATACATCTATCCTGGATTGCAGATACAGTTTCTTAAGGTCCGGATAATGTGTCATATAAGGTCCAAATTAACTTCATCCAATAGGTTTTTATCGTATTTGTATACACGTTATGGCTTCTTCTGTTTCGGTAAAACGTTTCTTATATGTATTTTTCAATTTATAACTCCAATTCCATTTATTTTTACAAGCAAAATCAAGGTAATTCCGATTCAGTCATCACTTCGATCCAAGATATGAGTTCTACAAGTTTACGACTTATCAAACATGTAGATGATGATAATTAACTTATTAAAATCAGGTATTTATAAGTTTTATACCAAATTTTCTATATAAATTCTTCTTTACTCCAACAATCTCGTTTCATTACATAATTTTTTACCATTCGTATCAGAATCCACAAAATCATCTATTTGTTTATCAGTAACCAGGATATTTTTACTTAGTTTCCATGTACGTATTTTATTTTTCATAATAATGACATTTTCTTGTATACTAATTTAAGTTGCCTATCTTATGTCTTGACAATATTAGTTATACTTATTGTGAATTTCTAAAATCTTTCAATAAGAATGAGATTACAATAAATTTAGTTCCTATCTAACATTTTATACATTTCATTACTATTTTAATAAAATTCTTCTATTCTATATACGAATGATCTTTTATTTGTATAACATAAATTAATTTTCTTGAGAAGTTAATTTTGATTTTATACTTATAAATGTTGACAATTTAAATCATTATAAAAGATGTATGTATGTATGTATTGATAAGAAAAAAGAGATAAAAGAGAATTATTAGAATTATTATCTAAGTTAATACGATTTAAGGAAAGTATAGTATTAAATTCGTCACTTTTCTCACTCCTCGAATTATTCTATTATTTTATTGATTCCCCACAAATAAAAATCTAAAATAGTTTCAATTTTCGAATTTTTTTTAGAGCCAGGCAGAAACAATGTGTTGAAAATACATCCTCTGCGGATAAGAAGTGGGAGTTCACTTAAACCATCCCAGGAAAACACTTAACATTTCCAAATAATTGTGCTGATTTATATTAGCATAAAAAAATATGGGGCTATTATTCCATGGTAAGAAACAGCACACACACGTTTATCTTAAAACCCATTAACGCCCGAATTATTTTTTTTTGGAACTTACGTGCATTTTCTGTATTAAATGAATAATTAGTTATATTTACTACCAAAAAAGATTTTTTTAATTTATTTGATAGGTCAGACTAGGAAAAAAACGCTGATACCATATGGTATCCGTGGGCGGATAAGACATTTTTATTTAATTTTTCCATATTTCATAATACATATAAAAAAACATAAACTATTTGGTATGATATGTCGCAAAGCAGTTTATACATAAGCCCACATTGCACTTTTGGCACATAGTTCTGCCAAAAGACTTACATCCTGCACCCACACAGCGCCGCCTGTTACATGATGCAACAAAATGATCCGTTCGGTCGAATTTTATGTCTGGCAGGATATTTCTGGTCAGACTGATTCGACCAGGTCCCTTTGGAGCTACTCCATATTTAGTTAAATATGTTTGGACAATCTCTCTTCTAAAATCGAGATTTGAAATATCTCTATTTTGTTTACATAAAAACCAGGCATTCTGTAAAGCGGCATCTATTATCCACGTAAAAATGGGCCAATACCACTTCTTCCCGCGTATACCAATGCGGTAATTCGCTATTCCCTGGTCCATGAGATCTGTACCTCCCATGTTATCGTTGTATGAAGAAATACATTTTGGACGATCAACCATTATGTGTCGTTTATGTTTCTGGGAATATCTTCTCACTGTTCCCACTGGCTGAACCCCGTCATACGTAGATGCAACTGTGACAACAGAATTGTCCATCCATCGGATCAATAGAATCCCATTGTTTCGCTCTATTATATGCTCGTAATCTCCTCGCTTTTTTTTCTTGAACCTGTTTTTGTCAGTTATAGGGCATGACCGTGGAATTCTATTTTCCCGAATTGTGCCGATTGCGCCATACCCTTTGTCCCGCAGATAACTAAGTAAATTGAAGCCGGTAAATAAATTATCCATATGGAAAACATATGGATAACTGAGCTTGGGGAGCTCCTCCAACATAAGCACCAATGGTGCAGCAGCTTTGCCAAACAAGTTGTTAACACTTTCAACACCTCGCGGATCTTTTCCCTGGTAAAGATCAAAATTTATGAGGTAACCCTCATTTGTGTTCAGCGACCACATCTTGTATCCGAATCGTATCGGTTTACCTCGAATAAATTGTTTGCATCCATGCCTGCCATAATACTTTACCATGGACTCATCATACGACAAATTTCTCACGGGTTGAAAGTGTTGTAAACATTTCTGTTTCACTTTTTCCATTAGCGCTCGCAACTTCCAAGCCCTGTCATTTCGATTAATTTTTGTGTTATCCGCCATATGTATATATTTCTGAATCGCCAGAAACCTATTTCTTCGCATAGCATTCGCTACTAATCTATTATGTACATCATCCTTCATGTAAGTGATTATAGCCGGTTAAAATTAGAATGCCGATGAAACATCGAAGTTCTGAAACGCTTATCTTAGGATCCGTTTCATTCTTATATTGAGAATATCGCTGCGTTTCTTCACAAAGATAATGAAAACTCTCAAAAATTTCAACGCATGACATTTCTTTGTACTGGGTATAGTCAGCTGGTGGAAATAACCGTTGCGGAGGCTCTAAATCGCCATCAATCCACTCGGGATCATTATGATCCTTCAAGCGGTTAGTGATCCATTCTATAATATTTATTGGATTCGAAGATGAAGGCCCAGGCATTTGTGGAATGGTAGAAGCAGCTGTTGTCAGCGTCGACTCCATAACTTCTTGTCGAGGAGCAACCGAACCACCTTCTGCACAATCTTCTAGCGTTTCCTTCAAAATATATCTAGGTAGTTATTTTATATTATACATTTCAATAAAATCTACTTACAACGGAATAATTCACTTCCCCAATTCTATTATTATTGATCAGCTTTATTTCAGCTTCAGCTCGTAATTGACGACCTTAAAATTAATAATAATAATATGTAATATTGACTCAGAACAGAATTACAAATTTACCTGTGAGATTATAAACTGTCCCTCCTTCGTCATCATCACCGGAATCTTCATCTGTATCCTCATTCGCCTCGGGTGGTGTTATAAATATTTCGTCAACTTGCTGCACCGTCTCATCGTCATCATCATTTAACATATCCATTGCTTGCGATAATGAAAAACCGGGTCTAAAACCGTGAAACTCATATTGAAAATCGTTTACTTACCTGAAAATTTTAACCCTAATAGCCCACGGATACCATATGGTATCGCCGGACTTTAGGACTTTATAGTATAAGCTGTATTCGGAATAATCATGTTTTATTTATGTGGAATAGATATATGTCTTATAGAGAATAGAATTATGTATCATACATTATTTAAAATTTTCAATAACAATTAAAAAAAGTACTTACGCCCATCGAATGTCCATGTTGTCTAACTCGTCAAATTTACGTAACACAGAAAGCAACACACCGAATTCGAACGCGTTTGAAAACAGACTAATTAGGGCTAATAGTCAAGGGCAGGTACTTGACGACTCTAACAAGAATGCACATGGCTCTTATGTTCTTGCGAGCTTAATATAAACGTCGTAGATCGTGTTGATGTTCTGTGATACCATATGGTATCCGTGGGCGCTAATGGGTTAACAAAATATTGACGTTTTGATGCAATTCTAAAGTGAGGATTAGTATCACTCCTATAACGAACATGTTGAGACGAAACGGTACCATTGGTAACAGTTGCTTCATAGGAAAATACAATGCTTTTGTGAAAATGTTGGTTCTCAATTATTTTATCTCCCATCCATATGCAAAAATAAAGACGCTTTTTTCATCTTCCCGTTCTAACGTATGATTAAAAATAGGTTAATGTGGGTATAATTTACGTTCCTTCAAAATTCTTGAATATGGGATTTGCTCATATATACTGGAAGCGTCCATCTCGGTAATGAAAATTTAGGATTATCTTCCAATGAATCCAAAATTAAAACTGTAGGAGCATCATCTTCATCACGTGCTATTTTCTTCTTCGCAACGCGACGGTAGCTCTTTTCGCCAATACCATAACATTGTATTAAATGTATTTTTTGTGACAACGTTAACATTTTCCCCAAAAATTACAGAATTACAAGTTATTTTTGGCACATAAATTAGTGTCTGATGTTTTTAATTCAAAGCCTTCCACCACAAAAAATAATAGATGAAATGCGATGAAAAAATTGAAAACAAAATTTTTGGATCATACATAAGTGGAATTAAAATTATAATTACAGATTTGATCATCTAAAATGAAGCATACAATTTAATTCTCTTAGCATCTAATTGTAAAATCAAAAATAATATTTTTTTCCCTTTTGTAAACTCAATTCAGTATATTGTATTTCTACATCTTGTCAATTGATAATAACATAAAATGTAATATATTGATAACAATTAAATTTGCGGTTTTTTCTTTAGGCTTTTAGGTATACTCGTCCGGTATATTATTAGAAAATAATTTAATCGATATATATATTATGATTTAATTAATTATTTTTGCAGAACCTATTATTATATTATAACATTTCTGTACCTAAAGTTACATCTTCTCTTACCTACATGCTTCAAATAGAAATCCTAAATTACATTACATTGCAGACTGGGTTTTTTTTTTGAAAAGATGTTTGCTTTTAACAAAATTTGGATATTCCCGTTTACAACAAAGATAATTTATCTCTTATAGTTTATGTATTTCAAATATGCGATAATATTTAAGAAGATGGAAATTTTAATGGGAATTAAGATGATAAGCTATTAATAGTGTGGTCGTTTATCATTGCAAATATGACATAAAAATGTACTACCACGATAAAACGATGTTTACATTATTACTGAATTCATGCGCGGTCATATATTTACCAATACAGCGGGGAAACAAAAATTCCCCACCGCACTCTCTAAAAACTTATAATTTGCAGTGCAATATCTCACGCTGTCTGTATAAACACACATTTAACAAAATATGTATATTATTAGAAATAAGTATTATTATTAAGATTAAATATCAGTAGTCGATCTAAACAACTCTTCTTTCATAAAAAAATATGCTTCTGATTTTGTTTCTTGTTTTCACCGGGTGTGCAACTGCATACCGGGAAGAAAATTTGGAATTAAAGAAAGACGAATCCTTACTTCTATTACCGTATACAAAGCTAGAGAAATTCGATATTCAACCAAATAACGGATACAGTTCAGAAAGTTCAATTTTTAAATCTCATCGTGTGAAACGTTCTTATGCGGATATATTCTCCAAAATACCGGGCGTTAAAACTACAAGTGCTGACGAAAAAGATGGTACCGTATATAGGACGTACGAAGATCCATACAAGAGGTTAGCGTTGACGACAAAGAAAAATGGTGATTTTGTTTATGAACAAATTATTAGATTTTAAAAATACTGTAAACATGATTGAAATTATTGTGTTTAATTTACTTACAATAAAATGATATCCTTTTAAATAAACAATGTAAATTTTATTATTAATTGAACCTTTGTGATATCTGCTTTACGCCGATGATGTCAAAACTTTTGTTTAATAAAATATTGGAGAACTGTATTGTCTCTTAAAACAATACAACGCCCGTCGCTTATATGAACGCATGTGACGCTGTGTGTAAATCATATTCATATTTTTTTTTGTTATATTCTATCTCTTTGATTCTCTTTCAAATATTTCTATTGATTTTTGTGTTATAATATTCACCATAAATTATATAACCTTTTTAATTACATTGAATTACCTTATGTTATGACGATGGCTTCTTAAGGCGTTTTCCCGGAAAATGTATAGCATTAACCTGACCCGGTTAGAAAGTACTTAACAGGTTCAGTAACTTACCCGGTTAAATGAAACATTTCCGAACGCAATTGCGGTCACGTTGAGTAACGTAACGTAAACGTCTGCATATAACCTTATAAATACCTATCTTCATAACATAGTTTAGCTGTACTGGCAATACGACAGAAAAAATGAACTGGGGAGGGGGTAAAACAACCTGAATTACCCTACTCACTTACCAGGGTTATGAAAATCGAACCGGGTTGTTGAACCCGGTTACTTTTTCGATTTTACGAACACGGTTGTTTTTGCCCGACTTAATTAACGAACGCATTCGTGCTAACCGTGTTGCAACGCCAATGACCGGGTTTAATTTCCGAAAACACCTTTCGAAACATGGCTGATTATTGCGAGAATTTTGACACCACTAAGTACAGAACGCTGACTCCGCAGGGTCACCGAGTTTTTATTATTTATATAAGTAATTGTATGTTCATTGTAATTAGAAATAAAATGACACGTACAAATTAATTATCTAATTCTATGTAATAAAATCTTTCCATGCGATTAATGAATAAACTATTATCAAAATATATTCAAGATTCAGTCTCAAATCTAAAAACTCAGAGAATATAGAACTAAAAAAAATAAGATATAAATAACGGAAAAGGTTTAAAATGACTTATCATTAATTAAAAAATGAGGTGTGGCCATTTAATGACTTTCTTATACATTAACGCGTTCCAAATTGCCCAAAAGTTGTTCTAAATTAACTTTTATCTTCTTTAAAAATGTAAATTTGTAAGTCTGCTACTTCAGGTCCGAATTTAGAGTATTTTTATACAAAAATTATTCAAAGTTCTATTCTAAGTGTTTCCTTAAGGCTATACGCCCGGCCTCGAAATCGTTTTTCCCATTTCCTAATCGTATTTTTCATGAAAACCTTACCGAATTTACACGCTAATTTAAGAAAACAATGCCTTTCAATGGATAAATCGTAATTTCTTCGAAATTGTCCAAAGGGCCCTAAATAAAAATAAAAATGTAAGAAATTTCAAAAAACAAGCCTTTATTTAACCCTTTAGCTACTGGAATGTATCCACAAATCTGTCTGTCTAAACGGGAAAAAAAATAAAAAAGAAAGTTGTTCAAATGCTGATAAATTAATTTCTTATCTCTATGTGATGAGTTATGTACATAAGAATGTTAAAATTGGAGGGGGTAAACGGGGAAATTACCCCCCTTTTAATATAATTACTCTTATATATTATATAAAAAATACGTTTGCTAAGAAAATTAGTCCCTCTAAGATTGTTGACCGGGACCCTTCCTAGTACATACATATTTATCTATTACATTACAAACACCCTTTTTTTATAGACAGGGGGTTGTAAAAAATTATAATTTTGAGTATATTCAAACTATTATACGTATATAGCGAATTATAGATAATTCATTGAAAAATAACATAATTATACATACAGGAAACGTATATTCTTGGTTTCAGCTCTACTGAAGAAGACTCACATGTCAGTCGAAACGTTTAGAGAAGAGACAACACAGTTCGGTACCCCAAAAACAAGTTTTATACATTAGCGCGATTAGAATCATTATTATTTCAGAACTCATATTTCTACTGATGCAAAACTAAAACTTGGTATTTCACATAACACATGAAGTCCAAAAGCAATTAGGAATATGTTGAACTTTATTATACTTCAAAATTTATACCTACAAATAACACAATATATAGAACAAAAGACATGTTTACCAAAAACAAACATATAATAAAAAAATTCTTTTACATAACATCCATATCAGTAAACAGACTAAGCCTAAATAGACTTATATAACAAAATACCAAATTGAAAGGAAATTATGTAACTTTTTTTCATCAAAATGTTTTCTGGTGTGATTAATTTTGTAACATTCGCCTAAACAAAGGACACCAAGATGTAACATACTTCACGTTTTCTTTCACCTCAGTTAGTATTTGAACATACATTGTAAATACTTTGCCCCCTTTGTCACTCCCAATAAGTGGAACATTTGCATGCGAAGACTTTCCACGAAATTCGCTGCAACTAAGCGACTTATTCATCTATACTTTGTCTTCCCGGTCTAGCAGCTGTTAGAGTTCTATTTTTTTTCAAAATTGTTTGCACAACTTTTCTTATAAATATGTTCAAGCGTATTGAAGGTTTTCCTGTTTTTACAAGAAACACATTATAAGCATTTAGCATGGTAACATCAACCAGGTGAAAATAGCTCTTTATACCACTTGATTTGCAGACACATTCCACTGTAGCTAATTGCATGTCACATTTATCAATCATGAGCATGTTTTGAGTATAATCTAATACAAAGTCTGGTTTCCTAATATGCTCGCCAGTGTTATGGTTCAATTTTCTGCTATTGTTCATTACTCGTTATGAATGTTGAAAGCATTAATACATCACGTTTGTCTTTCCGCATAAGAGCCATTACATTTTCGCACTTTCCGCGTGCCATCCGATGTAAAAATTTCGGAAAGTTTTCTATTTTTTTTCTGTACCACAGAAACCGGCATTTTGCTGGTCCAAGTAAATTGCCAGTTTAGGGTTAGTATACCAATTATCTGTATATAACAGATGCCCTTTTTGTTCATAGTTCACAACTATTTTTTTTTGCACCGCACCTGAAACACCTAACGGGTCATTTTGAAGAATATTCATTTCAGAATCGGTGTACACTAACAAGTGCAGAACAATTCGCATCTCAGAATCACATAACACAATAATGTTAATTTCAAATCCATTTTTCTTGGATAGGATAAAGTGCAGTCTGCCTTTGAAGAATATCAGGGATTTATCGAACAGCAGCTTTTGAAAAGGATGAAAAAATGTTTAACACTTTTATTCCATTCTTCAAATATGGTTCGTATTTTCCACAATTTATCGACAAAATGAATATAACACAACAGTTGTGTGAACCTGTCTCTTGTCATGTATTGCTAATAAAATTACTGGCAATAATGGGATCTATTGACTAATAATCCAAATTGCATGTTTTTTATATGTGGCATCAAGAAAATTATTGCTAAAAGGCTATACATTTCATTGACATTAGTTATCACTGGCACTGTACTCATGGTATCTATTAGTTTCGTCTACAATTAGGCTCATCAAAATATTTTACTTTGTTATCTTTATTTTCTATTTCAAACGCTCCCGTGATGCAAGAATTTTCATCGTCAAAGTGGTACATCGTAGGACTGAAAATATCGCAATTTTGCTACTCATTGACCCTTTCACTAGCATCACTCGGACTATCCAGGTCACTAAGTGAAAGAATTTCTTCTTCATCACTATATATGTCATTGTCACTCAATTTTATTCTTGCACGCTTAAAAAAATATTTTTTTTTATTTACTGCATAATTATATCGAACATGGATTTACCGTCAACGTCTCGTGGTATGTACAACTCGTGGTACTCGCGGTTCATAGCGTTGAAGAACAGAATTGAGTGACAATGACATATTTAGTGATAAAGATGATTTCTTTCACTTAGTGACCTGGATAGTGCAAGTGATGGTAGTAAAAGAGACAATGACTCAAATAGTGACAGTGATGAAGAAACTGTTGCAGGAGATTTACGTTGCCAAAATTGCGATATTTTCAATCTCACAATGTACCACTTTGATGATGAAAATTCTTGCATCTCGGAAGGGTTTGAAATAGAAAATGAAGATAATGAGTACGAGTAACTTTTAAATATTTTGATGAGCATAACGATCCTGCTCCAGAAAGAAAACCATGGGTGATTACTGATTACTAATGTGAATGAAATGTATGTATAGCCTTTTAGCAATAATTTTGTTGATTCCACATATAAAAAACATGCAATTGCGGAGTAATGAACAATTGCAGAAAATTGGACGATAGAACTAGCCAGCATATTAGGAAATCAGACTGTGTAATATATTATACTCAAAACATGCGCATGAGTGATAAATGTGACATGCAATTATAGCTACAGTGGAATATGTCCGAAAATCAATCAAGTGGTATAAAGAACCATTTTCTCACATGGTTGCTGTTACTAAATGCTTATATGTAATTCTTGTAAAAACAGTAAAAACTTCAATACGTTTGAACATATTTATAAGAAAAGTCGTGCAACAAATTTTGGAGAAAATAAAACTCTGACTGCTGCTAGACCGGGGAGACAAAGTGTGGAAGTAATAAGTCGCTCAGTTGCAGCGAATTTCATGGACAAACATTCGCATGCAAATGTTCCAAATACTGACCCAGGTGAAGAAAACGGGAAGTATGTTACAACTTGGGGTCCTGAATGTAAAGTAGAACTTTGTTTAGACAAATGTCACAAAATTTATCACACTTGAAAAACATTTGATAAAATAAAATTACATTATTTCCTTTCAATTTGGTATTTTATTATATAAGTCTATTTAGAGTTTTAGTCTATTTACTGATATGGATGTTATGTAAAAGAATTTTTTTATTACATATTTGTTTTTGGACAAACATGTCTTTTCTTGTTTATACTGTGTTATTTGTAGGTATAAATTTTGAAGTATAATAAAGTTCAACATATTCCTAATTGCTTTTGGACTTCATGTGTTATTTGAAATACTAAGTTTAGTTTTGCATCAGTAGAAATATGATTTCTGAAATAATAATGATTCTAATCGCACTCATGTATAAAACTTGTTTTTGGGGTACCGAACTGTGTTGTCTCTTCTCTAAACGTTTCGGCTGACATGTGAGTCATCTTCAGTAGAGCTGAAACCCAGAATATACGTTTCCTATATGTCTAATTATGTCATTTTGCAATGAATTATATGTAATTCGCTATATAAGTATAGTTTGAATGTTCAAATACTGACTGAGGTGAAAGAAAACGGGAGTACAACCTGGTATCCTGAGTGTAAAGTAGGACTTTGTTTAGGCGAATGTTACAAAATTTCTAACTCCAGAAAACAAATTTGATGAAAAAAGTAACATATTTTCCTTTCAAATTGGTATTTTGTTAGTCTATTTAGGTAGAAGTTTTAGTTTGTCTACTGCTAGGGATCTTATGTTTCCCCTTTAATTTTGACATTCTTATGTAGGTACAGCCGTAGTTAAAATATGAAATGCAACTAAACACACCAAAATTATTTCTAAACTGGAGTATCTTATGATAAAATAAATAAAAGTCAATAAGCCAGGCCTGATCCCTGCATAATTCATCAAATCGCTTATTGACGACAGCCGTATCTCATGAAAGTTTCGTACAGTCGTCTATTGACGACAGCCGTAGTTAAAGGGTTAAAATTATGTAACACTCAACAGCAATACATAAATTTTATTTTTTCTTAATTTTTAAAAATAAGGTCACGAAACGGAAAACAAAATTTTGAAATTTGGGCGAAATTCACTGAAATCAAATAGAGTATGTGGTACGCTCGCACATTGTGTCGAGAGGTAGCTCCGCCTACCATTTCGGGCAGTTTCTACGCAGTTTGTAAAATACTTCTGAGATCGGTGTGTGTGTAGAAAGTAATCGTTACTCGGACATTCTTTTATCGAAACCGTTGATATTTTCTTTACAATATAGTGTACATATACAATGTCAGCGTCACAATACTTCCTTATACTACGTATCAGAAAGTAAAAGCAATATCTCTTCCCGTCCCTAACGCTATACCTGCTAGAAGCGCATGCTTGGACTCACACGGCTTGCGGGCAGGGAGTTTAATTATTATATTTGACTTTGACTCGCAATAATTTGCTTCTGAAATGATCTAGAAATTTATTTCTTGCACAAAAAATAATTTTGGAATGTTGGCTTTATTTTGTTTCACATATATATGGGTAAATTCTGAAAAATAAGATTAGTTACTCGATAGCTGAAAAATATCTTACACAAATTGGTCGTCTACTAAAACTTTTTTTTTTATAAAATTGACACACCATAAAGATAAATCGAAAACACTAGTATCATCCAAATACTTTAGGGTATAACCTTAAAAAAACAGATCCCTAGCTCTCTGCATTGCTAAGATATCACGAGATAAGTATTAAAAATTGAAGAAAATGAAAATTTTAAAATTTACACAAAAAAACGATTTTTCGACCTTTTTGCGATTTCGATTTTATTTTCCAACTCAAAATTTGAATCCGGCAGGTGATTTTACATATTCAGCTTCACTTTTTTTGTGTGTTTGAGAAAATATAGATTGTCTAATTTAGGGGGGGTTGCTTCCCGACTGCCAAACATGTCGGCCAACCGGCGATTATCTGAGACCATAACGCAGCCATAAATCACAGGCAGATTAGATTAGGTGACAAGTTCTTTTCTCTATCTTTTTCCTCAGCATAAGACAGAGCACGCGGACCCTTAAACATTTGTCTTTTATTACATTTGCACGAAAAAACAGTGGTACGCCTCTTTCAAATCGAACTCAGCTTGAAGCGGGCGTTCAGCCTTAACAAATCTTTTTAGAATGCGTACTTTGCGAGATATTTGCAAACAATTGCTACTCGATAACAGTAGAAGTGTTACTTCCGGTCCGAATTTTGACATTTTCTTTAAACATAAATTATTCCAAATATTCTTCTAAATACTTTTGTAGTCTTGATAAATTTGTATAGAATGCATAATTTACGACATATTCGCAAAAAATGAGAATTAAAGACTTACTTCCGGCAGGAATTTCAAAAAAAATTTAACTTTTGAGTACATTTGAATTCTTTATAAATTCGTTTAAATTTAGTAGTTGACGAAATGTTGGTAAAATTCCAATTTTTCACTGAAGTAAACTACTACTTCCGGTCTGCCGATTCTACTGAAAATCTAATCAGATCTCCAGAAGGTGATTACACATGTAAATATAAAGTTTGGTTACTACACCATTCATTTTGTTTTATACTCAAATAATTAAACTAAGCTAAGTTTATCCATAATAAATAATGGAAAAATAAATTTTTGAGAAATATTTTTTTAAAGATTTTCTTAGTGGCAAATAGTATACAGTACAATTACATACATTATACATATTATTATAATAGTTATATATATATATATATATATATATATATTGTAGTGAATTCTTTAACTGTAATATAACTCAGCTTCATTGTTGTTGTTGTTGTTGTCTGAAACATATAAAAGAGAAAGTCTTAAATTAAGTGTTACACGTTAAATTGAATACTTCCTATAGCTAGGTTATGTTGACATCATTAGTGCATATATTGAGTGAATATTTGTTTTCTTTGCCTGTGCATTATCCATATAAAACCTTGTTATATATATTAATATGTTCTGGATTTCCTTGGTCACCTTTATATTGGTATATTGATTTCCTAAAAAATAAAAGTACATAAATTAATATTGTTTGTTTACGTCAAAATTATTTAAATGTTAGAGTCCTCTAGTTTGAGTAGCGAGAAACTGCAAGTATGCAGAATGGCGTATATGCTCCTTATTACATCTCGAAATGAGGGGTACAAGCTGATTATAAGTGGTTCAACGTCTATACGAATAGATGTCCCCTCGATAGCCATATGTAGAAATAAAACCACAGAGTAATTAAAAGGAACGAAATCAAAAGCGGCTTGGAGTAGTATTTAAAGAGAAATAAATATAAGGTCAGCCGGTGACCTATGGAGTTGAAAATATAAAGTTATGAACCAAAAGGTATAACATTCTACTTTGTACATGACAGTATTCTGTATTAATATCAATATAGAATGGTCAATAACATTGATTTCTTATTTATTAACATACGTTTTATATTTATTAAAATCAAAATACGTTTTGTGAATTGTTTAATTTATGGATATGACAATGATTTAAATGCTGTTACTTAATATCGTTAAATATCAGAAATAAAGGAACAATTTGGAAATGTGAAGATTATGTGTTCGTATTGTAGGGTATGTGTTATTAGAATTTATATAAATGTAATTAAAATAGAATTATTTTCATATTGTAATATAATGGGAATGATATGCAAGTATGCCTTGAAAATTATGAAAACAAAGAAGGACAGTGGGAATGCCATAAAAAAATGGTGGAAGCATCATTTTTTGGATGGAGAATAAAATTCTAAATTTCATCATAAATTAATAAACAGATGTACTTATGTACCTTGGAAAATAATAGTCCAGAAATATTAGTGCAGTAATTCGAAAGTGAAAAATAAATTGTTCTCGTCGTGTGAAATAATAATATGCAGTTCTACTTGTGAAAACTTTAACGGATCCATCAAACATCATCAGATTTGGAGTAGAAGTTTGCTTTCCAGTATCCAAAGAAGAACAGAATATTCAATAATCACATCTATAAATATTCATCAGGATTTGGAACTAATTTTTAAGCCAAGCTACAAGGTAAAAAAAAATATAAAAATATACATGTATAGATACTTAACAGATCAAATATAAGCTTATAAGAAGTACTTCATATTGATAGACATTTAGAGGCATACTTACACTCGTGAAAATGCGAGGAAACAGATATATCTTCTCTTCAATAAAGTTCAAAATTAAAATTTAATCCTTTAGAAAATTGTTGACCGTTATGTGCTTTTGAAGCCATGTTGTATTTTTTGTTAAATTTCACTTTAACAAATAATGTATGTATTTACGTAGAATAAAATTTCTTAATACCTTAACAGTATATCTTACTGATCTTAAGTAAGTTAATTAAATATGAATTTTTATATGAAAACTTGTCGAATTAATAAAAATTCTTCAATAAGTAATAATACTTTAACGTATTAAGAAATTAGAGGTCTATTTTAATAATGTTACCAATATGTAACAATTAAGTCTCGAAGCTTCAAGACAAGAATGTTTTTCAATGTAAAATATGAACAGTATTTTTGTATTTGCAAGTTGTTCCCACATTTGCAATTCAGTATCAAAATAAATAACCTATAATTTTTAAATTAAACACCTGAAGTCTTTTAAATAATTAGAAACTTTGAAAATAAATGTAATAGAGCAAATAATATAGAGGACGGATGCACACTATCACTCGGAGGATACCTATTAAAAATAATTGAACCCACACCCTCATTGAGATTGTATTAATAAATGTACTAAAATAATTTATAATAATAAAATAGCATATTATATTATACATTAAAAAAACCTTGTTACATTGTTTGAAAATTAATAAGCAATAAAAACTGGGCGAACTTATGCTTAGAATTGAAATAAAAGTTTTGAAACAAAAAATAACGCTGACATGTTTCTTTCTATTTGTTGGATGCGTAAACAAAACATAGATAGAAAAGTTCATATATCACATTTATAATCTATAATCGGAATATTCTGAAGTATATATTGCCAATATTTATAAATATTTCTTAAACTGAAACTTTTTATTATTTATTATTGATTGTTTATATTTTCCAGCTAATCTTCTTCTAACTTTTCCCAAACGTCACAGTTAGAAATATTAATAGTGGATGGCCTACTTATAAACGTGTCTTATAGTTTCATTAAATAAATTTGGGGAAAATTTTCGAGATGTCTAATTGAGATATTTTCAACAAATAAGAATATTGAACAATAATAATTGAATAATAATATATAACAATACAAAATACTCTAAAAGGAAAAAAGATCTAGGAAACGTCGCTGTTGTTATGTAATTAAACTGTCTTATTATACATGTACCAAAACTTCAGAAAAAAGATATATTCCCGAAGTTCTAGAAATTTGGCTATAATTCTTCTTTGTCAATTTTTATAAAAACTACAATAGAATTTTTCATTTTTGGTAATAACAAATTTACTACAAAGCCAGAAGCTTTTAGCTTTTGTAAAATAAATAATATAACACTACAATGTATAATGACATAATATAATAATAATAATAATGTCTTTATTTAGCAATTTGCTATTATGTATACATGATAAATATATGTTCAAATATAACATCTTAATTTGATATATGTGTTACAAACCAACTTCTAAAGTCAATAATTCAAGTGTATATGCTTATAAGCCAACGTCTTAAATAAACTTAGTCTATTACATTCTTTTATACTATTGGGTAATGTATTATAAAGTTTCAAACCATCAACGAATACACTTGTTGTTGTTTGACTTCGTTGATATCTACTTATATAAAAGTCTTTAACATTACGTGTGCTATAACTATGCGTATCTCCTACTTGTACTAGCTTATCCGTTAAATATGAAGGTGCCTGACCTAACTTAATTCTATGTATAAAAACGAGTACTCTATATGCTAGTCTCTGTCTAATATTCATTAATTGTAGTGCACCCAACATTATCTGTATGGGTGTATATTTACTACATTTCAGTATTACTCTCATACATTTATTCTGTAGTTTTTGTAATTGTTGTATCTCATTTTGCTTTGCATTGAACAGAATTGTTGAACAATATTCAAAGTGTGGTGCTATAAGCGATTTATATAACATAAGTTTAACATAGTTTGATAAGTTTTTACCTATTCTATTTAAAAACCCAACTTTTTTAGATATCTTACTTATTACATAGCTTAAATGTTTTTTGAAATTTAAATTTTCATCAATTATTATGCCAAGGTATTTTATTTGTGTTACTGACTCTAATTCAACATTATTAATTAGTGTTTTAATCTTATCTTTATCATTGTGTTGTAATTTATGTCTACTTCCAATACACATAAACTTGGACTTCAATCAATATTTATACTTAAATTATTTCTACATAGCCATATATATAACGCTTCCAGTTCTTCATTCATCACTTTAACCATATCTTCCATATCATCGCCCGATACGCAGAGCATAATACATAGGAAGCATATGAGATAAACCAAATCTAACACGTAGATTAGAGTTTAAAATTGCTTCAACTTTCGGACTTTAACCATGATCAGAGGATCGGTAAATAAATGTCCCTAAATGTTTTTCATAGAATGTGCGATACAAATCAAAGAATACAAGCGGTATTGACATCCACACAAACACGTACATACACGCAGAACAAGTAAACACATCCGGAGTCAAACTATAATATATCTCTTCTACACAATCTGTAATCGAAAGGCACAATATACCCACACGTGTATTCTGTGAATCCTCGAATCCCCAGTACATAAAGAATGATGGACAATTTTAAGGTAGGGTAATCCTTTACAATACCTCTTTCCTCCTATTGCCTGAAACTTTTACAGATCAGCTCACTGGGCGTTACAGATTCGAAAGCAATTGTGAAACTTTCTCCAAGAGAACAGAACGTAAATATATATTTACTTCTTATTCTTCCGGAGCGTTTTCAATTTACGGGGGAAAGATGAACAAATTGAATGCGCTTGTTCGGTGGAAAAACGTATTGGGCTTTACAAAATCAAGAGTAACATGATAGGCAGTATTGCGTAACACATATACCGGGTGATACAAATTAAATGTTCACCATTGCTATCTCCGTTATTGTACGAGCTACGTAGTTAAATTAGGAAAGCTGTAGTGTTTTTCTGCTGTTATTCTCAAAAAATTATACATTTCCAATCGAACATTCAGTATACTTTTATACCAATCGATGCAAAATCAATGGATTAAAAGTATTCATATGCCTTTTTTCACAAAAGTTAAAAATAATCGATGTACCGTAAAATGGGGTGAAATTAATTTTGGAGGGTGGCTTTGATAATCAATCATACTTTTACGTGAAATTTAAATAGACCGCATAAAGTATCTGCCAACATCCGCTCTTCTGCTATTGGTTATATTAAGTTTCCAGCAATAACGTGCACCAGTTTATTGACGGTAAGTAACGCGGCTATTACTTTTATCTATTAGCAAACTACAGCAATAGATTTATGTTAAAATGGCAACTCGAGAAAAACACCCTTCGTTTTTGTGATTTTGATAAAAAACTTGAGTCTTTTTTGCTAATGCTATTACGAATTACTTTTTTCACCTCACTTTGTCTGGTTTTGCTTGAAAATCATACCGGTTAATTTAAAAAGGGACCATTTAATGTTGGGGTCACTTTGATATGAGTTTCGGGGTGAAATTGATAGTTCTATCAATCTCACCCCGTGCAATTCATTCACACTTTGAGAAGTCATCCCTGCCTAATCTAAAAAACTTTTTGTACCAGTGGATGCTGGAATTATGGGCCGTATCTACAAAAAAAAAACTTGGTGCTAGAAGTTATCAAAATTACAGACAAAAGAAACTCGAAGAGGCTTTAACAACAGTGGCCAATGGTTGGTCTATATTGAAGGCATCCAGAACTTATGGACTTCCATACGGCACTCTATACAATAAATTTAGAGCCTTACACCGTAATGTACATGGTGGACAAACAGTATTCAAACCAGAAGAAGAAAGGGTATAAACGCTTCAGTCACGTGTGGTTATTGGGGTTTTTCTATCAGTATGGAAGACTTACAAATGGTAACAAAGTCGTTTTTAGAACGTCAGTGACGAATTGTTGGCAAATTCAAAGATAATACACCGGGAAATGACTGGGTTTACTCACTATTGCGGAGACATAGGGATACCCTTACGCAACGCTTTGCAAGTAACATAAAGCGCACTCGGGCTTCAGTGTCAACCCACACGATTAAGGATTACTTTGACCATTTGAAAACAATTATTGATGGCATACCTGCAGCTAATTTGTTTAATTACGATGAAACAAATATGGCTGATGACCCGGGAAAGTAGAAATTATTGTTTAAAAGGGGAAAATATAATAAATCATAGTAAGTCCGTGACATCAGTAATGTTCTGCGGGTCTGCCTCAGGAACCAAGTTACGTTATCTATAAATCCGAACGCTTGTGGGATAGATGCACGGAAACTGGGCCGAAAGGTGAACCATGTTGTAACGAACGCTGTTGCCGCTCTGGTTCTCGCTACAATCGCACTAAAAGTGGATGGATACACGCCAATTGTTTTACAGTCTGATTTAAAAGCACATTCTTGCCACATGCAACGCGCCTTACAAGGAGAAAAATTCTCATTGGTGATAATTTGTCTTCTCATTTTACTGGTGAGGTTTTAGAAATGTGGCACCAAAATGATATTAACTTTGTCTGTCTGCCACCCAACTCAACCCCCCTCACATAACCTTTGGATGTGTGCTTTTTTCGACCATTAAAAGTTGCTTGGAGGGCTATCTTACTCAAATGGAAAATGGACAATCCTAAATTAACAACAGTGAAGAAAGAATAATTTCCAAGACTACTGAAGGAGGCACTGGAAAAAATGCAACCCTGAATTCTCAAAAAGTGTCGGACAAAATACCACATATAAATGAAGAAGACAATCCACAATTTCAAGACAATTACGAAAATGCTCTAGTCAAGTTTCTAAAGGAGAAACGTTTTGCTATCAGCCCTTTGCGCACTCAAGATAGAAAGAAAACCCGCCTAAATGTTGTCCCTGGCAAAAGTGTGTGTTTTGCTCAGGAAGAATCTAATGATTCGATGGACTCTGCAAATTTGGATGCATCAGAACTGGAGGAAGAAGAACAGGAACAGAACGAAGCGTTCGATGACGAACCAGATTATAAAGCTCCTGAGGCAAACAACATAACAGTGGGCACATTTGTTCTTGTCAAAGTCTTATCAGGAAAGAGGAAATCCATATCTTATCGTTACGCAGCCAAAGTGCAAGAGATCCATCCAGATGGTGACTACAACTTGCAAGGACTAAAGTCAATTGACACAGCAAAAAAAAAGTTGAGAACGATTTGTTTGAGGCTACTTTCAATGAGAGTCT
Organism: Amphimallon solstitiale; assembly: GCA_963170755.1. Classification (NCBI taxonomy): domain Eukaryota; kingdom Metazoa; phylum Arthropoda; class Insecta; order Coleoptera; family Scarabaeidae; genus Amphimallon; species Amphimallon solstitiale. Next base: position 40,540,280 of record OY720676.1, on the reverse strand, counting down.
ATCCATACTGCCCAATTCGATGGTCAATATTAAAACCCTCGGGGGAAGAAGTAAGAAATTAGTTTTTAGTTACAGCGTTGATGTTTTTGAGCCTTAACTCTTATTTCATTTTTATGTTTATTTCTTGATTGAAGATTTTTTTTATTTCGTTCTCGTTTTTGTTTACATATTTTATAATATAGGTAGGTACTATATATTATTATTATACCTTTAAGAAATAAATTGAATTTTTATTTACTCCTCACATAATATAACATAATGCCATTTTTGTCATTTATTTCTGTAGTGAATGTCACTGTTACGAGCTAACACATTGGCATAATGGGGTCACTTTGATACATATACTATTGTTATGCATTATCAAAGTCACCCTCATAGTATGTTAAAATTGATAAAAAAACTTCTTGGAAAAATTGATTGTGGATGAAATTGGTAGCCTCCATGAAAAAGCCATTCAAGAAAATGCAATAAAAAAAGGGCTATTAAAGTAACCCCAATCACAATATGACTTTGACGCGGCATGAAAGTTTTTTTTCGTGTTATTATAAAATATATAAATGAATTCTTAACTGAAATGTTTCGGGAATCACAGGTACCATACTAAAACACTTTTTTCCGACTAATATACACTAAAAATCACCATTTTAACAAACAAAATGTGGAAAAAAATATCAAAGCCACCCCATTTTACGGTACTTCAAAAACAAAGTCTCTATCATTTAATAAAGATACGGAGTTAAACATATTAGAAGGCATGGAGATTAGTTCTGTACAAGTGACATTATGACAAATTTCGTCAAAATACTACCGATTATATGTGTGAATATAATAAAATGCGCGTTTAATAGCAATAATAATTATTAATTGTTTGAAGAATGAATTCTCACATATTGAAAAATTTGATAATCTGCAAACAAATTTGATGTGTCACAAAAATTGGGTACAGCGATATTCAAAGATAGAGTGGATTATTTCCTGTGCGACAAGTGCCATATTAGCTTTACTTTTTAAGACTTTATCGACAATTTCGAAGTAACAAAAATGTTTTTGACAAGAAAAGAATAAAGAAGATAAATATCATTTCAAAAGAACCGGAAATTACTGTGTTAACATATTTTGAAGTGCATGTTAGTAATTTGATAAGACAGTTATATAGAGAAACCGGCATATCTCTAACAAATATTCAAAGAATTTTGAAGAAACATCAATTTTTGCCTTACAAGTTTCAACGAGTTCAGATGTTAGAAGATGGTGACACCGGCAGAAGATTAGAGTTTTATGTGTGGTTTATACGTAAATGTTCTGAAGACCTAAACTTTACCAAACTAGTATTGTGGAGTGACGAGGCAAATTTTTCGACTAGCGGTGTGTATACTAGAAAGAATAATCATTATTGGAGTAGAGAAAATCCTCTATCACTTCAGCAGCGTAATCCACAAAGACATTTTAATATTAATGTTTGGTGTGGTTTGAATGGATCCACAATTGTAGAACCGTGTTTTTATCACGGTTCCTTAAAAGGAGAACGATATATAGAACTTCTAAGACCGTTATTAGAAGAATTCCTCGACAATGTGGATTTAAAGACTCGCCCAAATGTTTATTTTCAGCAGGATGACGTAGCTGCTCATAATTATCAAGCCATTCCAATACTTCTGCAGAGACCCTTTGAAGATAGGTAGATAGTCAAACATGGCCCAGTTCGACTTCCCCCTTGATCACCTGAAGTAATACCTCTAGACTTTTATTTTTGGGATATGTAAAAAACAAGCAATACAAAGCGAGATAAAATACTGAAAATGAACTCCAAGACTGTATCCGCAAAATTATTAATTCTACTGATGGGAGAGTTGTTTTTAATGTAACAAGAAATGTTCTGAAAAGAGCACAAAAATGTGTCCATGTAGTGTCCGATTCAAACCTGATGGGACTTGAGATGCGCGAGGCGTGGTATAAACCCTGTACTATCCGTGCTAAAAATATCGACACCAAAACGATAGTGTATATTTCCCGCTACTTTTGAATACAAACACCATGGAATAAAATCTGCAATCTACAAGTTATATTATTATTATATACATGGAAAAAGCAAATGAAAAAGTAAACCTCAACACTAGATAAATAAATTTAAAATAAAAATAAAGATTAAATTAAATTATAAAACCAGACTTTTATAAAATTTCCGAATTTTGATTTTTTTTTTATACAAAAGGTATCGAAAATTAAGTTCTAAATACTTTTATACTCGTAACGTACCTGTCTAAAAAGCATGACTAGCAAAATATTTGCAAAAAACTGATTTTCGATAAGAGTAAAAAACCTACGTCCGGTAGGGATTTCGAAAAACTTTTTTAATAAAGTTGTGCACAATTTCAATTTTAAGTACATATGAAGTCTTTATAAATTTGTCTAAACTTAGTAGTTGACGAAATATTGGCAAAATTCGATATTTTCACTGAAGTAAACTACTACTTCCGGTCTTCCAATTTTGAACAAAATCTAACCAGTTCTCAAGAGGGAGATTATACCGCGCGATCATTTAAATTCTAAATTAGAGCAGGCTGTGAAATTTAAATTAAGTTGGTATATAAGTACTAATTTACAATTTGAATTGTCAAAGTGACGTTTCAAAATGTTAATTAATCAATAATTGACATTCTGGACAACCTAATAAAAAAAATCCCGCCTGCTATAATTTAGAATTTATATGATCGCGTGGTACTACTAAATGCAAAATTTGGAATAGACAGCTGTAGCGGTTTGACCGCTATCGTGGTCACAGACATTTTTTTAAAAACCACTTTTTGGTATCAGGGGACTTCAAAACGTGAACATCTGCAAAAATCTCGAGTTCGAAAATTTTCATCATCACAATACTTCCTTATACTACGTATAAGAAAGTAATTAAAAAACCAGACTTTTATAAAATTTTAATAATCGTTTTTATCTGACGAATAGTCAAATACAGAATTACTATCAATGTCGCAATGTACATTATTACTCCACTCTTTTGTTTTATTATTAATAACCACATGGCAAAAGCAAATGAAAAAGTAAACCTCAACACTAGATAAATAAATTTAAAATAAAAATAAAGATTAAATTAAATTAAGAAACTAGACTTTTATAAAATTTTAATAACCGTTTCCATCTGACGAATAGTCAAATACAGAATCAGTCTCATTGTCACAATGGACATTAATAATAAATTCTTTGTGGAAATCATCCATAGTATGTTCTTTAACAATATAATCTTTAATTTTCTTAACATGGACACAAATATTACTCCACTCTTTTGTGTTTTATTATTAATAAAAGAAACTGATTTTATAAAAGATTTTAAAATGTACATAAATGATGTAAATGTATCGGAGCACAGTACGAAGCAAAGACTAAACGACAAATGATCAAATAGTAGACTAATGTTTTCACGCTCGACTGTGTACAGTGCTCCCCATAGATATCTCTCTCATTTTATACTGCTTGCTCTCTCTAATACCGAAAATCGTTTTCTAAGCAGGTACCATCAGGTTTGGATCGGACTCTAAATGTTTAAAAAAAATTAATTTAGATTTTTTTTTTTATTATACTACAATTTTCCTTTATAAATAAATTATGTTCATCGAAGTTCACTACACTTTTGTGAAGAAAAGCATATGAACACTTTCACAATTGATTTTGCATCGATTGATATTAAAATATGTTCAATTCAATTGTTTTTCTGTTTTACTATCGTAATCAGTGGAGAAAGCACTACGACTTTTTTAATTTAACCGACTACGTAGCTCCTACGTAGCAATAGTGAACACTTAATTTGGATTACCCGGTATACGTCTTACTTAAATTAGAATCAAACTTTATTATTAAGTGACCTGTTTGATCTGGAAAACTGTGATTGAAAGTATGAGGCGTGGATTATAATCTTTTTCTTGACATATTTGTGATTTATCAGGAGATTAACAATAGCTGGCTGGTTTAAATCCTGTTTATATAAAGGGACATATTTTTCTAAAATAACAAAGGAAATAAGCGTGTTCATCTAGTGCATGGGGATCCGTATCTCCTACACTTCACATAATATAGTAAATAGGTATATATAGCACAAGGCAAGAAAATAATTTCTTTTGGTGCTGGAAAATTGAGCACTGACTTTTGATATATTTGATGTGCTGATTTCAAAAATATCTGCCTTTTATGTAGCAGCTATAGTTTTTGAGATACAGGTAAATTGATTTTCGTATTAATAAGAGATACAAATGAAATGAAAGCAAGCGAAACAGATTTGGCGCAATACCAATTGGTCATTCTCCCATGTTTAAAGAAGAATATAAGACAATATCAATAGTCCTGATGATATTAAGTATGGAGAACATCAGTGGGTGATTTGCTTGGATCTAAGAATGGTTAACTTCCTCCTTGGGCAGCAAAGTGGATACATAAAATATACTTGTTTTTTATGTCTTTGGAATAGTCAAACTAAGGCTCAGCACTGGGTTAACAAAAATTCGCCCCTAAGAAACGCCATGGTTCAAATAAAAGAAAATGTGATAAACAACCTTTAATTGCGAGAAAGAAAATCATATTTCTACCTTTACATATCAAGTTGAGACTTATGAAGCAATTTGTGAAGACTTTAGATAGCGATGGCCTTTGCTTTAGGTACTTAATACGTAAATTTCCTAGGATTAGCATGAAAAACATGAGCAGGTGTAATGGTACGGCCTATTTCCCTTTATTAATTTTATAATTTTTATTATTTTTTTAAGGATTCAATTAACTAGAAGATTTCGTCGATAATAAGCAGCCCGAAGTTCCTGCTGGAAACAGTACAAAAAAGAAGATGAATAAGAAGAATTTAGAAAAGGTATTATTTAAATGATTATTGTTTAATCACTGTAATGTTCTATGTAATAAAGGAGGAGAGACTGTAAAATAAAAGTTCAAACAAAAAGTAATTAAATAAATATCGTCTAACAAATATACGTGTAAAGTAAGTTGATATGTTCACAAGTATAGATATAAACACGTATAATATAGAATGTGCCTTGTATGCAATAAATTCTGGCGTTGATAGCTTACGATTGAATCGAACAAAGAACCCACAGAAATGTTTGTGTTAGTTTAATGTTTGAAAAAAAAATATTAGAATTGCTTTTTAAATATATGTTACTTCTTGTGTTGTTGGTAAAATTATATATACAGGATTCATTGATTTTAATATAAGAATTATTAAAATTTTTAAATGGTATTTTTTTTTATTAATGTACAGGAACCCCTTTTACTTCATCATTTCAATTAACGCGAATCGCCCTGAGATAATTTGAGTTGAGCCGGCAAAAGAAATAATAATATCTTAATTTAGAGATAGGGGTTTCTCTACATTGTGTCACCCAATTTTGGGGTGGTACCTTTACACAGGCATATCAGACAGTCCTCAAATAAGACAGCTAATAAAAAATTTACAATTCGCCGCTGCAATAAACCAGATAAAGTCTAATGCTTGGTGTTCATTTGTTGAAGTATTACAAAATTTTCGTGGCAATAATAAAGTGGCGAATAAAAGTGCCCGCACACTGAGGCGAGGCGAGGCGAGGCGAAGTGAAGCGCATTTATTACGCCTAATAAAAATGCACGTAATCAAATGGGTGCCCGCACACTGAGGCGAGGCGAGGCGAGGCGAAGAGCAGCGCACTACTTCGCCTGCTTGAGGTGCCCGCACACTGAGGCGAGGCGAAGCGAAGCGCATTTATTACGCCTGATAAAAATGCACGCAATCAAATGGGTGCCCGCAGACTGAGGCGAGGCGAGGCGAAGCGCAAGGAAGCGTGGTCGCGTGAGAAGTTTCCAGAGCTAGCAGGCGAAGTAGTGCGCTGCGCTTCGCCTCGCTTCGCCTCGCCTCGCCTCGCCTCAGTGTGCGCTACCTAGCGACGCGTAAGATCAAGTTTTTGCGCTTTCGTTGGTTATCGGACATTTCCGCTGTCCGATGAGACGCTGGTAGGCTCGGTTCGTACTTTGCTTGAACAGTTTTTAAACTAGTATTATTTGCATATTTAAGTTTACTAATAATAATAAAAATAATAATAATACTCGTTTATTGACCGTAATATAGAATAATACAAATGCAAATGATTTGCACAATCTCTCCTGGGCTTCCCTGATTTGGGAGGGTGATATTGATCGGAAACTTGATATTTTCAATGAATTTCTGACTACTTTGTTTAATTTTCATGCTCCAATGGTGGAGGTTAGAGTAACTAAGCCAAAAGCTCCCTGGCTGACTGAAAATTTGAGAATGTTTATGAAGTTAAGAGATAAGGCGCTTTCTCATTTTAAAAATACTAGATCTGTTGATGACTGGAATAAATATAAAGAACTTCGTAATTTTACTCTAAATATGGTTAGACTTGAAAAAAAGAAATATTTGGATACTGCTTACAATTCTTCTAATCCTAAAAGATTATGGACCACGCTTCGGTCTCTTAATGTCAAGTCCTCCTCTGAGACTCTACTGCCCAACCATTTGGCTGATGTTCACAAAATTAACGATTTCTTTGCGCCTTTTGTTCAATCTGTTAATGATAATTCCAATGATTTGGTTGCTTACTATAATTCCACCCATCATGGTTCTGGAGTCTCTTTTGGGTTTGCTTTGGCATCAGTTGAGGAAATCCATACAATTCTTAATGGTATTAAGACTAATGCATATGGGTGTGATGATATTTCGGCAACCATGCTCAAATACTGCAGTCCTTTCATTGATCCTTACGTTACTCACATTATAAATTGTTGTATTGAGCGGTCCTATTTTCCTGCAATGTGGAAATCGGCCTTGGGTATGCCCTTGCCTAAAAAAAAAAATCCTACGACCTTCTCTGACATTAGAATAATAAGTATATTGCCAGTTCTTTCTAAAATATTGGAGAGGGTTCTTTATAATCAGATATTCAATTTCTTTACTGCCAATAATTTTCTTTCCCATTATCAGGCTGGTTTCCGGAAGGGCTTTAGTACGGCCACGGCGTTGGCTTATGTGTTGAATGGAATAATGACGTCTATTGATAACGGATTGACTTCTGTGCTTATTCTTTTGGACTACTCGAGGGCATTTGACACGATTTGTCATCCGCTGCTTATTTCTAAGCTCAAATATTATGGATTTTGTGATGATGCGCTTGTTCTACTTCGATCTTACTTGTCTGGAAGAACGCAGCGAGTCATGTATCGTGGTGATGTTTCAAATACTTCCGCTATCTTATCCGGTGTTCCTCAGGGTTCAATCCTGGGCCCGCTGCTTTTTATTATTTACACTAATGACATTTTATCATCTGTGGATCACTGTAACGTCCAAGCTTATGCAGATGACACACAGCTATTTCATTCATTTCCTCTTCATGAATACCAAATGGAGGCTGATAATATTAATGCAGACTTGTCTAAGGTGAACAAATTATCTCTTGAACATAATTTAATACTTAATTCGCAGAAGACTAATGTGTTAATTTTTGGCTCTAAATGTTATATTGGATTTTTAAAATCTAATTTGCGGTTACGTATCTCGAGTAATCTCTTACCTTTTTCCGATGTTGCGAAAGATCTTGGGTTATTAGTTGATACTCGACTTCGTTTCAGTGAACATGTTTCTTATTTGTTGGGGAAGTCCTATGGAGTTTTGAGAGTTTTATATGCGAATAGACATATTTTAAATTCTTCTTTGAAGCGACGACTATGTGAATCCCTAGTGTTGTCTCAGCTTAGCTATTGTGATTTCATTTATGGTCCATGTTTGGTTGCGCGGGATGGGTTGCGAATTCAAAAGCTTCAGAACTCTTGTTGCAGACTTATTTGTAATCTTAGGAAGTACGATCACATTTCAACCAGTATGAAATCTGTTGGGTGGTTAAATATGGAAAACCGACGTAAACTTCATCTGGCAAACTTTGTCCATGCGCTGCTTCAATCGACGTCTCCGCCCGTCCCTCTCAGTGGCTTCTTGATTCCACGGCATTTCATCCATGTTCTCAATACGCGTTTCAAACATTTGCTCACAGTTCCGCGTCATCATACATCTCTTTTTCAGCGATCGTTCAGTTATTCCGCCGTTACGCTTTATAATAGTATATCGGATGATATTAAAAGCCTCTCTAGTTGCGCGGGGTTCAGTCGTGCCCTTACATCTTACCTTTTTTCTTTGCAGTAGCACAGTTTCACATGCTCTGATGTCCGAGTTGTTTTTTTTCTGTGTTTTTTGTTGTTTTTTCTGTGTTTGTGCCGTCTATTACTTTGATTATTATTTTATGTTTATTTTGTATTAGTTGATGGACTCTGGTTGAGTATGAGTAGCTTTAGCTAGACTTCGCCAGCTTTCATCAATGGTTTACTTTCTCAAATAAAGGCAAATTATTATTATTATTATTATTATTAATATAAATACAAATAAAAGTATTCGGAATTTAAGATATTGGCCAATTGGATCTAGGTCAGCAATAATACTGATCTTCCCGTAGATCCAAAGAAATAAACAAAAGTACATTATTGAATTGATTCGGTCTTTACTTGATGAAGATCCATCGTATTAATTACTAAATAAACAACAAATGTTGGATTTTCACTATTTAATATTCTAAGTAATATTTGACAATTGTTTCGCCAATACAGTGGCTCCTTCAGAAATAAATAAAAATATTACACAAACACTTATATATCTAACAATATAGCACAATTTATGTAGAGGGGGTGATCTATTGAACAGTGTACATTATGAAAATAAATTTAATAAGGGGGAGTTATTAGTTTCTAACTGATCATTAAATAAATTATTAGAGGGTCTATTTTTATTAATTTCAAGGGATTCTAGTAGGTTTAATTTAACACCTTTATTTTCTATATGTAGAATATCGAAATGATGACTAAAACTATGGCTTTCTTCTATGACGTGGTTTGCGTATGAAGAATCAGTTTTCTTCATTTTGAAGGATCTAAAATGTTCTGACATCCTTTTCTGAAACGTTCTTCCTGTTTGGCCTATGTAAAACCTAGGGCAATCACTACATTTCAACTTATAGACTCCTGACTGTTGGTTTTTAGGTGTTTTATCTTTATTGTTCTTAATATATTTAGATAATTTGTTGTTTGTTCTAAAAGCTACTTTTATATTATTCTTATTTAAAAACTTAGCAACTTTTTCACTAGGTGGACCGACATATGTAATGGTTTTATATCTATTATTTGTATCTTTTATTATCGGATAGACTTGTGAAATAGCTTTCCTAAATAATTTATTATGCAGAATTTTATCTATTATTTCCGGTTTATAATTATTGTTTATTGCAATTTGTTTAATTATATTTAGCTCCTTTTCAAAATTAACTTTGGAAAGTGGTATACTTATGAGTCTATGTATCATACTATTATATGCCGCTAATTTGTGTTGTCTAGGTTTCTGAAGAAGCCACTGTGTTGGCGAAACAATTGTCAAATATTACTTGGAATATTAAATAGTGAAAATCCAACATTTGTTGTTTATTTAGTAATTAAAAGTACATTAACTGCATGAATTGATAATTAATAAACTGTAGTAGAAAAGAGTAATTGAGTAGTAGTATAGTGTAAGAAAGAAATTACTATCAGGATGGATGATGAAGCGCTAATTTTTCTTCTGACATGTGAAAATATATGAAAAATTTCTTTTTGTCTTTTCGTAAATCCGGGAATTAAGTGATGAAATTCACCAAAACTGTCTGTCTTTTGATTAATTTCATGTACCCAAACTCTTTTGTTTGGTTTCTCCCCTTCTTCCATAGTGGCAATTAAGCCAAGAGCAAATAAATTTTCTTCAGATGAGGAACTACTCATTTTCATCGAATCACTTCTACACACACAATGATAAATAACTGTTTTATATAATTAGATATTGTATCACGCCCATGCGCATCAAGCCGCCTCGCTTCGCCTCGCCCTAATGTGCGGTCACCGGCCTCGCGACGATGCGCTTCGCCTCGCCTCGCCTCAGTATGCGTGCACCTTTACACAGATATAGTGGAAAGTATGCTTTATGAATTTAATATTCTCAGTTGTAACATAAGTATAAAACTTCACAACCTCCACAGTCACTTTAATCGATTCCCACAAAATCTATGTGGTCACAGTGAGGAAGAGGGGAATTTTTTTTTATCAAGATATTAAGACAATGGAAGAACGATATCAAAGAAGGTGGAATATCCACATGAGCTCCATGTTAGAAAAAAGAAATTTTTTAAGTCATAAGTCATTTCTGTGAATTTACCTTACTTTGTAGTCTTTGTTTTTGAATGAACTTCTGTCCGAAATATATTTTGGCTATACACGTCACAAAAACGCCACACTGTGAAACGTAATACGAAAACATTTTGCTATCCAATTTGTACATACAAATAGTTATACCGCTTACCAACAAACAGCATTTCATTTTTACTTATATAGATAATTTCATATAGTATATATGTAGTATAATATCTGAGAAAGAACACGTGAATTTACCTTACATCCAAACATGTATCGATTATGTTTACTATTTCAGCATGAATATATATTTGCTTTATATGTGTATTTATGCCCGCATTATATACATCCCGAATATTGCTATGAACATGTTTAATCATAATAAAATCTATGTATTAAATACGTTTCTGTAAGGACAAACAAAAACCGTCTGCTTTGTAGTCCCTTTGTAAGCAAAGGTATTTCGAATATTTATAAAGCAAATCCCCCCAAAACCAAACGGAATACCGGCGAAAGTCTCTTAAAGTACAAAATAAACAGAAGCGTACGTAGTTTATTTAAATTAAATGTTTGCTTTGGATAATTTCAATTATCGGAAACAGGCTTTCTGATATTATGTAAACAAGGAATTTTAAAACTTGGGGAGTCGGAAAGCAGAGGAAATAATTTTTGCCCGTATTTTTCCTGTCTGATTGAAGAAGATACGTCGATGTCAATAAACGCTAACATGTTCGCTTTTAATTTTAACTCATTATTTTTTTTTATTTGAATATCTAATGTTATTGAAATGCTTTTATTACGTCAATGTTAATAATATCCTTCGTTTGACTAGACTTTGCCCTCAAAAGTTAATTAGTACCTACTTTTTTCTCTGAGTATAGATTCTGACAATTATTGACAGATAATAATTGACACTTAATATTTAACCCATTTACGGCCAAGGTGTATATTAAACGAAAACTTTACAAAAAAAGTATTGTTTATTACTAAAAACATATTGAAAAAAACGATTTGATACATATCAGCTCGAAAAAAAAATTGCGTATATGAAAAAAAAGATGGTGCGTGTACGCACCGTTGGCCGAACACATGTTCATATTTTCTTGTGGTAAGCTTCAAAACATTTTAAATGTAAATGTAGATTGCACTTTACACAAATGTAAATTGTGTGACTTTTGCATAGTTTGCAACAGCGTCTAGCTTTATCGGCATCCATCGAGATTACATGACCAATGTTATCAAGACGAACTTCATCAGGAATGGAGCTTCCAACTGCTTGATTAATTTTCCTGTTTCGATTGTCATCTTCTGCCTTCATCAAGCGTACTGCAATATAAGATTTGAATTCCAGTTGCGTCATTTGAGTTTCATTTGCTATGTTGTATATTTTCCAGGCGTTAACAATAGTGCTGTCTAGCAAATTTATAAATAACGGCCACCACCACTTTTTGCCACGCACATTTATTCTATAGTTAGAAACGCCATTGTCGTGCAAATCCACGCCGCCCATATATTTATTGTATTGTGCGATCATATTTGGCTGAGAAATCATCACTTCCTTTTGCTCTTTTCGGTTGTATCTTTTAACAGTGCATAAAGGTCGTAGTGTAAAAGTATTACTAATAACAGTCACCACTGAATTATCGTTCCACCTGTTCAAAGATATGTTCACTGAGAAAAATTTCCAGCAAAATTATTTATTGAACTGATTTTACTTATAGTAAACAAAATTTATATTTGATATAAAAGTAGTCTCTTATCTAACTTAAAAATAAATTTATTTTTAAGAGGCAAGTAATAATATATTAGAAAAGATCATAAAATATACTTGTATGAAAAAATTTTTTTTTTATCCAACCACACATGTTGTATGCTTAATAAATAAAGTGTTTATTTCCAGTAAAGTGTGACAAAGTTTAGAAAAACTTTTATCTGCCTTTCAATAAAGTATTTGTCTCTCAACCTTCGTAAAAAGTCGGTAATTTTCGACTAAATAAGAATAAAGAACAAGAAGAGGTTAATTGCCGTTATAATCACAATACTGTTAGATAGATTGGTGCTTTATAAGTGTGTGTATTTGTGCAAGATGCAAAAAAAAGGGCTCCCAAAACAAAATATGTAAAATGGATGTGTCTAGTACTTTTACTGATTGGCGTATGGGAATATGTGGACAATTTCATAGGTAGGTATGTATGTATATAATAAACTTCTGTATGTACGTATTATGTGCTTGTACCTACTGCCTTTTATATACGATATCAAGGTGCTGCTGCTTAATTTTTGTTTCTTTTTTTATATAGCAAATGGTATTGATGCTCACTGTTCCGACTGCTATACAAAGAAAAGAAATTGAAATTATTAAGGGAATTTTCCCCAAGGCCGGTCATAGACTAAAATTCCTAGAAAAGTACGACGCATATTTAGAGGTTAGTAGCTGTTAAAGTATTCACGTATTGTTGAGATGTATGTACTTACACTAATGTATGTCAGTTCTTCAGCAGTTAGTAATTAAGGCCGTTGTTCAAAGTCAAAGAACACAATAATATATAAGAAAATAAGGCTCAGTTTTAGGATTGTTCGAAAAATAATTTGTATAGTGTTTGTTAGAATATTATCATTGAAATCAAATATAGAAGGTTGGTACGTACGCTAATGCTCTTGTGCAAAGTCAAATGTAGGTAGGGGTTTCTTGAGGCTAGGGGGGCCCTCTTATTAGGTTCTAAAATAGATGGAAAAAAATATTTGATAATTTACTCAGATAGGAATTCCTTTGCCACAATCGCCGTCTTTTGAAATGGCCGATCTGCATTGAAAATCTGTCCGCAGATTCGAGCATGCTCACATTGTAATAGTCGGGTTTGTTCACATACGAAAACATCTTCTGCAAAATATTTTGTACTTGCATATTTTCTATAAATAATTTTACCGAAAATCCTAAAAATAAGTCCTAGTTTCTGTTATTATGTTAAGTGTAGTATGGAATACCTTAATAAAAAAACGTTTAATGTTTAACAAGTAAATGTAAGGTAGAGAATGAAAGTAATAGGTAACATAATATTGTCCTAACATTTTAATAGACTTTGTAAAACTATAAACCTAGTATATGTTTTATTATTTTGAAGTATATGATGTTTCATCAAGTACTAATTGCAACAACCATAAATTTTCTTAGTCCTTTAAAGAAGATGATGCTCACTCTTCGCCATCGACTATAACAGTTTCATCAAATGAGAGTTTGGTGAGGAGTTTGAAGAAAGGGCCTATATGGACATAGACAACAGGTCCCATTCCAAAAGTGACTTATTCCGCGGTATTAATGCTTTAGTAGTACAACATTAATTATATATAAGTATACAATGTCTGTATTTGTAGATCGAATTACCGAAGAGGAAAAATAATATTAAGCGAAGCAAACAAAGATGGAGTTATCTTTAAAACAGGGCCCACCTAAAAGATGTAAGTTTGTGGTAAATTTACTATTACATTCTTTATAAAGTTTATGTTTTAGTGAAGCTTGCCGAATGCGAATATGATGATAGCCTTTTCCCGGGAGTAAGTAGTTTCCTGTACTCAGTAATTACTCATTAATACTTCAACAATTGTAAGTACTAATTCAGTAATTTTACTCTATTATTTTAGGGTTTGAAGGCCTATTTACAATCAAGAGTGGATGAGCAGGTAGTCGTTAAAAAAATAGAAAACACTGTTGTTATAAGCTAGTTCTTTACCAACTACATTTTAAGTAAATAATATGATACTATACCTAAAACCCACGTTTTATTTTGTTATTGAATATTTCCATAAGTTCTAACTGGATTTCTGTGTTTCTAATAAATCTTTGCACTGTTACTGTATCTTAATGATTTTTTTTCTTTCCTACTAATTAGTGCGAGGCTTACATTTATTAACATTCAATAATAATCTGCTGTATCTATTTGTGAAATAGTCGTATGATATATAGAACTCTAAAGATTTGTGTTTTTTTACAATCCTCTATACTTTAAAAATCAGTGCAGCTACTTTCATAGATAAAACCTTCATTTTCAGATCGAGAAATACTAACTGAAGATTTGTCAGCAAAGGCTAATAAAGAAGATGTACTTTTGTATAGTACACAAAGTATTTAACTTATCTATTGCAAAGAAAGAAATTTACTTAGAAAAATATGAACAATGAACAAATTTTCATGGTGTTTGTCTTGCAACTACATTTTAATTTCTTTTTTTTACATTATTAATGAAATTTGTAAATATTGTATATATTCTTTTTTAAACATTGATGTCAAATTTTTAATTATTTTCAGCTCGAAGATGCTCTTTTAACTTCCATACCACTTGCAATTTTTTAAACAAAGAGAACTGTGGAAGATACAATTTGTTGAGTTTTGTTTTCCATTGTACTAACTTATTAAGAGTAAGTATGGATCCTATCTATTTTCAGTTAATAGTTTTCTCAACATCACTGTGTAATTTTTTAAAGTTTAACATTTCGTTTATTTAAGCTAACAAAATAATATTCTTCTTTCTAATATATTGATTATTAGGATTGAGGATACTTCACATTTACAATAAAACTAAATTTTATTAGTATCTACAATAATTTTGCTTAACATTGATAATATTTTATTTAAAATCAAACATTTAACTTTATTAATATAACAATAAATTTTGCTAGTTTTGAGCACTAGCTTTTACTTTATTTAAAAAAAGGTGTATTCGTATTAAATATAGTTTTTGTTTAACGTTTAAGTATATAATTTTTTTTAAATTTAAAAAATCGCGTTGCTGTCCTATATACAGCAACATTTTATATTAAGCGTACAGTATAAATATATTTGATTCTAACAAATATTTCTCTCAGTGTTGGTTTCTTCGTCAAATACAGAATCAAAACTTCCTCGTTGTTTCTTGGAAATGCTTTTTACGTTTTCTAATGGACAATTAGCCGTTCGGTTGTCTCTTATGGTGCCTTTCTGACTCAAAAACTTCAATAACTTATACGACGGGAAAAAGTTATCAAAGTAAAGGCGATGCTTTTGTGGACTTTTCACAATTGTGAGCAAGTCAACAACCTGGCCTCCTAAACCAAGTTCTGATTTACTATTTGATGCCTTCGCCCCTCCATATGGAATGAACTGAAATAAATATCCATCGGCAGAAGTTAGGCACCAAATCTTAAAGCCAAATCGCATGGGCTTTCCCTTTATGAACATTTTACAGAAATGTTTCCCAAAATAGGGCACCATTTGTTCGTCGATAGATAGATCGTGAGCAAATACGCCAAACTGCATGTACCTTTTGTACATTATGTTGAAAATCGTGCGAAGTTTTGAGAATTTGTCATTTTTGTCTAACTGAGCATTATCAGATAAATCCAAATTACGTTTTATACTTCGAAATCTATTGCGAGGCATACATTTTCGAACTATGGCCAAACCTTTATCTTCGTCGGTAGACCAGTACATATCAGTCTGAGGCAGTGTATGGTAACCGGAAAGCAGCAATATTCCTAGGAACCGTTTTAGGTCTGTTATACCAAATTGAAAATCATGACGATTATTGTCATAAAAATATTTGACAGAATAGCTCACTATTCTCGATAAAACTTCTTCGTCAAAAAAAGAGATAAAATAATTCCAACGGAGATTTGCCACATAAATTATTTTTTATATCTTCTCTTCCAGTATTGTCAAAAACAGGTAAGTTTGCGTAAGTTGTCTCGCATTTTTTCCAACCAGGCGCCGATACTTTTTGTCTTAAAAGTTTTTGTCTTTTTACATCTAACGTCTCATCGTCAGAACCAATAGGACCTTCATTAATGGTATCATTATGATTTTGTATCTCAAATAAACCAGAAATTTCTTGCTCATTTGGACTAACCTGTTCAATTACCACATTATAATCAATATCTTCCTCATCGGTCAATTCATCAACTTCCGGCGGAATATACACTACATCAATATTATCTAAAAATATTCATATATAATACAACGAGTAGTCAAAGTATGCTCGATTATTTTTGTGGTGGTTCACGAATGTTTCCTTGTGCTTGAATATTAATAGGACGAGTGCGTCAGCACGAGTCCTATTTACAAGCGCAAGGAAACAAGAGTGATAACACCGCAAAAATGATCTACCATACTTTGATTACGAATTGTACTCGAAGGACTATTCATCGAATGATTCATTCATAAATGACGAACTGAGTTTTTTAATTTTCTAAAATTAAGTAGTTATTGCGTTGGTTTCCATAGTAGTATGTTTTCAACAAACTACTGTCAATGTAGAAAATTTTCTACGATTCGAATTTAATAAGTTATTGCAAGAATAAATAGAGATCTGATATGGAAAGCAATTCAAAAAGGTTTGGTGAAAAAGGTGAAAGTGAAATTGATGCTGAAATTCATAAAACTATTCCGGAAAACACAAAGAAAACAAGAGATTATATCTGGAGACATATATCTGTCAAAAATATCCACCGATACCACTAGTGGTGATTTCAATGAAATACCCACTAGTGTAAATACGCAGCAGTATTTTTGTTGCTAGGACACAAAAATGTGATTCTTTGATTCTTATTGGTCATATTTTTACAAATGACACATGAGTTGAATAGTCACCTTTACTATGTTATGGGGTACACTACCTACAAATTTTCCCTACCATTTCTATTATCTAACTCATTTACTATTTCGTCTAAGGCGGCCTCCAATTCCCGTTGAGTTAGGTAAACCGGCATTTTTTTTGTTTACCGTAAGCCTATTTGCGTCTATATACTGCAAAGGAACGTTAAAGACTGAATGCATCTGGTTATGAATCTAAAAAATCTAAAACATAAACAAGTCTAAACTTGTATTTTCTTGAAAAATGCATGCGCAATACGCACTAAGCCAATAACAATAACAAACATTTAAACTAATGTTTTAGTATTATAGTATTGACATTTAGAATTTAGAATGTTTACTCTAAAAACTTAAAATAAAAACTAATAACAATTTATAGAAATTTACTTCGGGGATTGGTGAAAACTGAAAATTGTCTATTTTTGATAATTGCTATCTCAATAAGTTATAGTCCTAGAAAAAAATAGATTGATGCTAAATTTAACTCAATATATTAGTTTAGTTATCATACAAAATTAAAAATCTGCATCTAAACAATTAACGAAAAAAAAAATTGTAATCAGTGGAGCGTATACGCACCACTGGCCGTAAATGGGTTAATACAAATCATAGATTTAAGTTAGGACATACAATTTTTTGTTCAACACCTACTTTATATCGATTTTTTCTGAACACCCGATATATACACGCCGAGATATACCGTGCATTTTTTTTAACGCGGAACATAGGGATTTGCGTGCTAAAAATTCTACCCCATGTTAACTTTTGTTGCGGATCAAATTTGAAAGAAATTTGCATTTCATTTAATAAATCAAACATTTTTCTACCAATTGTACAATGTTTTAATGACATGAAGTTGTTCTTTTTAATTATTTTTTCGTTTTCAGTTGTAATTAATTCGCACAAAATTGAGTGACAAAATCAACGTAGCGTAAACATTTAAACATTTTATGCTAGATGACATCGCTTGTCACTTCACTATTGACAAGTAAATTTACGAAAAAAATGTCTATGTACACAGTTGCAGAACGAGTGGAAATTGTTACGGCATGTATCCAAGGAATGTCCTTCAGGGATATTGTTGACAACTTTGCTGCAGCATATTCTGATCGGCCAGTTTTAAGTATTTCGACAGTGTCTCGAATTTACAATGAATTCCAAAGCACAGGCTGCGTAAATTGTGACCACAAGAAACGAATTAGAAATCCATCTGCAGTTACAGAAGAGACCAAAATAAACATTTGTTTGATGGTTGAAAACGAGGGCTCCACAAGCTTAAATATGCTTGCCGATCAGTTCCAAATTTCAAGAAGCAGTTGCCATAAAGCGCTGAAGACCGAAAAGTGCAAATCTTATAAGATTAAAAATGTTCAGAAATTGTTACCAACAGATTTCTTCCCAAGAATGGAATTTTGCCAATGTTGGATGCAAAGAATAAATAACGATCCAAATGTTTTAACAAGAATACTGTTTTCTGACGAGTGCACATATGCTCTGGATGGGACGGTACACAAGCAAAACCAAAGAATTTTGGCACGACAAAATCCTTATAAGATTCGAGAGGCTAACACGCAGTGGCTTCAGAAAGTTAATGTTTAATGTTTGGGTGGGAATAGTGGGGAATAACATGTTGCGGCCGTTTTTTTATAGACGGGAATTTAAATCAACGGAAATATTTAGATCTACTTCAGATGGAAATAGGTCCTCGTCTGGATGAGTCGTGAGGTAATGGGGAAATAATATTCCAGCAAGACGGAGCATCAGCTCATAGTGCTGCCACAATCACGGAATTCTTGAATCAAAGTTTCCCTAACAGTTGGATTGGACGATATGGACTATTTAGATGGTCTGCCAGAAGCCCAGACCTTACCCCACTAGATTTTTTTTGTGGGGTCATGTATCAAGTAAAGTCTACGACAATGTTCGAGAGAAACCTGAAAACTTGGAAGAGCTAAGAGCAAGAATCACAGAAGCTCGCAATTCAATTACAGTGCGACAATTGCAAAACACTCGTAGAAATTTCTACGATCGGTTAGGATATTGTGCAACTGCTGAAGGCAAAACATTTTGAACAATTTCTTTAAATTATGTTTATGTTCACTAATTCAATAAATTATCTCACAGTGTGTAAAATTACATTTATTTTTGTTATTTATACCGCAACAAAAGTTAACATGGGGTAAAGCTTTTAGCACCCAAATTCAAATGTTCCGCGTATAATCGTAAACATATTTCTTGTTAACAGATTTGGATCCTTATTTATTTTTTCCATCCAAAATTGGCAAAATTCCATTCTTGGAAAGAAGTCGGTTGGTAATAATTAGGTAGTGAACATTTTGAATCTTAGAAGATATGCACTTTTCAGTCTTCAGCGCTTTATGGCAACTGCTTCTTGAAATGTTCATTTTGGTTTCTTCTGTAAGGGCCGATGGATTTCTAATACGTTTCCTGTGGTCACAATTTACGCAGCCTGTGCCTCTGGAATTCATTGTAAGTTCGAGACACTGTCGAAATACTTAAAACTGGCCAGTCAGGATAGGTATGCTGCAGCAAAGTTGTCAATAATTTCCACTCGTTCTGCAACTCTGTACATAGAATTTTTTTTTAAAATTTACCTGTCACTAGCGAAGTGACAAACGATGTCATCTAGCATAAAATTATTAATGGTTTACGCTACGTTGATTTTGTCACTCAATTTTGTGCGAATTAATTTCAACTGAAAACGAAAAAATAATTCAAAAGAACAACTTCATGTCATCAAAACAATGTACAATTGGTAGAAAAATGTTTGATTTATTAAATGCTACACAAATTTCTTTCAAATTTGATCCGCAACACAAGTTAACATGGGGTAGAATTTTTAGCACGCAAATCCCTATGTTCCGCGTTAAAAAAAATGCACGGTATACTTGGTATATTAAATGAAATTTTTTTTTAATAATGATAAACACGTTTTATGTTAGTTTTTGTATTACCTAATCAGCGAATATCATCTCGTGAAAGGTCCTTCATTGTAAATTATATGTTTTTACGAGCCTTCCTCGTCCTTTACGAACTTATTAATCAGGAGAGTGTCAAATACAAATTCAATTAAAAACAGGCATTGTTTGGAAGGAGTTCAGTCGTGATCATCAATATCTAAACTTTTAGAGTACCATACTGAATTATTCATGAATTTTGCGTTTATTCCGTGCGATCCTCAATACGGTTGATTACAGTAAGTGGGCGCATCAATACAATTGGTAAGAAAAGAATATTAAAATTCAGTTAAGACTTTTTAAACATTTCTTTTATTTTGTTACAATGTTTGTGTCGTTAATTACAACTTTACTAAGTCTTAAATTATTATCAGTATAAACACAAATTTCATATATTTAAAAATTCGTATGTTAGGTCCGAATTGTTCATAGGAAAGTTGTTCCAAATTAATTTATAAATATTCTGTTGCCAAATATGTACCGAATGCATTATTTTCGAGATATTTGCGGAAACATGCTTTATAATACGAGTGAAAATATTAATTCTGGACCGAATTTAGAAAATGTAGGTATACAAAACCTTCTTAAATTAAGGTGCACACTCTTTTATTCTTTTGACAAGTCTGTATAAAGTGAATAATTTGCAAGAAAAAGTATTACATTTGGTTCAAGCATTCTTATCAAAATTGTTCCAAATCAATCTAAAATACTTTTATACTCTTAGTGAATCTACTAGAATGAATAATTAGGGAGACGTTACAAAAAAAAAATCGGAATAAAAGTATAAGTGTTACTTCTAGCACGAATTTTCAAAATTTCTACAGAAGTTATACGAAATTATGTTTTAAATGTTTTTATACTCTTCGTAAGTTTGTATTAAGTGTAGAATTTAGCTTGAAAACTGACCAAATCAGAACTTGTATAAAATCAAAAATTTTTCTTAGAGCTTTTGAATACTTAATTATCATTTTGTTTGTACCCTACCGTTGAAATTCTCTAAAAGTTTATTATATAAATTCGATAAGGTCGATGGTAAGGATAAGCAATCTATTACCTACCATTATAACGCCCATATTAATCTTAACTGCATCTCATACTCTAGCCTTAAAGTAGACGATTAAAAGTTTTTTCAAAGATTGTTACGGTCTAAAGTTTTCTCCTGTATATATGTATATTTTTCATACCTTTTCGTTGCGTCTGCGTTGCTTTTGAACGTTTCTCAACTTTTTTTTACAAATTCAGTTTCGGCGTATGCGGTATATAGTGTGTGTATAATTGGTTGCCTAACTCACGTTATTATTTTAAGAATTCGTTTTGGTTAAACTTTGAATGTTTTTATCTCATATTAATCGTAAAATATTATTTATTTGTTTATTATTATTTTGAAATACCTTAATGTGATCTATTGTTAATCTTGTTATAGTTTTTGAATTATACATAATTAAACGACGTTTCAATTTACTTCGGGTCACCTGTGAATAACCAGTGTAGTTATTCTTAATCCTGAAATAGCTAATTAAATTCGTTTCTCCTAGAGAGTTAATAGATTTTTTGTTTCTAAAATTTCTAGTTTAAATTGTAAATAATTCCTTCTATATTTTGTCATTCTTCACAGAATAATCCGAATTTTTAAATACGCAATTTTGGTGAATTTAAGTACATAAAATTTCAGCGACCAATGCTTTAGTTTATATTAGCAGTCTTTATGTATTGCTGTATTGAACACCAAGTCGATTTGTTTGTCGTCTATTTTCTTTGATAATACTTTTGTTTAATGAACATTCAGGATACTCTCGATAACCTTGGCGGGATCTGTACTGCTTAAACTTAAAATATTAGGGTTGCCTTGTCTGTGTATATTTTCTTTTTTATCAGTTTTTATATTACGACACTTTGTTATTATTTTATTACAAGAAATGTATTTTCACTTTAATAAATTTCGTATGTTAACTTAATTAACATTTCCAAGATTAGATTTATCGTAAATTTAATTATAATGTTGCAATAAATTTTGGCGTGGCGTCCCTATCAAGAAGCAAAACCATCAACACTTGATTCCTAAACAGTGCGTCTTATTTTTCACAAATCAGAAACCAAGGCTTATAATCTCGAAACCCTCATCAGAAGTAACACATATTCACCTACTTTCCCATAATTTGCATCAGAAATTAGTTTAGTATTTTCATAAATTCTAAATAAATTTTTGAGTAAATAATGTTTTGTAATTCATCTTATAGCAAGTTTATATGTCATATTTTAATGTAACAAAATATAGTCCAAGTGATATTCTTTCCAAAAAATGATGTCTTTCCTCTAAACGATTTTATTTACTGATATGCTTTTTATACTGTTATTTATTTTTAGAAATTATGGAATAAACTGTTAATTGATTAAACATCCTTAATATGTCTTCCAAATGTAATTGTAATTGAAAAATTCAGTATAATTTATTAGTCATATACAGGGTGTTTCAAAAAGATGCGGCAATATTAAAGGGGTTGATTGTCCAGGTCATTTTATACAAAAAAGTTTATAATAAACAAGGTCCGCAAACGCTTCGTTACCGATCTACAGCGTGTTGAAGTTTAATTAAAAGAAACAGTAAAAATTAGATTTTTCCAAGACGGCATTAAAGATCATAATGAAATTTTAGGCGTGTTATTTTTCAAGAAAAAAATAGGACGCTGCTGATTTCTCTAAAAATAAAAATATGTTTCTATTCTTTGTTTAATTGTGAAGAAAAAAGCTCTCTTAACTTTCTATCATACGACGTACCGTTTTTTAGTAAAAAAAACACATTTTAGTGCATGTACATTTATTACAGAATTTTTTTTTAAATAACAAGGGTTTTATTTAAGGGCAAAAACAAATATTTTACCATACCAACAATTTTAGCAAGCAAAAATTACAATAACTGTGCAAAGTGACCACCTCGACCTCGGATGCAAGAATCCAATCTTCTCCCCATCGACTGGCGAACTCTCTGAAAAACAACAGGATCGGTTTCAATTGAGTTGCACCCAGCAATGATTCGATTTCTTAAGTCTTCTACGTTTTCCAATGGAGTAGCGTACACCAATGACTTCAAATGGCCCCACAGGAAAAAATCCAGGGGATTTAAGTCCGGGGATCGTGCAGGCCATAAGTGCGGTCCACCTCGGCCAATCCAGCGATTTCCGTATGCTTGTGTTAAGAAATCACGAGTTACTTGACTAAAGTGGGCTGGTGCGCCATCGTGCATATACCACATTGCATCTCTAATTGCTAATGGTACGTCCTCCAGAAATCCAGGGAGCGTGTTTTCCAAAAAGTTGCGATACACCTCTCCGGTTAGTCTCCTTGGTAAAAAAAACCGGTCCAATTAGGCAGTCACCCACAATCCCAAGCCAAACGTTCAAAGAAAACTGATGTTGAAAACGATTTTCAACAATTTCATGTGGATTTTCGTCACGCCATACATGGTTATTATGGAAATTGCGTATTGCATTTCTTGAAAAATTCGCTTCATCGGTGAACAGAATCAACATCAGGAATTGAGGGATTTGAACCATTTTCTGCAAAAGCCATTGACAGAATGCAATGCGACGAGGAAAATCAGCAGGAAGTAATGCTTGAATGCGTTGTATATGGAATGGGTACAACAAATTTTCCTTCAGAATGTGCCAAATAATCCCATTACTTACATTCAAAGCGTCAGCAATTTTTCGAGTAGAAGTACCTCGATCTTCTTCAATCATGTCTAGCACATCCTCTTCCAGCTTTACCGTTATTGCTGTCCTTGGCCTTCCTGCTCCTCCATTTCGTCTTAATGTGCCTGTTTCATAAAGACGCCGATGAATACTTTCGAAAGTTTTTCTATCAGGAGCAATACGGCCAGGAAATCTTTCAGTATACAACCGCCTAGCTTCTAATGCATTTCCATCAGCAAGTCCATAAATGTAGTGCATGTCGGTCATCTCTGCATTTGTATAGCGACTCATGATAAGGAAATTCAACAAATTCGACACATACAAAATTATTAATCATATGTCATTCAATATGTCAGTGAATAAAACAGGACTGTTTAAAAATATTTTTGTAAGCATGCTAAATGTACGTGCACTAAAATGTGTTTTTTTTACTAAAAAACGTTACGTCGTACGATAAAAAGTTAAGAGAGCTTTTTTCTTCACAATTGAACAAAGAATAGAAAAATATTTTTATTTTTAGAGAAATCAGCGGCGTCCTATTTTTTTCTTGAAAAATAACACGCCTAAAATTTCATTATGATCTTTAATGCCGTCTTGGAGAAATCTAATTTTTACTGTTTCTTTTAATTAAACTTCAACACGCTGTAGATCGGTAACGAAGCGATTGCGGACCTTGTTTATTATAAACTTTTTTGTATAAAATGACCTGGACAATCAATCCCTTTAATATTACCGCATCTTTTTTAAATACTCTGTATACCGATTTTACTAAGGCGTTTGACACGATTAAACACTTTCTGCTCAGTTACAATCATTAACTGCTTCCACAAGAACTTTTGTCTTCTTAAACTCTTATCTACTGAATCGCTCGTACTATGTGACCTACAATGGATATGTGTCCAACACTTTCACTGCCTCCAGCGGCGTTCCGCAAGGATCAAACTTAGGCCCACTACTATTTAATGTGTACAACAATGATCTCCTTATGCTTCTTGATTGTAAGGTTCTCGCATAGGCAGATGACTAAAAAAATTTAATATCATATCGTCTCTTACAGATTGCTTACTGCTGGAAAGAAATCTTACGTTGATTAACGAGCGGTACATCAATAATCGAATTTGCTTAAATGTTGATAAATGTGCAACACTATCTTTCTCTAAATGTTCAAGCGTTCAATCTTTTCAATATAGATCTCTCCGAGCATGATATCTAGAGTCTAGCAGTTCAGAGATCTTAGTGTACTTTTTGATAGTCATTTGTCTTTTGGTCCGCATATTAACAACTTATATTCTACCGCCTCCAAGTCTCTGGGGTTCCTTATATGACAGTCGATTGGACAGACACGGTTTCACTCCTTTAAGTAAAAGACGAGACGAAACAAGTTATAACTTCCTTCTAAAACTTGTTAACATTGGCATTGATGCACCTGTCCTTCTTTCTCAAGTTAATTTCTTAGTACCGAGGTATGCTGCTAGATCAGCGAATACATTCTACGTACCCACAACTCCTACAAATGTTTTATTGAAATCCCCTCTTTATCATATGTGTACGGATGCTAACTGTTTATGTTCTGACCCTTTCTGGAGCAAATAGTTTCTCCATTTTCTTCTTTGCATAGTATATTTAAGTTTTCTTATTATTATTTTTGTTATTGTACCGTATTGTCAATTATTGTTAATTATTGTTAATTTTTGTACTTTACTCTGTAAATATACAGTGTGTCAATAAAGTAAGAAACACCCTAAATATCAGCTTTAAAACATATCTCTAGCAAAAACGCTCAGACACGTATTTTTTTATTTTTGAATGCGCATTTTCTTAGATTAAATTGAAGTATGCAGGGTTATCAAAAAAGAAGATATGACGTTATCATGTGTTTTTTTAAATAGAATGCCCTGTATATTTTTAAGAAAATCAAAAGAGCTTCTCATGAAGATTTCAACGATATATGAGTTGTTGGGGATATCTTTAATATTTACTTGTAGAAATTGAAAAAACACTTTTGGTGGATAATTTTTGGTAATTTTAATCTTTGAACGTTGTCATGACAGAATTGTCAGTATGGAAGGTGACATCTTATCTAATTAGACAGTGACTAACCACCGTTAGTTTGTTTGGCCTTGCTTGTTTTATAATTTCTTTTGATAAAAATGGGTCTAAGTGAGAGAGAACGGATTGAGACTCTTATGATGATTGGTTATGGTGACCGAAGAAGGAGTACATTGGAAGTTTGCGAAGTATTTAATGCAGTGCATCCTAATCGGCAACCAATAACTCGCTCAACTGTAAGTAAAATACTTTTAAAGTATGAGGAGTACGGAAATATTAGGGATCTACCTAAAACTGGGCGACCAAAAGTGGATGATGAAACTAAGTTAAATGTTCTTTTGACAGTGCAAGATAATCCGAATTGTGCTACTCGTCAAGCAGCTTTAAACTTTAATTGCAGCTTTAAACTTTAATTTGGCATAAGCAGAAATATCATCCTTATAAAGTGCATCTTGTCCATGAATTGTCGGAAGATGATTTTGATCGCCGTTTGGAGTTTTCAGAAAACTTGCAAATACTTTGTAAACGTGATGAAATGT
The DNA here is from genome assembly GCA_963170755.1 of Amphimallon solstitiale. NCBI lineage: Eukaryota > Metazoa > Arthropoda > Insecta > Coleoptera > Scarabaeidae > Amphimallon > Amphimallon solstitiale. Next base: position 40,514,146 of record OY720676.1, on the reverse strand, counting down.
TTGCTAGAAACATTTTATTTTCAGATGAGGCAACTTTTTCTTTAAACGGAACAGTTAACCGACAAAATTGTAGATACTGGACAGAACGTAATCCTCACTGGATGCAGGAAGCTCGACGTCAACACCCTCAGAAGGTGAACGTCTGGGCTGGAATACTAAAAAATAGGATTTTAGGACCTTTCTTTTTTGATGGAAATTTAAATGGGGATATCTATATGGATTTTTTACAGTTAGAGCTTCTTCCTGCGCTTGTGGAACTTTATCCTGATCCAAATACCCCTGACAGTCCTAGTAATGAAATCTGGTTCCAACAAGATGGGGACACCTCCTCATTATTCTCGACCTGTGCGTGACTACCTAAATTTGACTTTTAATAACCGATGGTTTGGCAGACGTGGGGTTGTTGAGTGGCCAGCTCGCTCCCCTGACTTAACACCACTAGATTTCTTCCTGTGGGGTTACCTAAAAAGCAAAGTTTATGTAAATAGACCTCAAAATATTAATGATTTAAAAGAACGCATACGCCAAGAGACCCGAAGAATCACGCCAGATGTAATCAGCAATGTTCAGAATGAGTTTATTTCACGCCTAGGCTACTGTCAGATTGTGAACGGGCAGCAATTTGAACATTTACTTAAGTAAATTTTTGTTTTAGATTTAAAAATAAACAAGTTAAACTCTATTGTAATTATTTTATGATGTTGTTCCACCAAAAGTGTTTTTTCAATTTCTACAAGTAAATATTAAAGATATCCCCAACAACTCATATATCGTTGAAATCTTCATGAGAAGCTCTTTTGATTTTCTTAAAAATATACAGGGTATTCCATTTAAAAAAAACACATGACAACGTCATATATTCTTTTTTGATAACCCTGTATACTTCAATTTAATCTAAGAAAATGCGCCTTCAAAAATAAAAAAATACGTGTCTGAGCGTTTTTGCTAGAGATATGTTTTAAAGCTGATATTTAGGGTGTTCCTTACTTTATTGACTGTATGTTTCTATTGGGTAATAAAGATTATTATTATTATTATACCGTTAAACGTAAGGGTTACCCATCATAATAAGAATAAAATCATGTTCTTTGCATATATTTATCTTACTTCTCCGAGTTCTGAAGCTCTTTGTATATATACTACTATTTACGACTAAAGCAAATTATCCTGTAATATAACAGTTAATTAATAACACTGTAATTTCCTTATGAAGTACAACTACCTGCTTCTCGAGTTGAAATTAGAAGTCAAAAAGACGAAAAACTAAATATTTATATTCGTAAGTTTCAAAATTTAAGTTGAAAACGGGAGTAATTTAAGTTTGTCAAACTTGCTCTGTTCTGACACACATACATACATATGTAGACCGGAAGTCCTCGAGACAAACTTTAAGCAAAACTTACACACAGCTACCACTTCTCAAGTTTCCCGAGAATGGGAGAGCCAGTTACGTTTGCCGTTTGTAGGTAGTTTACATTGATTCTCGACTTGAAAATGATACTTCGAGGGGAGAGACACTTAAGAAAATTGGGGCGGTTCGAATTAATTTGTGTGGCGTTTTTTTTTTACATTCGCTTTTCACTTCGATATTCTTGTATCGCTTTAAGAGATATTTTGATTGTTTCAATTATATTTCCATAACATTTTCTGTTTTTAATAGAATTTTTTATACTGTCAACTGAAGAAATCCATAATACTTTCTCTAATTTATTGATTGAAACAGAGCAATCTGTTGAGCTGTCTAACAATTATCCACCTCCAAATTTCAAATTGAAATTCAAAAGCTTATTTAACCTTTTCAATTTTCACAGATATGATACGTCAATTTAGCATTATTAAGAGTGTATACTATTGCTATAATATTTATAAAAAATATAAATTATAAAAACACTAAGATGAAAGCAAGAAAAATGTAAGAGTAAAACAATAAACAAAAATATATACTTAAAATTATAATCAGTTTAGCCCTAAATCACTTGGAGACAGTCAACAATTTATTATAGATTCACGTGTGATTCCTTTAAGATATGGGAAAACAAACAGGATATTGTGATTTTTTCCAGGAAACTTTGACATTTGAGTGTTACATTTAATTAGTTTATATACTGAACAAAATATGGTGCAATTTTTCAGGGTATGTGAATTTTCTAATTCTCAATCAATCTGAAGAATGAATTACAATTTTAAAACGTAAAATAAGTGGTTCAGAACTACATCACAGAATCTTTTTATATGATGCATTTTGAAATATGAAGAGGAAAATTTATATTATTATTACATTTACTTAATTCAAGAAAAACATAGTGCAATGTATAATGTTGCACATGCATTTGACTACGGCAATAAAAGAAAATCGCACATATAATATATAAAGTATACAAATTCCATTTCTGTTACAATGTCACTTATAAATACAGAAAATAGATGACACAATTATTGTTGTTAGGTAGGGGTATTCAATTACAGTTTTAAATTTAGAAGAGGGGAGTTATTTAGGTCCAACTGATCGTTTAATTTTATACCTATTTTACTAAATTTATTTATTTCTGGACTTTCCAGTAAGTTAAGTTTTTTACTTTTTTCTGGAATATGTAAAATTTCAAATTGTTTGTTAAATTTATGATTCAATTCCAGGCAGTGGTTAGCAAAGGTCGAATCTGTTTTTTTATCATTATAGCTTCTTTCATTTTCTTTTATCCTGGCTTCAAAAGTCCTGTCTGTCTGTCCGATGTAAACTTCATCACAATCTTCACATGTTAACTTATAAACTCCTGAGTTCAATTTTTTGTTTGTTTTATCTTTCTTATTGTTAAGAATCTCTCTCTCTCTCCCCTCTCTTTCACTCTCCCCCTCTCACTCTCTCGCTCTCTCTCTATGTCATGCTTTTTAAGCAGGTCCACTACCAGTATAAAATACATAGAACTAAATTTTCAATATCTTTTGTATAAAAAAAATTTCAAAATTCAGCCCGAAAAAAATGCTTAAAATTTTGACTTGAAGTAAACACTTACTCACAGGCATATTTTGCTAAGAAGATAAAACAATTTAGAACAATTTTGTATAATTTGAAACGCTCATACGTATAAGAAATTCGTGTGGTGGTTACACATTATTATCTTTAATTAGCTTTTAATTTGAAACTGTTATTAAAATACTTCAAGGTATAATATATTCGCAATCCCCCAAATAAGCATAATAAGCATATGGAACGTCGTATTGGTGTATTGGGAAATATATCGCAAATAACACAACATTTACATAACTCATATATGGATAGAGGATATAATAATTCTATTGTTCTTCTCATGAGTCAAAAATATTTTAATAGAAGCATTTTTATTAATGTTTTGGCTTTTAGGTCATTGAGTAAATTTCTTCAGCTATAAATACCTAACAAGTACTTGGATTACAAAATAAAAAATATTATTAAGCTTTCTTAAAATAATGGTTAATATAAAAATGAAACTTAAATATTACCTATACCTATATTATTTTTAAGTGTTTAAGTATGGACTGAACCATATAATATTACGAAACATATATTTTATACTGCACTTAAGAATGCATAATATCACCGAAACTTCAGTTTTGGTAAAATGATTTCATTCTTCGTTTGTGCAAAAAAATTCCAATAATTTCTGCATTTTGTGGTTAGGTTATATCATAAAACCTTCATTCAATTTCAATTAATAACAAAAATCAGACAATTTTCAGTATCTTCAAACATTGTCAGAAAGTAGTCTTATTTCAGGTATTGTACATAAACACAATGCTCATGATTCCTCAGAAGAAAAATAACTGCAATTTTCCTGAAATAAACTGAATTAAAAAAGATTCTATTAATTGAGTTGGCAGACGGTTCTTGGTGGAACATTTTGTTAATAACTATTTTACATAAAAATAAAAATAAAACACTTGAAAACTTTTCACAATTTTTATTCAGTCTTTGCGACATATTGCTGTGGCAACATGACTATTTGGAATATGATAATTGTAGTATTGCCATACATTAGGCTTTGCCCAATAAATTATGTTGTGTGCTGTTCCAGCAACATAAATAATAAAGATGATGATAATTTTCATTATCCTTAATGTATATTTTATTTATCTTAACAGCACGTACTTTATAAGTATACGTGAATTCCATCAGTGTATCTAAATTTCTCCTCTCTCGTCAAATCTCTTGTTTTACTTTTGATTGGGATAAGGTTATAGCTTATTTAAATGAAAACCAGAAACCATATAAAATTGATTGCATAATTTATTTAACATTTATTACATAATAGATAGCATCGCTATGCTATATTCACCATTTTATTTATAAGAAACATGATTAAAAGAAAACGTTTGTACCTTGTTCTAGGTTGTAAAGTTTTATGGTACGAATATATTTTTCTTGTACTTAATCAAATAGAAATCAAAAATATTTTCCTGTTTCAAAACAAATAAAATTCAATTAACTTTTGTATACTTTTTACATTTTTATGCTAGTTCTATTCCATCAGAAACATTATATTCGCACGTAATGCTCTGACAAACTTAGAACTTCGCAATGGCCAATGTTCGGAGAAAAAGCTTGAATCTGATTACTATCTATAACCATTCGCACGTGTTATATCTAGCATCTCAGAGTCCGCTACCCAGAAACACTTTCCTTATTAAAAATTTAATTTTAAGTCATTAATTTATAATCAAAAATTATCGTAAACATTAATGATGCCCAATTAAGTGCCAGAAAATATACATTTGCACGCTATATCCTCTTAACACCCAACACCATTAATAATTTTATTTTCGTAAACTTGAATCCAATAAATACTTATTACTATTACAGGAAAACATTTATTATCACTGTTGCGCAACGTTATATTGAATATACATTTGCACGTTATATTTCAATACACGCATAGCCACATTGATAACTCTTGGTATCAAACTTACTTTGAATCATTGAAGAACTTCTCAAATTCTTCCATTTGCATATCCATTATTTTTTTAAAAATACAAAAAACAATTTACCAAAGAAAATAAATGAATGAAACTTAAATGCAAATAAAAATTAATACGCTAATACAAAAGAAATAAATATGAATCGTGGTGTATCTAACCCTACGATTTTAAGTTACTGTTATTCTCTTTTCAGATAACCAGCTAATCCGTGAATCAATCAATGAATGAATGAATCTTGTCGATTCTTGTTTTCAATTTATATTCCCGGGAAAAACACGTGACCGCTTTCAACGCCATACTCAGAAACTACCATTTAAGTTGTCACCCTGCGTCTTCAGTGAGCTCTTGGCTTTTCAGGTTGCCATTGTGATTCGAACACACACACGCACCGCGAGAATTGTCCATTTGCACTTTAAAAGTTTCTCACAAATTGTCCAGCATTTCTCCAACGTAGGTATATTTGTATTAATATAATTCTTCTTTATATTTGTTTATGAATTTATTACCTTCTTTACTATTTGCCACATATTTCCTCTTTCCATTGGTTAACACAATTCTTATTTTTGTTTTATGTCCAGCTCTCGGCAGTATTGGAAATACATTGTAAATAACAGGTATTCTTTAATAAGATTACTTGTACTACTATGATCCATTTGGTTTGCCCCTCCATTGCTTCCCTCTATCCAGGACTTTTCCAACGGTGATATATTTATCTGTAATAAACTACAAACCAAGTTTACATTATATTTTCTTTTTGTAGGTCATCAAAACCGTACTAAACCTCTCTACAGCTTATGAAACATAATACTACATATACGAATTTCATGAATGTATTTTATTATTACCAGCTGTCGTTTATAAAAAAAAACTACTGCAGATTGTATGAACTCAGAATATCTTTATTTATATCCTTTTTTTTATTTATTAACTTATATAGTCATAAGTTAAGGTAAATTTTTATTCTTTTTGCATGATTTATTTAATAAAGTTTTATTACATTATGTACGTTCTCAAGTTTACATAATTTATTCAATTATATTTTTCTCCCGTGCATATCGAATTTTATTTTCTTCATACAATTTTATTGCATTTAGATGACTAATTCTTATCACACTTCCATCCTTAAGCATAACCCTTTCTCGGTTATTCGCTTTCATTTCTTTTTTATTTTTAAACAACGGTCCATTATTTAAAATGTTCAGTGCAATTCTCACGCTTTTTATGAAGTCAGGTTGTTTTTCAGTATACACAAACCATACATCTTGTTTCTCTTTTCTATAAAAGAAATATATATATCTTAAATTTTATCTCGTCTTTTATTTTATACCTGTTTCATATCTAAATTGTAAATATAAATTCATTTTTATGTCTATGCTTTCTCACTTAAAAAAATGTATGCAACTTAATATACTCATGTTAAATCTTGGAATACAATAAAACTTATTATTGTCTCTTTTATATTTTATATACTTAAATTAAATCTTAACGCTATTACTTATTATCTTATTAATATGCAAGAGACCAGGGCAATATGTTTCGGTATCTTCATACCATTTTCGAGCTTAACTAACAGGTCAATTTGTGTAAAGGGTATTATATATGCCGTTGTGTTCATTGCCTCTTTGTACATAAGGGTCTATTATGGGTGTGTGTGTGTTTGTAAAATCTCTGTGTGTGTTCGTTACTTTCTCTTTCCTTTGGATTGATTTTAGAAAGTAAAAAGTCAATTCAAGGAAAAGAGAAAGTAACGAACACTCACAGATTCTACAAACACACACATACACACACATAATAGACATGTATGTACAAAGAGGCAATAAACATAACGACATATATACATATCACACAAATTCACCTGTTAAAATGGTATGAAGATACCGAAACATATGTCGCAAAGACTGAATAACAATTGTGAAAAGTTTTCAAGTGTTTTTTATTTTATTTAAAATAGTTATGAATTAAAAAATTAATATAAATTACTTTTCTTCACAGCCTTTTAAATAAGTGTGATCAGCTATAGCGTCATAAATTATTAATTCATACATCACATCACGAGCAGATGACACATTTGATACATTACGCTTGTAAATGCTAACTATTTTTTACATACATTAACCTTAAAAATATATAACAGCATACCAATGAAAAGTTTGTAGTTTGTCACACAATAAGAATGGGGCAATCAGTTTCGATTACCCATTATTATTAGATTTGAAAACTGACATATTTTTTATAATTTTAAAAGTAGTGTTAATAATAAGAACTAGTATACAATAATTCTTTTAATTCAGCTTTCATACAATGTAATCCCTGCAATTAACTCTAAGTATTATACACAATGTATACAATACACAAGGAAGGTTTCACGCTGTTGCTGTTAAAAAACGTCAACCAGAGTAATTTAGAAACTTGCATGTTTACACAGACTGTGTCGAATTAGTAGTAAGACTTATTACGAACAATGTTGTAACATTTTATAAAGCGCTCCGTATCCCGTTGGGGCAATTTAAACTTTTATAACAGCGCGACTAATGATGTCGTAACGTCAACACAGTGTCTCTTTCGGTATTATGTATGTGCGCGAGGAAGAAGCATTCATGCCCGTCTGAATTATTGAGTTCGTGCGTAATTTCATTTGAAGATACCCAACCGTAATGTAGGGAACAACTAGGAAGAAGGCGTTATCATAAAAATGGAGAGTGCAGAGCTTCATTCATAGACAGTCGCACGAATGAAACTCGAGAAGATAGGAAAATTTGTATTGTTGTTTACTATGTTGGAGAGATAAAATCAGATGCCTTTCATTACTGAACTCTTGTTCAAACACTCGTCTTATTGCATAAGTGGCCCCCTTGGGGAGTTTGCACAGAAAGTAGGTAGAAAGTTGATCTAGATCTGTTGCAAGCTTATATTCGGTAAAAAATCTGTGCATGTTTTCAAAAGTATTGACTACTATAATCTTCCAAACATTTTAATTTTGAAAAATCTGTCGAAATTTGAAGAAACGAAAAGGATGACTATATCTAGTTTTCTCTTATCATCAATTATTTTTGTTTATAATAGTTGAGAAGAGGTAGTAATTAACAATGATTTCTTAATATTATTTTTTCAGTTGTGGTTCCTCTTAAAGAATCGCTGAGTCATGACCCGAAATCATACGAGAAGTTTTCATTTTTCTTGATTCAAATATAAACAAAAAATATACCAAGTACAAGTAAAACAGGAAAACATCTACATACACTGGTGGCTAATAATATGTCAAAAAAGGACATAAAAAACATTACCAATTCAAGTGTAAACTTAATTTGTAGCTAGTCACTTTTTCAAAGGTCAAAGATTAATTTCATTATTTAAAATTGTTAGATAAATAGGTATACTATGTTTTATGTTATATCGCTCTTTCTATGACTTCAACCGTTAGCTTTTTATGCATTTGATTGCGTACATTTCTATCAGGCGTAATAAATGCGCTTGTCTTCGCTTCGCTTCGCCTCGCCTCAATGTGCAGCCACCTTAAACTAAAATGATATTTCGAAAAAAGTTATGTGCGTCAACATCTGTATAGATGACATATTGAAAAACCAAGTAATTATCAAGTTGTAACACACTGTTATATTTTCTGGGTAGATAGTAACAATAATAATAAAGATTTTTTCCATTTTCATTTTATATTAATCTTTGTTTTAAGTATAGTTTTGTAGGGTTTATAGTAAGTAAATATTATAAAATATAGATTATGTTGACTGGTGAAAAGTTATAAAGTTCTAAATTTTGGTCTTATCGTTAAAAGATATATTCGAATTTAAAAAATTGCCGTGTAATATATAAAAAATATTCAAAGACGAATCAAGTAGCATTTATTCCTATTTTCTGACAAGAAAACCAAATATTAAATAAGAAATTTTCAAAAACATATTAATCTCAAACATGTTTGTACCAGGTGCTTAAGTTAAATCAAACATCACCATTTATTGCGCGTTATATGAATATTTACGTATGGAAATAAAAACTGTCGTATTTATTTTATTTAAAACCACATGAATAAATAATACTATTTTCTCTTGCAGGCCGACTTACACTGTAACTTATCAACCGGTTACTTTTCACTGCCACTCATGACTACGCGCGTATTGAGCTGTGTTAAAATCACTTTACTTATCATATTGGAGTCACGCCCCAAATGGCTCGCTATTTAATAACATTGTTGACGTCTGCGAGTGATGACGGATAAAGAGGATGGTAAGAAAACCGGCAAATTATATGCTGTACTCGTGCCAGCTCAGTTCAATTTGTTCTGCATTGTGTTTAGTTTTTACTTTATGGTAACGTTTGTTACTATGATATTTTGTGTTGCAGAAATGAATTAATTACCCAATTAGGGACTGAATTATAATTTTTTTGAAAATCAATAATATTTTGTAATTTATCTGCGCAATATAAGGCCAGTTATTGTTTAAAGTATTTTGTTTAAATCCATGTTTCACAGGAAGAAAAGAATAGACTGTGACATATATGACACACTAGTATCTTAGGTTATGAAAATGAGAAGAATTATATTTGGATAATACTTTATTTAAAATTAATTTTTGGAATGATATTCAATGAAACAAGTAATACATACATAAACCTACATTACATTTTGTACATTGAGTTCTTACTGCACTTGCAGTAGTGTGGTTTCCTGAGCAGCGTCTTCTCTTATTATTCGGAACATGATCGATTTTATCATACATTGTGTCCAGAGAAACTCTACTTTCTTGTGAGTATGTTGAAGATCGACCAGCTGATTTTGGTAAGGTTTAATACCTTTTCAAATAAGTTTGTGCTATTTCTCTTCTGAAATCTGGCTGCGGTGTATCGGGGTTCTGATATTTGTATAAAATCCAAGAATTTTGTATGGATGCATCAATGATCCATGTGAAAATTGGCCACCACCACTTCTTTCCTCTTATACTTATACGGTAGACGTTTACAGTGGAGTCCATTTGGTCTGTACCGTCCAAGAAATGATTATATTTAACAACACAATTTGGTCTTGGTATGCCAATTCTCTTCTTTTCTGTCGCAGAATATCTGTTTGCTGTTGATATAAGAAAAACTCCATGTATTGTAGACGCAACAGTAACTACAGAATTGTCCATCATTGTCATAAGTTCCACGATTTGTTCTTTTCATTTCATTCACCGTGCGTATAAGGCAGGTCTTTGGAAAGCGATTTTGTGTAACATTTCCTGTTGCATTATATCCTTCATTCTTCAAAAACTTCAGAATATTCATGGAAGTGAATAAATTGTCAAATAAAATCTAAAGGGCTAAGATTTTACTTCGTTGAACATATCCTGATAGTTTAATTCGTGGTGAAGTGGCTTTTTCAAATTCTTTTTGGTGCTCTTCGTTAGAATTTGGTATAGAGCCTTGATAAACTTCAAAATTTATAAGGTATCCACTTTTAGAATTTAGGCACCATACCTTATATCCAATTCGAATTGGTTTGTCACGGATGTACTGTTTGCATCTGTGACGCCCATAATACTCTATCATGCTCTCATCATACGCAATTTCCTGGTCGGGTATGTAATATGTCAAAAAGCTCTCTTTTATTTTTTTTATCAGAGGTCTCAATTTGGTCATCTTGTCTAAAGGATCAAGGGCATGGAATTGTAAACCGCAGTATTTCTCATATACTCCCTCGAATCCCAGTAGCTTTTCTTGGATGGCTTTATATCATAACCAGAGACGATTAGGATAGTTAAGAAGCACTTCATTTCTTCCGGCGATATTTTCGGATCAGGATAATTTATGAACAAAGCATATCTACTGCTTTCTACGACTAACAGTTCTATAACGTCTTCGTTCACAAATAATTCAAATAGTTGTAGTGGCGACATATTTCTGTACTGTGTGCAATTATTTTCAGGAAATATTCTGTTGTTTTCTGTGGGCACATCCTGACTTTTGAGCCATTTATATGACCTTGGCTTTTTATTTAAGAAGTGGCTGAGGGGTATGTCATCTTCGTCATTGCCACATTCAATCCGTTTACCACTGTCCATAACAATTTCTGCAGGAGCTTGTAATTACCTTCCTGTTAAGTTATCTAAAAGCCCACTGGATTCGTCAGCTGAATCTTCGTTCGACTCATTTCTATTTTCAGGAGATTCAATATACGCAAATTGTAGAGTGTATTTTTCAAAATCTTCCCAAAAATATTCAGATTCCAATAAATCAGCAATTCCTTGCACAGTTGATCTAAAAATAACCAACAGCTATATTCTTTCACAAATTTATAATGCAAGTATTGTAGGAGACTAGAGTGCCATATATGGAACGTCAACAAAAACACTTTATTTAGATAAAAATTAATTTCTAATATCAATGAATTAGTATGTAGGAACTTACACTCTATTAAAAATTACTTGCAATAATATTTATTTTTAAAAATAATTGAAGATAAATTTACTTACTCTTTAGAACAACTCATCTTGCGTATATTCACATAACCTAACAAATTTATATGTGACATACAGTATTACCAACGTCAACGTGAAACTCCCTGCCGATATTTACTGGTATACATCATAATAGCCAACCTAAGCACATCGGTTAACATTCACAGATTTGTTTATAACTATTTAAATCAGCGGTTCAAAGGTTAAAACTTTTACGTGCCACATATGACAAGCTAGTATATAATGGGTTAATAACATTTTAAAAATGTTCTACGTATTCTCTAGAAGAAAACTTTTAAATAAACCCGATGTGTATGTCAGTATCAGATTTATTCATTTCAAAAACCTAGACACTTTGAAAACACGGACCAGAAATTTAATAATAATATTTACATAAAGAACAACTTGATCTGTGGCTGTGACGAAAAATAAAGTTTTGTTTTATTTGTGTTTCATTCGGAGGAAAATGAACATGGTCGAATAACGGTGTTACATACAGATTTAATGCATATCTGGTACAAAATTAAAACACATGAGAAATTCAAGGGACATAGTAATATGAATAATGTTTTTAGTTTTTCCATGCTTGCAAAATTAAATATTTTAACACAGTTAAACTCAGCCTACAGAAACGCTACAATAAAACACAATGTAAATGTTGGCGAAAACAAGTATATTTTAAATGTAATTATAAATTGTAACTGTAGCACCCCCCCCTCCATTTTGCTTTTCCTTTTTTTTGCTGTTACGCTTGCGTCATTGGATAATTTTTGCATTTTTTTGTATTCTTCTTCGATTTTGTTATACATGGCAGATCATGGAGCCATCAGGTATAAATGAAGGTGTTACCACTTTAGTCTACTTCTCTTTCTTTATAATATAAGTCTACTGAAAATTAATAAATGTATTATTATTGTTAATGACCAATACATAATAAAATAATAAGCAAACAATAAAAATAATTTAACAATTACCACAAAGACCAAAAAATTTATAATAACAGGCAAAATAGCAAACAATCGATAATATGTTCTATAAAACAGCTTTAATTATATTGCAAATATATTTAATATATATTTGTTCGGATGTTTCCGCGGTTGAAGTATGACTTTGTAGTTTTCCGGAATTGGAACCGCGTTTTATTCGCTGCTCAAGAAGAAATCTTTTTGCGGCTCGGTCGGCGTTTTGATAAGATCAATCGTCTTCTAGACTTTCGTAATCGGTTTGCAATACAAAGTAACTTAATGCAAGCAAGCTAGTCTGTGTAGAAAGTAATTTTAAGCTGCACTTCTAAATAAAATATTTAAATGTAGAACTGCTCGTGTTTCATTGAAACTACAAACGCCTTTGGTCTTTTGAAATGTTAAGTACGTCAGAAAACTAGCGTGGAGCTGTTATACAATTCAATCACAAATATATTGACTCCAAGCAAGCAGAACAAATTACTTTATTTTTTATTTTGCGTTGTACTCATATATTGTTAAGTTTAAAAAGACGCGTTCAATCTTTAATTCATTAATATTAATATTTTTTTTAAATCAGTATTAATTCAAATTATGTTCAAGCTCTAAATAAAATACGTTTTAAAATTTTCAACAACATTAAAATCTGCGTCGCATATATATTCCGTTTTAAAATATTCGATTTAAACTATTTAGTTTATGAAGGGGTCTTTGTTCAAATTTAAGATTGGCGACGTATGCATTTTTTGTCCGTCTAAGTTATCTAAATAGTTCTCATAGTTCCTTGTTGTATGGAATTTTCTGATCGCGTGATCCAACAGCGTCTTTCCGACGCATAAATTCTCCGGAATGTTCTTCTCCCACCTCCGAGTCTTTAACAGGGCGAAGAACGTCCAAAATGATTCACTATTACAGCACCACATCATCAGTATTACATTTATTATTAGATTCATTTGTTACATCTCAGTTAGTACAGTACAATTAAACAGTGAAATAATCTTAACTTCGGTCCCGGTGTCAGCCAGAGCCCGCTAGTCCTGCTGTGAATATGTCTATGGGAACGAGATGTTAATGTCCACAGTATGGATACACCTGTAGGGTTATTTAAATCTCGATTTCCAAATAACAAATTGTCGGAGTATCTATCGTCCTTCAATTTACGGCGTTAGTCCGGATTTAGAGGACATTTCACCGACAACATCAACACAGGTCCCGTAAACAACATCGAACGGTAGCGCAGCAGAAATCGTCGTCCGGGACAATGGTATGAGTGCTGGTACTTTACGTTTTTTTGAGCAATATTTAAGCAAAAGGATTCAAATGGTTACAGTTAATGGTAACATTTCGCTGTCTCTCCCACTGGCATCTGGAGTGCCGCAGGGGAGTGTGTGTGGGCCCTTATTATATATTATTTATTCCTCCAATATACTCAAATCTTTAGAATTTTGCAAAATTTCATGCATATGCTGATGACACTCAGTTGTATTATTCGTTCGACCCATCACATTATTCAGATGCCGAGGCGCGAGTTAATGCTGACCTTAAAGCTGTGTTTGATACCTCTACGGAGCACGGTCTTGCGATCAATCCCGCCAAGTCCGCAGTAATTTTATTTGGTAACAGGCAAAAAATTGAGGTACTGAAGGGCATATTGAACTTTCAAATTAATGATATTCCATTACCGTTTACGACCTAAGTCAAAAACCTTGGCGTTTGGATGGATGAGGAACTGAAATTAGATAAACATGTAACTAAATTAATCCAAAGATCAGACGGTATCTTGAAAGTGTTGTATCCTTATCGTCATCTTATTAGTCAAAGAAACAAGATCTTGTTGACAGACTCGCTTATATTATCTCTTTTTAATCATTGCGATGTATTATATGATTCCTTCATCACTAGAATTAATCAGAGGCGAGTCCAATACGTTCAAAACTCCTACCTCCGTTACATTTACGGTATCCGCAAGCACGAGCGGATATCTCACAAGCCTAGGGAGTGTCGCTGGCTGAGTATGAGCGATCGTCGCGGCCATCATTCAGCGGTTTTGTTTTATAGCATTGTTCAATGTAGACGGCCTGCTTATCTATATAATAAGATAACTTACCGGACGGATATCCACAACATTAATATCCGACATAGAAATGTTATGGGATTGCCCCGACATCGGATTGCCGCTTTTGAGCGTTGTTACTCTTACCGCATCGTCAAATTTTGGAACTCTTTACTTGAGTCGTTCCGAGGCATCAGTTGTAGGGCTTTTAAAAATAAATACAGGAGCCGCGGTGAGTGTCCCGCGATTTCCTTGATTTGCAGTGTTGTTGCTCGTTGAGGGGCATGTGCAGAATAACAGACGATCAAATTTCCTGGTCAGTCTGAGCACATGCCTTTTAATCTTCTCCATGTATTTTTATGTTTTTCTCTTTTGTATATGTATAGGTACATGTATATATGGCCGCATGTATTTATTAATATTATTATTATTATTAATTATTATGTATATATGTGTTTGTATGTAGAAATATGTCATGGGAAGATTAATAAATGCATTTATTATTATTATTATTATTATTAAATAAAAATTATTATTGTTATTAAATAATTCAATGTGCCGAACCACAGTCTTCGGTTTAGTTTCTTAAACATGGCTATCCGGTCCAAGGGGTAAAAGTCCATGGCTTATTTAGTAAAATAGAATATATGTGTATATTATATATATGATCTTAAACATTGTTTATGTCTGGAAATTAATTATACATCTCTGTAATTTTAAATTAGTTTTCTGTGTACGCTACAGTGTACAGGTATCGGGGCTTTAATCAATGCTACTGAGGAATACAACATTGTTGTCGAAATACTTATTCAGCTTTTTAAACGTTTTTATGGTAACGGTTTTTTATTGTATTTTGTGTATATATCCAATTAACTAAATTTGATGTCATTAGTACCTGACTTAGAAGCTTCACAACTCTCTCAACAATAATAATAATTTATATTACGCAATAAAGTAATAAATAAACGAATGCCGTGGAAAAATTTAGCACCTGACGTACGGGTGAGACATATATTGGGTTTGAAAGAAGAATTGGATGAGATGCAGGTACAACATAAATCGAGAAAATCACGTTAACTCTTTAAATCACTTTACCCCATTTACTACCGTAAAGCGATAAAATTTCAGATACGAGAAAGGCGTACGGCTACGGCGATTTTCAAAAAGTTGATTCGAAAAAGAAAGTAGGTAATTTCGTGCTTGACCGCCGTATAAAATGAATGAACGGAAAGGAATTTCTCATCCCGCCGAAGAGCCTCTTGTACGAATGAACGAAAGTGGTACATTTTCTTTTCACGGTGTACAAGTTGCAATGGGACACAGTTTTCGATTTCTACCTTTCCCTGACCCACACCATCGTCATTCTATGTTTAACCGTTCACCAGAATAACAACACACAACGATAACACACCGGACCGGAACCTAATATCGTAAAAATATCTCCTGAAACAAAATCCCAAAAATAAAATAAATCTACTTCGCCTGTATATCACCAGTCAGCTGTCATATTTCGATGGCCTATACGGTTGAAGTAAACTTTAGCGGTCGATATAACAGTTACTGCTCTGAATTTTATATCCTCTTGCCTTGCGAGAGCTACCTTTTTGGTTTTCCTTCTATTTATCTGAAAATATCACTATATAAATATTGTAAATATGTGCGTTTTTTAGCAGGAAGTAAGTTTTCTTAGTTTTGAAAATTTTAAATAAACTGATAAGTTTATTTTTTTAAAATAGAAACAATTAAATCCATTAGAAATTAAACAATTTTGCATTTTTCTGAAATCTCTTCAATCACAATTTTGCTGCGTTCCAGAATTACATTTTTTTACTCAGAGTGTTCAAAATCGTTCTTTTATTGTAGTATGGGCAAATAGAGCTGAATCAGTTTGCGTTCTTTAAAAAATCTTGCTCGCTTCACTCCGAGCTTTGTGAGCTAGCTCTCAAATTGTCGAGCGAGATATTTAACGAATTTGAGGTTATATAGCACGCATATATAAATAGGGCAAATCAACGACCTGTCAAATAAAATTCAATATGGCCGTTGTGGGCAAACAAACGGATTTGTATAATTAAAATTTGACTTTAAGTGCTCTTATTAAACAATTATCTTATTAAATTAACTTAATAAGGTGCTTATTTAGTTATCTAAGTATGATGTTGTGTATCAAAGGCTAAAACTTATAATTATGTGACTAGAACGTTCTGTATTGCAGTATGTTTGAAAGAAGTGTTTCAAGAAAAAAACTGCTGAATTATTGCCTGCTTTGAAGTTTTCATTGCAAAACCAGATAATAATTTAGCTCAGCAGTAGTACTGTTCTATTTATAAGCACGATAGAAATTTTAATAGCAATAACTCCTCAGGGAAGTATATGTTGCATTAGTGAAGCTCGGGGTGACATACATCTGAAAAAGTAATGGAAGAAGTAATTTTTGCAACAATCTTAACCCAGGATATGTTGTTCTAGGAGAAAGAGCATATTTAGTAAAAGTAAAGTAAAGCACTAGGAATTCTGCAAGTGAATTTTAGTTATTCCAGCTTTTACTAAAGGAAGAACTCGTTAGCACCTTAAAATATCTCATTCTAGTATCTGTGTTAAAAAAGTGTAATAATATGCAAAAATTAAACAGTGTAGATAAAATTGTGATTGTATTTAATGCTCTAATTAACATGTACCTAAGTTGTAAATGATTTTGTATTTATAATTATTTAAGGCACTATATAATCTTAATTTATTCCTGTACAACGGGGCCATTATTTTAGAATTTAAATAGGCATTTTGCTGCAGACTAAACACAAAACTTTAATGATAAGTTAAATTTATTTATTAATATATTTGAAATCTATTTGCATTTTTTAAATCCTAAACTGTTATACATTGTACGCTAAATATTTATAATCTTACACATAATATTTCTATATGATTAAACTTATTTTCTTATTACTATTTATTAACTATTGCTTCGATAATAATTAAGTGAAACTATTTTAATAAACAAATCTTATTAAACAAACCTCTGATTATTTTGTTAGGTATTGTAAATTTAAAGAGAAGTTTAAATAATTAATCCTTAATCAGTGCATGAGTGGCTTTCTTTTTCTTCATATACTAGAAACAATAATGCACCAACATAACTACAATGTTCGGCTGTTACTAGCCATGCATGTCGAGTGAGCCGAAGGTATTGATTCACATTTCATAATAGTGCACTACACATTCATTGGTTTTTAAATTAGCTTCTTATAAATGTTTTACCTAATCAAAAACACGTACTTTTCCACATAAATTAAATAAGTTGATAATAAATGTAAGCGGTGAGCTCTTGAACACTGTCATTTGGTCCTTACCGTAATAAATATGTATTAAAAAAAATATAGTAATAATACAAATATCGACCGTACTTAATAACAATAATAAATTATCAGGGGTATCGGTCTGTGTATTCAAGTTAAATAAAACTTAATTCGTTCATTTCTTCTCTATATTTCGATAATGCTTATTATCTTCATCGGCAGAGTGCTATCAAAAACCATATAAATTTGTTAAAAAGGAAGCATAAGAAGTTAAAATGTTACTTACATCAATGAGTTAGCACTGGAAAAGACATCAATATATTTAAAATATTAGTGAAAACACTTTAAAGAAACATTAAAATGGGAATGATGTTTAAAAATTTTAGCATTTCTTTCAGAAATGACATTTAAAAAATATATTGATATCATCATTAAATTAGTGCCTTGTACTAATATAATATACAAAATTATTTAAATCTCTTTAAATGATCTAAAGTACAAGAATTTTTAAGAATTGAAGCGAAAAAAATTTAAATATTTTAGAAACAATATAATCTATTCACAAATGCGTAATAGGTTGGAATATATCACACTTAAATTATTTGTATGAGTTTTATAATTTATTGTATTAGTCTCTTTGTTAATATAAATCATTTCAAGAACTATTCTGTTTTTATAATTACGTTCTTTACTTAATATTTTAACATTATCATAATCAAAGGTATGTTTGAAATCTAAAAAATGCCCAGCTAACGCACAAGAACGTTTACACCTTACAATCACTTTTATGTTGTGAAAGTCTTTGTTTTAATAATTGTGAAGTTTGACCTATATAAACTTTATTGCAATCTTTACAAGGAATTTTGTATACTACACTATCTTGGTTTAAAATTGGTGTTTTGTCCTTAGTTTTAGAGAATATATTGTTAAGTGTAAGTAAATTATATTTACATATTTTAATATTGGTGTATCTTGTAAAATTCTTTATTATTAGTTCTGTTAAATTTTTAATATACGGAATCTTCTTATAATGTAATGGATCAACACCAAATTACGTTCATTTGATATATGGAAACTATTCGAATTATAAATCAATTTGTTAATTATATGTTTTGGATATCCATTATTCATGAATATTGAAGAAATGAACGAATTGAGTTTTATTTAACTTGAATACACAGACCGATAATCCTGATAATTTATTATTGTTAAAAAAAATATATACAATAATATCCGTACTTGGCACAGGTGGAATGCCATCTATTAAATTGTCTAATTTCAAGAGTGAATGGATCCAAATTATCAAGTAATTTAATGTTCATCTGATAGCTGCCAAAAAATACATATTCACACCAATAATTATTTTCAATGATGATTTCAACAAAATGTTACTCCAACTTCCTGATTTTCAGATAAGAACTTCTTCATGTAATCACTCTGCATTATCGTGTTTATAAATTCAACACACACGAAAAATAAAACCATATTAAAACTAATAATAATGCATGACCAAACCAAGGTTCATTCAATGTTTGCCCGCAGTATTTCGGCAACAGCATCATGAACTTGCCATAATAGTTCCTTGAAAGTAATTGGAATCATCCTGAAATGTTCCTTAAACTGTTCATCACTGAAATTAAGGACAGTGATTTCCCAAAAATGTTCAATTTTTTCTATAATACTTTTTTCTTCTTCATCATCAGAGCACATTACTTTGTTTAACATTAAATTTATTGCTTTGTCCATAAGAAGACAAGTATTTATTTTTCCATGGCAGCATGATCTGATTTTTCAGGTTACGTAGTTGCCCCCATTGCTCGAATTCGTTTCTTTATTTGCTGACAGCTCACATTACTAGTGATAAAAAATCTGCTCGCTCTGATCTTGAATTTCAGATCAAATAAAGGTAATTCTGGAACGCAGTTTGTGTTTCTTATTTCATGCGGGGTTATATTTTACAGAAAATTTTCAGTGAAATTTTTTACTCCTATGAAAATTGACTGACCTAAATCTTATGTTAAAAACAGCATAGATGAAATAGACTCACATAAAAATCTTATTTTATGTTAAAATTGACAGAATTGTCATATTCAATATAAAACTTCCATGCATTTTGATGACAAATATGCATTTAAATTTTAGCACAAGCACATGCGTATTGATGTGTAGTTACCATTTACTGATAGTATTTAACTTAATAACAAGGAAAGTAAATGCATAATAGAGAACAATAAGTATTCAGAAAGACAAATCCTAACATTTTACTAGTCGTAGCTACTACATGATTATTATTGATGATTATTACAGGCCAAGAAGAATCAAAATAAGCACTTAAGTTACAAACACCATCACACCAACTAAGAGAGTTCACAGTGCAGTCATAAAATAGTGGTAATAGTTCTTGAGGTTATAAGACTTACATTTTGTTTAAACTTTACACTTTGAAATTTTAAGGACTAATGTATTAGTAGCGAACTAAGAGTCAACAGGAAGCAAATTAGACTGAATCTCAGCATAATCTTTCAGTCTACATATTGCAGTGACCTTGAGTTTGGTGGTAAATTATAAATAGGCATAATCAAGATCACTTGGAGATTTAATTTAATTAAGTTTTATTTTATTTATTTCATCATGATGTGTATATAGATATGCATTAAGTTAATATTTCGGCAAATTTAATTTTTATTTACGTAAAATAATATTAGAATAAGCATAAAATATTACGTGAATAATAACAAGAAAGTGTTTCCCGCACGAGAAATACTGTGACCGGGAGAAATCGACAGATTGGCTCGGCGAAAACAATATTTTTCGCTAGATGCATTGGATGAGTCATGAATATGTAAACAAGGTGGTATTTACATATTTGTTTACCTTTTTGAAAGATTAGTAATGCGCTACTTTTCCGGGTGGTGCAGCACTGCAGCTATGTATTTCTGGAGGTGGTATCGGCATCTTACCGAGAATAACCGGACGTTTTTGTGAAGAAAAATATCCATATAAGTCCGGAACCGATGAGAAAACGTTAGATGCTTGGTGAAAACCAGCTCTCTCAAAAGAAAAACAAGAAGTAGGTGGAAACCTTTTCTTCCTCTTAAAATAAAAATGCTATATTAACTTAGAAGTCTATTCATGAATCGGAACTTAGAATAATTTTTCAAATCGGATTTACGATACTTAGGACTTGTAATATTTTATAGATTAAACATTATTCTGACATAGAAATTTGTTCACGCATTGGAACTTATAATATTTTCGTAATAATTTTACTGTATTTATGAATTTTAAGACTGAAGTAGAACTTTGAAATATTTTTATGAATTAGATATCATTTTTAATTCGGGAGATTGGTTTACATTGGGACTTGTAATTATTTTTGGAAATAATTATTTGTTTAGAATAGATTTATTTAATTAGAACTTTAATTTTTTTTTTATTACTAGAATGTTTTATTTTTATATGCAGGGTTATTATACCGTGTGTTGTGGTAAAGCATTTTAGTGTCTGTAATGATCAAATTAAATAGCATAATCATTTTTTTTATTCTATTACATATAAACACTTTGCGTTTTAATAAAATTTTCTTTATTTTATTTACAAGATTAGAAGATTTGTAGTTTAATAATTTTGTTTTATGTACATATAGGATAATTAGACTGTGACAAAGTTTTTTAAATATATATTTCAGATGGATGAGTTTGAGACGCTGTACGAAGAGTTAAGGTGATTTAATAATGTTTGTTATAAATGTGTATATAGTGTTGTACAAATTTTCTTGAGTGGTGTTTTGTATTGGAATCTCAGAGCGAGGTAAAGTTTTATTTTTATATATCTATATATATATTTTTTATATCAATTATATTTTATTGTATTTGTGTATTTGATATTGACGTGTTGGGTAATAGATCAGGGATGTGTGCAATGAATTAAGTAGATGTTTAATTCATAGCATGGAGTCTTGGTGAATCCTTAAAGCACGAATTGGTCTTGGGGGTACTGTTTTGGGGGCGAGCAAAGGCGCCAGGCAGAACTAATCAGGGCTGAGCTAATTAATTAAATGCACAAAGACATTTTATTTATTAAATTTAAAATTTATTTATATGCCTTAAGGGGTGAGCACATGGTGGTGTATGTTCGGGTTGTGTTCAACGAGTTGAAAAGCATACTCGTAGGGTGGAATTTTGGGGTACCTACCAGTGTGAATTTGCTTTCTGATGGTACTGTCTTGGGAGCGAGCAAAGGCGCCAGGCAGAACTAATTATGGCAAAGCCATTTCCTTAATGTTTATATTCTCGTAAATGATAAATCACATAATTTTGTTATTCATATGCCAATACAATTCACAGTATGCAATAAATTTTATTTTTGTTTGAAATGTTGATTGTTTACATGTATCTTTGACGAATAAAAGTAATGATAATCATATTTATTTTAAAAGTATAAATTTGTACTCGATGTTATCCTTTCATTAATTATAATTTCTTTATTGTTTTGACTATTTGATCATGACATGTATGATTTTATATAATATTTTGAAATATTTAAATTTTGTAAATATATTAATTTTGAAAAATTTTTCTTTAATATTCTTAATAAACTAGATTATAAGGTTTATCTTGCATTTTATTTCCTTTACCTGACCTGGTAATAACTGAAGAGCATTCAATTTGATTGGAGAGTTTATCTATATTTTCTGCCCCTGAGAGGAAATTTTCTTTAGTCATTCTAAACTGAGCTAGTTAAATGTAAAATTGCCTAACCTACTATTTTGCAGAAAATTTATTGAATCTTAGTCTAGCATAAGGCCTAGCACTAAGATGAATGCTTGAATCTTACTTACTTACTGATTAAATGGTTTAAATTATTTTATATAAACCTCAATTTGCAAGAGTCACAGCAATATACATAAATATTAATATATTGAAAGCCATATGCTCCTCAAGACTATTTATGAAAAATAGGAATAGAAGACGCCCAAGACTGGATCCCTGTGGCACTCCAGAATTTATATGGCAAATGTTAGAAAAACAAACATTGTAAGGCACAAAAAATTCCAGTTGTAAGATTCGAAGCGACTTACTAGTGACGCACTAAAATGAATGTCTAACTTAAATATTTTGCGGATCCTAGACACCAGACTGAAACTATTTACGAAGTCTTGTAAGATGTAATAAGTTTGCCATTGATCATACTAAAGAAGATATTCAAATATTTAAAATATTATGTTGAAAGTTAAGTCAGTGTAACCTACGTCAAAAAAATTATTTTCAAACATATTTAAACGAAACTTGTTTATTATTTTAATCATTTTGAACATTTTAAGCCAAAATAGAAAAAATAGTACAAAACACAGGTTTTATAAGACATTTCACGTGTATGTACTTGTTCTTGTGCGCAAAAATAACATTTTATCAAACCTGTAACTTAATATACAATTTAAGAAATTCATTATTCGGCGCCCCCACCATAATTATATTAACATTATTGGATCATATGGCTGAGTTCTTTTGCTCTATCAAACGTTTCACTATTCTGCAGATGATATTGTAATAGATGAATGCTTTGACTTACATATAAGGTTGGATTAAACAGCATTCAACAGTAGTAACCCAATATCTCGAAATAATTAAAGGTAGTCTACTAAGACTACTAAGATTTCAGAATAAATGCATTACTAAATGCATTTATTTTGAAATCGACAAAAAAGTAAGTTGTGTAAATAATACTTTCATATTCTTAATAAATCTCTGCTTTATAATTTTCTGATACGAGGATAAGTGTTACTTCCGGGTCAAAGCTTTAAACAAAAAGTATATACAACGCATAAATTTACATTAGTTGAAAACTTTTTTTATGGAATCGCTCTCAATTTTTCAGGACTTTCGTAAACTTTAGAAATTTCTCCAAACATTATATTTGACGAGATATTGGTACAATTTAATTTTTTTAGTGAGCTAAACTACTAATTACGTTTCATTGATTTCATGTTTAAATAACAACTTAATAAATAGTAGTACAAAATCTTACCACATATAAATATACACTATGTCTTTCTTCTCTGAATTTGTCTTGTTTTTTAATTAATTCTGCCAGTAATATGTGAATCGCTTTTTTGATTCACTAAAGATGTGCACGATTAATTAACGAAAATTTAATTATTTCTTATGGATCATTATGGTGACATCAGTATAGTAATTATTTATGTATGCTCTATGTAATGTTTATTCATATGAATCAGAATTTATTATTATAACCTACTGCTTTTATACATTTGATCAAATACATCCATATCAACGATTAACTTGAATAGTTGACACAATGAATTATAATTTATATAAATTTATTGTAGAAAAAATTTATTAACAAAATATTTATAATCAGATATATTTCTTATAAAATAAATAACATTTATAGAAGTCAATCTCAGGTTAAAATCCAGTCACAAAATTGTCTGACATGTCCAAAATCGATTTAATTAGAAGCTGAAATATACACAATTTTATTAAAAATGCTTTTAATGGAGAGTTCAGCGGATTTGATCGAATGGAGACTATTTGCTTATTAAAGACGTCTATTTACATGAATAAAAATTTGTTTTATGAGTATTTCACGTGGCGCGTCAAATACTACTTTGTTTAGTTGGTTCACTCAAACTGAAGTTCCAATATTTGCCTTTCATAGGCTTATGTAGATATTCTGAACGACCATAGCTATTGCTATGATTCTAAACCAAGGGTAAAAACATAGCAATATGTATGTTAGAAGAGGAAGGAAGAAAATTATTATTTTAATTCAATTATGCAGAGCTTTGTCCACCTGTATACTTCCGAATATTAAACATAACTAGAAAAATAGGGACACGAAATATAACCTCCATACTCTGACGAATAAATGCGAATGTCATTTTTTATAACCTCATTCTCGAAAAACGGCATACACAGCAATACCAACCGAGCGAAATGGCATTCTCGTTCGACCTGCACTGGTAGGGCAATGGAATGCAGACACATTTCCTCTGCCGAGTACTTTTTCCGGATTACAATGAGTTATCTCTGTCTATTTCCTGATATATACGCGCCCCGACAACTACGGAACTCCCAGCAGCGTCTATTACGATTCTATTTTCGTTGCGATCCGAAAACAACGAAAAACTGTATCCGACAAAGATATTTTCAAACGGTCGGAATTTGAATTGCGCCTGCTATGTGTATTACCGTAGGTGGTGGTGCTATTTGTGTCGGAAATTGTCGTGCAGTTTGGAGGGCGTAATCAGTTTAAGGGGTCAGTTTCTAGCGCGCAGCGATAATCCAACATTTTCCCAAGCGGTTACGATAGCGGTTTTGAGCCACGGTAATATTTAAATGTGACTATTACAGATGACTCCTTTGGGTGTGTACTAAATAAAATTTTCGAGTAATATATTCGCAAGAGGAAATTACAGAATTGAAATTTATAGGAATTTTTATTGTCCGTTGCAATTGGTTGACTGACATGAAAAACACTAATAATGGTGATAGATATTTTGCGCTGTATTGATACTTTAATCATAAATTTTGAGGGTACTTATGTTCGGAATATAATTTATTTCATATTAGCGTTCCCCTTTTTCTTGTATGCTATATTCTGGTTTTCCTAATCGATATATAATTACCACCTTTGTTACTTTGTAAAACCTAGAAATATGTATAAATAATAGGTAAATACTTTATTACTTTATTACTTCGTTTCAATTGGAATACAGTGTTTGTTAAAAACCAAGTTGGTTGAAAATGTAAATCTATGGGGAGTACATTCTGTAGTTACGCTGATTGTACTTTATTGAGAGGCAAAATGGTTATCAAGTGGGAAATTTTTGCAACGTGTTTATGAATTAAGAGATGAAATCTAGAAATTGTTCTAGAAGAGGAAAACCGACCGGAAGCCGAGAAGTTTCGACAGATTTATTTGTGATAAAATTGAACTACTTGGTCGACATATTCGATAAATTACATACTCTGGATATTCAACTCCAAGGAACAAACACACATATGTCGGATACGTGTGATAAAGTTGTAGCTTTTTATAGAAAACTGGAATTGTGCTGTAGAAATGTAATGCAAAAAAAAATAGAAAAGTTTACAAATGAGGATAAATGTGTTAAAACTTACAAGGCTGAAGAACAACACGTGGAAGTTGTTTTTATAGATAGACAGATAGATAGATTATAATCGTTCTTTATTGTATTAAATAATACAAAATAACCCTAGTAGCCAAGTTCGTTGGCGTCAAAGCGGGCCAATGTCAGTCCAATATTCTAATATCGGTAGAACATCAGTGACCCCCACCCAATGTCGTACGAATATAAAATTCCTATATCAAGTAAATGTCGATTTATGTCGTTGGGTGGATATCAGACCAACGTTGTCTACATTGGTAATATATTGGTTAAATATCTGATACTGATATTTTATTGACAACAAAAATCTACATACTATTAACATAAAGAAAAATGTGTACATAATATCAGTTCACAAAGTCACTGTGATGTTGGTTGTAGGTCAGTGTTCGATATAAATTTAGATTAAAGGGTATGACGTAACAATTTGTTATTCTGCGAATAAACGCCAACATCGTATTAACTTTGCAAGCCAATATTGATATAGTCTATATTAATTTATCACAGAATATATTACACACTGTACCATGAATAATTGTTGGTGTGCGAAATGAAATATATAGATCCTCAAAGTTAATTAAGCACTTGCAATAATGATTCTCACCAAATTAACATTGAAAGTACTACGCACACTTTTATAAATAATTTTAGAGATCGGACACGAGGGCGCATTATTGGAATTTTGTATTTTTAAAAAGTTTTTTATTTTATTAACATAATTGGCTAAGAAGTGAGTTGTTCAAAACTAGTAAATTCTCTGTACTTTATTTGTCTTATGAAATATAAGGTAAATGCTCAAATCGGAAAAATGTCTGTGCAAAATATTGGGCCAATATCATGCAGTGCTATTTATCCAACGTTGTAAAATGTTAACACTTGTACATCGGATTGATGCCAGACGCCGATGTCAGGCCAATAAATAAACAACCGACAGCCAACATTGGCCCGATATTGTGTGCTACTAGGGAAAGGTCAGTTTATATAAAATGTATATAAGTATACACTGTTAAATTAACAAAGAAGTAACAAATAAGGACAGTCTGGCTACACCAACGTATCACGCAAATACTCCTCAACTGAATAGTATTCTTTTTGTATAAGGACACTTTTAACTTCTGTTTCAAATTTATTGGTGACTAAATTTTGTATGCTTTTGGGCAAATGATTGTACAATTTAATGCCCCAGTAGTGCATGTTGTTCTGAGTTGTTGCAATTCGATATTGGGAAATGTAATCATGTTTGTCGCCATTCGAAGCATAATCCCGATTGTGTTCATGTATCAGGACATGATATATATATATACACTGATGCTAAGGTAAGTATTCCATTCCACCGAAAATGCCCCCTATACGAGTCATGACAGTTTAATGCACATAGCACTCCTATTGCTCGCTTTTGTAGAACAAAGACACGTTCTGCAGCTGTTGATATGCCCCACAAATGTATACTATATGAGAAATGTCAGTGAATGAAGTATAGCAGCTTCTTGTGCAGCTATGGTTGCTATTCTCTTAATGCAGTAAATTCCGAATGTTCTTTTTCTTGATAGGTGATCAACGTGATTGTTCCACTTTAATCCTTCATCTACATGCAATCCTAGAAATTTTACCACCATCCCTTCACCAGGTCTTGTCTTCAATATTAGTGGTTTTTTTTCGTCTTCGTTAAGCTTAAGTTTGTGGGCGGCAAATCAACCATTTGCTTTTTCCAAAGCTCTGTTTGATTGTATAGCGAGCCCACTCTCGCATTCACATTTCACCAGAATAGTAGTGTCATCCGCATGGAGACACATTCCGACACCCAGTATATCGTCTGATACGTAACTGGACACATCGTTCACATATATAATGAACTATAATGGTCCAAGTATTGATCCCTGTGGTACGCCACATGTGATTGTTTTCATTTGCGATCTTTTTCCATTTCATTCTACTATTTGCTTCCTATCAGTTCGATAGGATTTTATGAATTGTAGCAGAACTCCCCTTACTCCATAATAATGCAGCTTGTTTAAAAGTATATCGTGGTCAACTGTATCAAATACCTTACTGAGGTCAAGAAGATTCATTTTAACAGCTTTTCTATCATCTCGAGCTTTGCGAATATATTTTACTACTTCAACCATTGCTGCAGTAGTTGACCTACTTCTCCTGTCTCCTGTAACCGTGCCGTGCTTTTGTAAAGCAATGGTTCCTTTCAAGGTATTCTGTCAATCTGATGGCAATAACCTCTTCAAAGATTTCCGATACAATGGGCAAACACTTATTGGCCTGTAATTCTTGCAATCATTTACGTCATCATTCTTGTGGATTGGTATCACCCTTCCAATCTTCAATTCATCTGGAAAGTATCCCTCTTCGATGCAGTGGTTTATTTCAGCAGTCATACCATACCGTGCCTTCAAATACGTCCTCATTAGAGTTGGCTGTTTTTTAAGTTTTTTAAGTAATGAATGTTGGTGTACATGCTAAGTTTTTGAAAACCTCAAATTCTGACAGTTTTCATACTTAAATTCAAATTATAGGCGCCTATTATTATTTACATGACATAACCAAACTATCAAAATTGTGCACTGTCACCAACCATTAAAATAAATCATGGCCATCTCTAATGACGAAAGTATTTGAAAGCACGGTATATATCCTGACTTTTCTTGTTTTTAAGTTCTATGATTATTTGACGTACTTCTTCCTGTGCTACAGGCTTGAAAAAGCACGAATTGGAGTTATTCAGGCGCAGAAATTTTTGTAGTGTTAGTGGAGATGTGGTGCTAACAAAACTATTTGCAGTCTCAAGCGCTACTCTACTAAAGTAATCATTCAATTCATCGCCTGTCAGAATTGAGTCATTTTTTAAATGTTTCTACGATGAAAGTTCATTGTTTATTAGTTTCCATGTCGCTAATATTTTATTGTCACTATTCCTTAATATATCTGTTTTTCTCCTTCTTATATATTTGTATTGTTTTCATGTAAACCTCCTTCTGCTCCATGTATGCTTTATACCAGGCATCACTTTTGGTACTTTTTGCTGTAATTGCAAGAGCATCTAATGTATTTTTGATTCTCTCAAGGTGCCCATTGTACACTACTTCCTGGCTTTTATGAGTGTGTTTTAGTTTTTGTTTCACAGGGAAGGAGAGTTCTAAAGCAGAAACGAGTGCCCTGTGGAAGTTAACATCATGAATTTTGGCATTCACGTTATTTTCTAGTGAATATATACTATTTTGTACTATTTATTTAAATATGACAATATTTTGGCTAGAAAATTGCCTAGTCATTATTTTTTCTGTTTTTACTATAGGATAGGTTACTATAATACTGCGATTTGATTCTTATGATCAGATATGTGGAGATTCACGGTTGCGACGGTGTAACAGTCTTTGTTAATATTTGAAAAAATATTGTCAATACAAATGCTTGTACGACTCGTTACTCTTGAATAATCATGGAACAACCTCTGTAGATTCATGGAACTGAATAAGTCAATAACATATTTACAATTTTTACTACCTTCAGCAAAATTTACATTGGTCTCCCGTAATAAAAATATTTTCGAGAGCCTCTTCTTCTAATATATCAATAAGTTCGCATATATTTTCCATAAATATGTTGATATTACCAAGCGGAGGACTGTAAATAGAAACAATTAGAAGTTTTATTTTTTTTATCTCTATCGCTACGATCTCTATTTCTCTTTCAACTGATAACTTTTTAACATATGCTCTTTCCAGTCCTGTCAAATTGCTCTTCAACATAATTAAGGTTCCCCATGTACAGAATTTTGCCTACAATAAGCACCGTGTATTTTAAAGCCGTTTAAATGGCACCTCTCCATTTGCTCATACGTTAAAAAATGCACTGTTGGATATAAAATATCTAAATTGTTATTCTTTGTAATAAATTCTAGAGCGTCCATTTTCTTTGAGATGGACTGTATATTACGATTTAAGATCGTAAAATTTAATATCTTTTGTCTGTATTTTATTGTGCAATGCTTGTTTGATAATGCTTTTCTTCCACCTGTATAATAAGTTAAGACGTTAGTTCCTTTCCCGATTTTATTTCTATTACTTTTTCTTTCTATATCTATTGGTTTTACTTGTTTGCGATATTGTTTTTCTCTGTTGGTTCCGAAAAAACCGAACGTGAATGTTTGCCGGCCACTTTTTCGGATCAAACAAATCGTCGTCATCAATGGAGCTCGGAAAACTTATTTTAAATGCTTTATATTTTTGCTTTGAATAATAATCTTGCATGGTAAATGCATCAACCATACAATCATTCGTTTTAAAGTTTTGGGCTAGTAATTTCAGTAAGTGATAACTCACTAACTACTGAACATCATTTAACCATGCTGGCAAATAATTTTAAAAAGTATTTTCTTGCTGACTTCAACTTGATATGATATCAAGTTATGAGTGGGTTAGGGGCCCTTTTCAAAATACTCCCAAAGATCTTTCAATTGCCGAAGAAGAAATCTTTATAGACTTCACGGGAAGCGCATTATCAAAAGACAATTTAGTAATAAATAACTTTATGTCAATTTTTAATATTAAACTTCTTTCGAAAAATGTTGCTCTGCAAGACACGCCCAAGTGAGTCACTAATAATTATTAATCTTGTTTTTAATGTAATATTGACAAGATAATTATTAAATACATTGTGCAGTACTGATAAAGTCGTATTTATGAGTGTATTATATCAGTGTAAACGTTTATTTTTTGTTGTCAGAATATATTTTATTAATTGTATTTAATTAATTAAATTAAATACAATCTTTTAATAATGTTTTTTCTCATTTTTTCTCGATGTACTCTTATGTACATTTAGTTTTATCACGCCCCCCCCCCCGGTGTGCGCGCCCAACAGGTTGAGAATCGCTGGCTTACAGTATTTACATTTATAAAAGTACCAATTATTTCAATTTATTACGTCATCATATTTTGTAACAATCTTTTATAGTTTTTCGTATCCTTGTATCTTCTAAAAATACTGAAAACAACACAACTTCATATACGTTGCTATAAATTTTCACCATTCGACTCCAGTAAACTATTGAAGATATGGCCTATAAAATGACTTAAAAATAACCAAGTATACCACAAAACCGTAAAATAAAGATGATCTTTAACGTTGAAAAAATGAACTGAGAATATTGTCTAATTGCGCGTGAAATTATCTTGTTAAACTGTTCAGGAAAGACATTATAAATCATGTTTGACAGGAATAAAGTGTCAATAAGTGTCATCTATCAACAAATATCTCCGTAAGTAAACGATTTACTTGGGATAAATAATATCTTTCTTATTAATCTATTACATAAAGGTTTATTATACAGAAACTTTATTTTCCATTTATAAAGTTTAACACCTGATAATTATTCTTTTATAAAAGAATTTCTTTTTTACAAATTTGAATAACCCAGATATGACAATCAGTCTATTTTTAGATTTTTCAACGTAGTAATGTAGGGACTGATAATATCCATTACAAGTATAGTAATAAAGTCATTTTCAAATCGCTCTATACAAAGGACAACAAATATACAGTGTATCACCGGATGGACTGAACAATAGGGAATTCTTTTTATTTGGGTCTTTACGCAAAAATGTCATTCTTTATAAAATGTTTGCCTGTCTCAAAACCACCAATTCTGAAACAATAATCTAAATATTATTTTTAGCCGCTGAAAAAATTACAAAAACACACATGAATTAAAGGATTTTTTTTTATTTTATTCAACGTGGTATCCTCCAACCTCTACACACTTTTGAGCTCTATGTACAAATTCTTTATAAACATTGTGGATCATATCTTCAGTGACAGAATTGACCGCTTAAAATAAAAATAAATCCAATGGGCTTAAATCAGAGGAACGAGCCGGCCAATTAACAGGTACGTAACGACCTATCCATCTGTTTCCAAAATATTCTTGCAGATAATTTCTAACCAGCACTGCTGAGTGAGCAGCGTACATATCTTGTTGAAAAAATATACTTTCCAAATTGTTCAGACCAAAATTACTGTACTTTCAATAACTTATACTGTGTCCAAGAATTATATAATAATGGGTAACCCTCTAAGCCCCCTTTTAGCTGAAATATTTATGAACAATTTAGATGAAAAATTCACGAACTCCCATTGTATAAAAAAATTATCTACTGGTACAAATATGCAGACGATATCTTATCTTGCTTTACAGGAGCAGATAGACAACTAAACCAATACCTATCACATATCAACAACGTGCCACCTAACATTCAGTTCACGATTAAAAAAGAAGTAAACCAAGCTATCAATTTGTTAGATTTAACGATTTAAAAGAGTAATAACAAACACGATTTTGCAATTTACTATAAACCGTCTCATACGGACACGATTATTCATAGTAACTCTACTCATTCTTACTCGCATAACATGGCTTCGTTCAAATCGTTAATTCATAGAGACTCATTAATAGGAGGCGGACACGAGCAGTTGATGACTCATCGCCCATGGGCGCACTATTGAAATGTTGTATTTTTAAAGAGGTTTTAATTTTATTTACATAATTGGATAACAAGTGGCTGGTGATCTATAAAATACAAAATACCGTATTATTTGTTCATTTTCTCTTCTGTAAGGCTTGTTCTCTTTCAATTAAGTACATCCTTGTAGATAGAAAACGTCCTCTCTTAAATCGCAACTGGTTATAGGTGCGTACTGGAAATAGTCTTTTATTTCAGCGTATTTAGCATACACAATTGCAGCAATGTTATTAAATCTGGATTTCTATTAAAAACTGCGTCTAACTTTTGCCGAAGGCCACATCCGAAGTCACTTGGAATACTTTTGAAATTATTAATAGCCCACGTCTAATGTGGTTAATCCACCTTTTAATTTGAGATTTCGATTTTGAAAATATGTGATTAGTTTAGGCAAATTTCGAAAGTGTTCCTGAAGGAATAACAACTGATTTTTTAAATTTGGGATTTGCGTTAGTTCCTTGCACTCAGAAATACTTCGAGCATCGTCATTCAAACATGTAACGAAATTTTATATTCAAATTCAAATTCAAATTCAAATTCATTTATTTGTCTTGACACCAATAGGGTATGACAATTGTCATTATAAATATCTGGATTATACATAAGTATATAAATGCAAATAACAAAGTCCACAGTTTAAAACATATAGACACACACACCCATATGCATATACATATTATATATATACAAACACACACACATACACACAAACATATACACCGTGTTTCATGTAACTAGCACATTAGAAGTTTTTGTGCTTACAACGCGAATTTTTTCCAGAAGTTTTGCCTTCTCACATAATTGACCGCAATCTTTCAAGCTAAAATATTTTTAAACTCGTGCAACTTCCGGTTGCACCGGAAGTATGCGCCATCTTTGTTATTTTAAACGTGACACCCTGTATTTTATTCGAGATTTGAATTGCTTATTTAAATAGAAGAACAGAGATACCGGGTTGGATTATGTCAAAGTCAACCGTTTCGGAGTTATTCAACTGTTTTCCATTTTTAGGGCACTTGAACGTAAATTTTAAAAGTTCTTTATCTGAGACATGAAAAAAGATAAACAATTGAAATTTGTTCCTGAGATAGTCAAAGTATTGTCCTATTCGAATATCACCAGGTTTTGCAATAATATTACACAGGGTGTTCTCTGATTAATTTACAATTATACACATTTCAAATGCAAGAAACTCAATTTTTTCAAATGAAACATCCTGTATATTTTCCCCTTTTCTGAAGCAGAAATAAATTGTCTTTCGATCCACTATTACATTCCCTATACCTATCTCTAGAGGTTTTTGAGTTATTGGGGAGATCAGCCTGAAGGCCCGATATTTTGCCATTTATCACACACAATTTCAAGAATGCCTTGGAAGTAACAAAATGTTTAGTTGTCAAAATTTCGTTCGCTGTCAGTGTTATTAATTTGATGCTTGGATATTTTTTGTACTTTACTGAATGATTTGATTAGTGCATAATGGAACGCTATAATAATAATTATCCAAATGAAAGTATCCTTAATTTATTTTACATACACGGAGAATGTAATCGCATAATAAGTAGAACTTGCCGTGTGTTCAATCAGAGATACCCTAATTTGCCTCCGATGAATCGATTCAAATTTGCAAAAATTGAAACACATTTTTTGCGACATTGGAATATGAACACAAAAAGAAATTGTACTAAGCCAGTAACAGGTGAAGAAAACAACGAAATTAATATTCTGGGATATTTCACAGCTCATCCCCATGCTTCGATACGTAAAGCACCGAGAAAAATAAAATGTTCAGTCAACACAAAACACTTTCAGTCAACATTCGTGTTTATTCACCTATAATCAATACCTCATCTGTTTTGATGCAATGCAAGTGAAGTTGTTGACTCTTGCACATTGGCTCAACATTTTAGTGTGTTGTATGAATAAATATTATTAATTGAATAGACAAATGAAATATATTGCAACAATTACACGTATTTGTTGGCCTAACAGAGGCAAGTTATTGTATGAATTAGAATAATTTCAAGTCAACAACTCGTATTTGTTAAACGAATATAATTTTGTCATTCTTTGAAATCTTTTTTCAGTTGAATGAAATATTCTAGTCTATTAATACAAGACATATGAGGTTTCACTTAAGAGTGTGTTAATTTTCAATATACATATTCTTGCATTTGGTCATCATGAGTTTAAAATGTATGAATAATTTATATTTATGTTGAACCGTCACTTTTAAGTTAAAGCTAGAACTGTTTTATGCAACAAGTAACTATATTTAATTTGTTTTTACATAAATTCTTGAATATGATACTAATTACTGATATTACATTCGGTAACATGAAATCTGTATAGTTTCCGAAGACATACAAATAAAATATTGTTTCTTTGGTGCATAGTAACAGTCCTGAGTTTTAACGTAAGTGTTCTAATTCAAGATAAATTTAAATTACCAATACATTTTAAACTCGTGAAAAATCCAATGCTAAAACTAAAACATAATAAATGCTGAAACAAATCAAATATATTTTTTGGAATGAGAAAGCATTCAGTCTGAGAAACTGAGTTTCCTGATATCAATAACAGTGGCCTAATCACAGGCATAAATCAAAAATATAACTTATCAGTTGAGAAGAAATAAGTAGGTATTATTAAACGTATAGGTAACACATTTGTTTACATACTTCATCATTACAAAAAAGAAATGGATAGGTATATTTGTTGAAAGAAAAGACTCAATACATTTTCAAACACTTTTATTAGGTAAGAAATAAACGTATAGTTAAGTACTCTTAATAAGGTAAGGCGTAATTAGTGTCTAGAAAACACAATTAAAATGTAAATACTAAAAACACAGTAAAAAATTTATATCATCTTCTGATAGGCCATTTTATCAAATAAAGTTAATTGTTCTCCGTTACTTTATCAATAGTTTTCTTATTATCTAATCACTTTTGAAAGAAGGAATCCAATTTAGAAAAGAGATTTACAGGAGAATCTGGAAACATTCTGCCAAAGTTGTTTTCAATCTAAAAATAATGTTACATGCATAGATACGAATGTCTTACATAAATAATTACTTACTAATGCTGTAGCGTCTTTGTGCTCTAATATTGGCCAATTTTCTATAAATTTGCTTATAGCTTGAACTCTACTTTCTCGTCTTAGAATGAATGTGTTTTGGGAATGCTTTAATGCTAAACTCCATGGTTCTGAAGAATACGTTAGCCAAACAGCACTTTTTCGCATTGTATCTAAAAAGTCATACGTTGAATATTTTGTTCGCCTATTAAAACTGTTGGATTCTGTGCCATTGTTAAATAAAAAAGAATCTTCTGCAACATTGACTTTATCAAGTACTTGAGAAAGTTAACTATGTTACTACAAGTACCATGATATAGAAAAAAATATTTGCTAAATTTAGTACAGATATATGAATACTAGGATGCTAATGGTAAAAGTTTGCGCTATTTATCTGGCAAAAATGAAAAATGTTGTAATGTATTTTTTTGGATTTCATACTGCTTTGAATTATGCTAGATATAAAAAGGCTTACCTGTAATTACGGATGACTTTTCTGTTGGTTTTTCCTCCCTTAACGGTGCCCTCGAATTGTATAATCTTTTTAAATTTCGATATTTGTCGATCAGCTTTCCTTTGGCATTTATAGATTTGCTTGTAGTGTTGTAGAAAATAGTTCACATATTTTTTTCGAAAATATTTCGAAATCAATTGCGTTAAGTGTTCTAATAGCAGCGAAAAAGAAACTAGAATATAAAATCCATATTCGCTATAAAGCAGAGTTATTTACCCACCGCATGCCGTCATCGAACCGTTTATTATAAGGTTTACTAAAATATTCCTGGCTTTACTTGGTAGCCCTTGAAGGGTGCCAAGACAACATTTCCAACAGTAGT
The DNA here is from genome assembly GCA_963170755.1 of Amphimallon solstitiale. Taxonomy (NCBI): domain Eukaryota; kingdom Metazoa; phylum Arthropoda; class Insecta; order Coleoptera; family Scarabaeidae; genus Amphimallon; species Amphimallon solstitiale. Next base: position 40,477,837 of record OY720676.1, on the reverse strand, counting down.
AGCTTTTAAAAGCACTTTTAACTTCATTTAGTTCTTGTTTTCCTAAATTTATTTGACAACTTATGGTTTCAGTGGTCGTCATTGTATAGTTTGGTTCATTCCCATTATCTTCACTGATAAGTGTTGCGTTTCTTGATACAGTTGGTATATGCTAAAATAATGATAAGCATAAAAAAATTAAATCTACAAATAGAAAAAATACTGCAATACCAATATATTTTCACTTTCGTCAACAGTAATTTTACACCCTTTGCAGCTTTTAGTTCTTGCAGGTATTTCAAGAATTTACTTCTAGGCCCTATCTTTGGAAATAATTCCCTTATTAAGTCGACATCCAAGTTAAGGAATGTTTCGTAATTGATTACTTCATCTATAAGAATATTTACTTAGGATTACAGAGGGATAGAAATAACATTTTTGAATTTTTCTTATAGCTGTTAAAAATCTAGGCTTCCTCATGTACCTAAAAAAATGTTTTATTACATATACTTAAACATACGCAATTGCAGAGAAAAGAATAAGTAAGATGCTGTAATATCGGTTTAATCCGTGGTGGCAATTTCTTTTATGCTATTTATATCTCCCTTATTATACGTAGGATGAATAATAAGGGAGATGGTAATAGTGCGCACTAACTTGGATCAGCCTGTATACAATACATATAATAGAGAATAAAATTTGTCGGAGCTACTTCTTCTGATAAAATGTGTCTTTTGAGAATATTTATAGAAAATGTTTTGAATAACAATGACAAGCAGTTACTTGTTTCGTTTGGTACATGCATTATACGCTATATTTTAGGTTATAGGGTTACAGATAAATACTTAAAAGTTCGAAAACACTGAAGTAATGGAATTGCAAATTACATGTATGTGCGAACAAGTTATATAAAATACATTTTACCTCGGTGTGACACTTCCATATTTATAAGTAATAAGACAATATGCAGTTTAGACTACTTCAAAATTGGTGAAAAAGTTATTTTAAACTCGTATATATGACAGTACCTACTAATATACATAAGCAAAATTTATAATTGCACATAGGTATAACATCTTTTGTGTAGTTTGTGATCTTTTTAGAATACCTACATATTAAACAAATATTATAAATACAAATCTTACGTACCTTTGAACTTTGTTACACATTTGAAAAATCCCGAACTAACCAACTTTTCTTCTACGTCGTCCATGTCACGTTATAGCTGTGTATGCAAGATGCAAATAATCATAGCAAATAATTGCCGAACTGTGTTATTTCCACATATGACACACCATCCCCCTCGCTACAAAGAACCCGGTGAAACAGTATTTATGATTTATTAAACTAGCAAAAACGAAGGAAACAACTGGAGACTGGACTGTGTTCTTCTCCCCAATTGCGCGTTAGTACATCTGGTTCAATCTGGATATTTTGGGCTCGCCGGCGCCGCCTTTCTCAATATTCTAAGATTGTTCAGTCAAGAGACTTTTGGAATTTCTAAGGTTGAAATAAAAATATGTTCATTCAAACGTATGGGGAGATTTTAATTTACCGATTATTTATTCAGCTGAAATACTTTTAATATACGAAATATATTGAAAATAAGAATATGTTGAGGCGAAATATTCTTATTTGAATCAACTAATTTATTATTTTATTCAACTAATAAAATTCAAATAAAATAGAAAGCTTCATTGAAGAATAAGATGGTGTTGCTTGAATATATATTTAATTTTATTCAACAAAAAAAAGTGGACAGCACATGCTTTGTTGAATTTACATTTTCATTTTTCTCAGTGAGCAAAGGTGGATTTAGATATTAGTATGACGTCAATTCAACGCGTGCTAGCAAAGAACAAATGGAACCCATATGCACAAAGGAAAGTCCACGAACTGAGAAATGGAGACGCTCAGAGAAGAATTGATTTTTGTGAGTGGCTAACTATTCGTAAACAGGAAGATCCGGACATGTTACGAAAGATTTTATGGTCGGATGAATCCAAGTTTACCAGGCAAGGCGTTGTAAATAATAAAAATTGTCATTTTTGGGCAGATGAAAATCCCCACTTTTCACGAGTAAGCCATTTTCAATATCAATTTAGTTTTAATGTATTCGCCATAATAGGGTGGGGAAGGGTATTTTATCATATTTATGATGAAAGGCTAACGTCCGAAAGATATTTGCGAATCATTAGGGAAGTGGTGGCAAACATAGTCAATGACATGCCACACCAAAACTATTATTGGTTTCAACTGGATGGAGCTCCTGCTCACTCTACTCATGCTGTATATCAAGAGTTGACCCAGCTATTTGAGGATAGGTGGATTGGTCCAAATGGACCATGTCTTTGGCCTGCTAGATCTCCGGATTTAACTCCAGTTGACTTTTTTTATGGAGTTACATAAAAAAAGGGGTCTATGCAACACCAGTTAACTCCAGGCAAGAACTAGAGGATAGGGTGCGAAGAGCATTTGACCAAATTGAAGTTCAAATGATTGAACGTGCAACGACTGATCAGCTCCAAACAAGGTTAAATAAATGCATTGAAGTAGGCGGTGGACATATTGAGCACTTGCTGTGATTTGGTTTTAGATTTGTTTTTGTTTTCTTTGTTTGCCTTATACCGTGAGATCAAAAATGTTTTCGCAATTAATAAATTTTTGGTTTTGAACTAGAAGACTTTTTTTCCATGCCCATAACATGCTTACAAATGACTATTAATCCACTCCTCCTATACTTAATCTATTATTTTTTCAGTTTTATTTGGCAAAATATCGGGCTTTCAGGCTGATCTCCCCAATAACTCAAAAACCTCTAGAGATAGGTATAGGGAATGTAATAGTAGATCGAAAGACAATTTTTTTCTGCTTCAGAAAAGGCGAAAATATACAGGGTGTTTCATTTGAAAAAATTGAGTTTCTTGCATTTGAAATGTGTATAATTGTAAATTAATTAGAGAACACCCTGTGTAATATTATTGCAAAACCTGGTGATATTCGAATAGGACAATACTTCGACTATCTCAGGAACAAATTTCAATTGTTTATCTTTTTTCATGTCTCAGATAAAGAACTTTTAAAATTTACGTTCAAGTGCCCTAAAAATGGAAAACAGTTGAATAACTCCGAAACGGTTGACTTTGACATAATTCAGCCCGGTATCTCTGTTCTTCTATTTAAATAAGCAATTCAAATCTCGAATAAAATACAGGGTGTCACATTTAAAATAACAAAGATGGCGCCTACTTCCGGTGTAACCGGAAGTTGCATGAGTTTAAAAATATTTTAACTTGAAATATTGCGGTCAATTATGTGAGAAGGCAAAACTTCTGGAAAAAATTCGCGTTGTAAGCACAAAAACTTCTAATGTGCTAGTTATATGAAACACGGTGTATATACAAAACTTAAAATCTGAAAAAATAAAATTACATAACAAAGGGTAAATAGACAACTACTACAGCTAACATCGAGTCAGATTCGCGCCTTGTAGGTATTCATCCACCGAGTAGTATGCTCTTTCCAATAGGTATTCTTTTAATGAAACAAAGAAAATCTGTGTCTTTCATTTAAATCTTTCAGGGGTCGCGGAAGTGAATTATATATTTTTATTGCCATATAGAACGGTGTAAACTCGAAGGCAGTAGTGCTGTGTACTGGTACCACAAGGTTGTCGCCCCGTATACAGACCGTACGCGTAGTAACATCAGCGTTTCTTATAAATAAGTCCGCATTATCAACCACATAGCAAAGAACATGATAAATATACAGAGACGGTAGCGTGAGTAACCGCTGCTGTATGAAATGAACTTTGCAGTGGTCACGTCTCTCCAAACGTAGCATACAGCGCAAAATCTTTTTTTGCATTCGAAAAATATTAATAGCATAAGTTGAAACACCCCACACAATTATGGCGTAACTCATTAAAGACTCCGCACACGAGAAGTAATACGCTTTCAAAGTCTCACATGATACAGAATTTCGCATCTTATATATAGAAAAGTAGACCGACGACAGTTTCCACTGCAAATACAGTGTGTGACACTGCCACCTCATGGATGAGTGAACCCAACCCCCAGAAACTTTACCTCCCCGGCTAACTCCACCGATTTATTTTTATTTCTAATTAGTATTGAGCATGTTAGACGAGACAGTTTAAATTGTATAACTCTAGTCTTTTCCGAGTTTAAAACCATTTTATTGGCCACACACCACTGATGCATCGTATCTAAGGCACTCGAAGTCATTTGTGTAGATTAGAAACAGCAACGGACCAAGCAGTGAACTCTGAGGAACCCCAGCCCCCAGACGCGACCAATTCGAGTAGAAATCCGCTACAGTGTCCCCAGAAGATCCCCTGACACAGACGCGCTGCTTTCGGTTCCCAATGTAGGATGACAGCAAATTACTAGCAATCCCCCTGACGACAATTTGATTAAGTGTTTCTAAGAGAATAGCATGATCCACTAGTTCAGACGCGCGAGACAAATCAAAGAACACCCCCACCACGTGATTATGCTCGTCAAGTGCCCCATTTATATCCGTAATAGCGCGACCCAAGGCTTTTTCACAAGATGAACGAGGCACAAAGCCGTAATGAGTTTTAGACATGCTCCCCCGCATGAAAAATGTAAACAACCTCTTATAAATTATTCTTTCAAAGACTTTCGAGAAAGAAGGCAAAACAGATACCGGCCTGTAATTACCAATCTCAGCTCTTGTCCCCTTTTTATGAATGGGAACCACCTTAGCCTCCTTTAAACTGTTGGGAAAAACCCCGTCCGTAAGCATTAAATTAATTATATACGTCAAAACAGGCGACAATACGTCAGCGCAGTACCTTACCAGGTAAGCTGGCACCTCATTCAACCCACACGAGTACTTAGGTGGTATATCTATCAACGCCTGATGAACCTCCGACTCAGAGGCTGGATAAAGGAAAATTGTTTCAGTGTATGCGCGAACTGGCTTTAATATCGCTTTTTCTTCAGCACCTTTTTTGTCAGCCTCCTGACTAAACTGGTCGCGAAAAAGAGCAGATATTTCATTAGGATCACTCACGTCTACACCATTATGTCTCAGTTTTAATTCGGGTTCCTTCTCACTGCTTTTTAGTTCGTGCCTAATGATGTTCCACGCGACCTTAGATTTATTTTATTATTGGAGATTTTCTGCATAAAAAACTATTTCTGTGTATGTTTTAGCAAAGCTAAGTGACGAACGTGCGATATTTTGGCATTCTGTAACAATATTTTACAGACTTTGTAATAAATTTCGGAATCACTGACAATTCATTTTCATATCAGGAAAAGTAACATAAACAACGTTCTAGATCTACACATTTTTTTCTCCTAACATTTGATCTTAAGACTTAAAATAGCGTAAATAGCTTACGATTTATTACTATTTTATCCTTAAATTATGAAAATATGCCTGAAATATTTTTTTGATATACAAAAATTTAGTTCTAGTTAGAGAGCTTCAAATATATTTTTTTAAATAGCATCAATCAGTTAAAAGCTCTTTAAACTATTGGAATACAGCCACCCATTATCGTATTGAGACTCCTACGTAACGAGTTCTTAATAGAAAAAGGGACGTGCAATCCGCTTTCACCGAAAGTTGACACCAATCCGTTCTGAGTATCTAACAACGTCTTTTTAACTCGGCTCCGGAAACTTTCGGGTTGATGAAGAAGTTAGTAATAAAATAATTTTGTAAGAGATTCCGGAAAAACTTTTCCGAGATACATTATTTTTACAACTTGCCCTATTAGGAAAGTCGTTTTCAGTGATTTTGTCTTCATGTAATCTTATTTAATACAGATTTTCTCTTTTATTTTGTAATTATTAGAGAAACTATTCTAATAGTACCTTTGATTTATCATCACTATGTTAAGGGGTATATAATTAATAGTTATTTTTAATACATATTAATAATGATGTAATAACTTTGTCAAGCTATTATTTTTTATGTAGTACTTGTGAACGATACTTAAATTGTCAAAGTATATGTTGTTATAGGGATTTTAAGAGATAATTTTTAATTGAACAAACATTAATAATAACAGTTATTTGTGAAAGAAATTCAATTATATTTAAAAGTGGGAAAAGTGAGAAAGGTTGATATACCAAACGAACATGATAGTATCAATATGAATAAAAGCCAAGAAGAAAAAGTCAGCACACTTCCAAATTTAAAACAATTAAATAATTTTAAACTGTAAAGAGAAACAAGAAGGCAATCATATTACTGTGTGGTTGATGATGTTAATGAAAAGCAAAATGAGCGTGCAATATGTCTTTTGTAAGTCTTAATTTTATTTACAAAATTGAACTTAATTTTGATAATTTTATCTATGTATGATGTTTTATATATTGGCGTGTAATGTTAGAATACTCAGTATATGTTTTATCTAATTTAGTACACAACAATATGTTATGTAATGCATAATTTAGTTATTTTACTCATATTAACACCTTAAAACATAAACCCCAAAACATGCAAATATTTTTTGTGTTTATGTAAGTAAAACTAGATGGCAGCACCTGTGTGCTTCCAAATAACAAATACACACGCGTGCTGTGTTGTTTACTAGTTTGGTGTATTATTATAAGAAGAGTCTGTGAAGCGGTGGATATCAATTTTGTGCAAGTATGGTTTTTAAATTGGTTCTGATATTGTAGTGCAACCAGTCAAATGTCATTCGTAAAGACTCAGCTATGATAACCTCACTTTGTAAATACAAGTTTATTTATGCTACCCACCTAAATTTCATGAAATCACCTGCGTTAGATAAAAGTAACGCTAAACGTGTGTAGTGCCAAAATAAACATCACAGGCAATAAATGAGATTTTTTTATATACGGGGTTAAACACTGCTAGAAGCATTGGAGATGGTATATGACTAGGAAAATGTAAAAGAAATATCTATTGAGCGGCTTGAAATATTCTCACCGACGAAGATTCTGCTGATGAGGAAGAAGTTGAGCTGTTTTAATGAGAAAAACAACTGCAGATGAAGGGAGTCAGGCATTACCAGGACATTCATCTTCACAAGATAGACCTCAGGTATCTTTACCACTAAAATCTCATAAGTGCGAATGGATCAATAGAGATATTCAAAATATTAGTAGATTATATATTATGCCAAATTACGCATCATTCAAAGCACTCACATGTGTAGAACTGTTCGAGTTCTTTTTTTGAAAATGATGTGATTAAATTTTGAATTGAAGAAACACAGCCCTAAACTTTTTTCAAAAATTGTGCTGATCCAAAAATTTAGGTTTTCGCACTTGTATTATTACAATTATAGACATAAAGTGTAGAAAGCATATATGACTTGCGAGATATTCGCAGAAAACTGATTTTCGATAAGAGTAAATTACCTACTTCCGTTACGAATTTTGAAAAACTTTTTAATAAAATTATTCTCAAATTCACTTGTGAGTACATTTGAATTCTTTATAAAATTGTTTAAACTTAGTAGTTGACGAAATATTGGTAAAATTCGATTTTTTCACTGAAGGAAAATACTATTTCCGGTCTACCGATTTTACTGAAAATCTAAAAGGATCTCAAGAGGGAAATTATACTCGTAAATATAAAATTTGAAGCTGATATGTGCAGCTGTTTAACCGCTATCGTGGTCACACACACACACACACACAGAGAGAGAGAGAGAGAGAGAGAGAGAGAGAGAGAGAGAGAGAGAGAGAGAGAGAGAGAGACTATTTCTCTTTACCACCTTTTCGGCGTCAGGGGACTTTGAAACGTGCAAAAGTCTGGAGGTCGAAAATGTTCTAAATTGTATTAAAAACTTGTATCTCAGAAAAATAAACCGAAAAATAACCTTTAAGTGTGTTTCTTCATGTCCACATTTTAAGAATTTTTTTATGCAAAAAATATTCAAAATCCTATTCTAAGTAATATTCTCTTTCTACTACTACTACTCGCTAAGAGTAAAAGTGTTACTTCGAGTCCTAATTTTAAAATTTCTTTTTATACAAAAGATATTGAAAATTAAGTTCTACTTTTATACTTGTAACAACTTTTTCGGTATCAGGGGATTTCAAAATGTGGGCATCTGCAAAAATCTTGAGGTCGAAAATTTTCATCATTATAATACTTCCTTATACTACGTAAAAGAAAGTAAAATGAAATGAGCAAAATGCGCCAATATGATTAAAAAAAAATACAGCTGCAATATATAATTAAGATCAAATGCTAAGTAAAAAAAAATGAACGGAAAAGTTAATTAATGATTAGTTTTCATCAATAAATATTTAACCAACAAAAATTGTAGAAATAATGGATAAAATCTTTCGTTCTCGCAAATATTTTCTGTCTGTATCATTGAGTTTAGAAGGCAAAGCAAAATAAAGTTCATTACTTTTATGATTAATTATTTTATATTTAACTTCATTATTGCTTTCTAAATTCAGACTTCAATTAAATATCAAAATAAAAACATCCTTATCATTTATTATTCATTGAAGCGAAATGAAGAAGTTAAATTTATTTTTGCGTTATAGCTATTCGGTTTTAGAAAGTGATCATTCACAGCATATGTATATCAGCATTATTTATGTTTTCCTTGAGAAAATTTTATAGAAAACGACAAGAGGTGTATATATGTATATATATATATGATACAGCAAACAACGTTTTGTATGCAAAATTTATTGGTTTCCAGAAAACTCAGGGAAAACTTTTTCAAAGGGACCTACACGAATATTTACGATAAGAAATCTCTTTTACTTTGAAAACTTCTCGGTTACCCTTATGAATTTTATCAATTTCGCTAGCGACAAGTCCCGACTACGGTGACTCTATATTGCAGGTAAGCGGTGGTCATAAATAAGTTGATCGAAAACGCCAACAAAACATTATCTTTGATAAAAACTTGAACGCCCAACAAATAATGCACGAAACGAAGATGAATGTGCCGCGTATCAGGCGTTCTCCGTGACATCTTTCCCCGAACGCGAAAAGAAATCGATCCATCGAACACAAGAAAATGCTATTCTACATACGTATTGAAAAGAATTTCATTTTTGCGAAAGCTACGTACACAATGAAGAAATCATATACAGATTTATCCTCGCATGTTTTAGCCTTTACCTCGCTGTTCGCAGTCTGTGTTAACATAAATTCTGATTTACGAATTTTTTCTTAAGAACAAGAATGGAGATTTTATATCGAGATAAGGTGGAAAAGTGTAATGCGTGTATTTTAATAAATTTTACCTTAAAAGTCTGTAGCAAATGTATGTATCGTATTTTGATGATATCACATCATAATTCTTAGCAAACTTTATTTTTCCTGGAAGAATATTATAATATAATAAAATATAATAATATGCACCATTGATTTTTTGAATAAATATGAATCGAACTAAATACGTTTTAAGAATATTGGTTTTATCTGACCGAAAGTTAAAAAGATTCTTCCAAAGTGTAATTATTACTTACTGATATTCCATACTCCCGAAAAATAAAAGAGGATACAACTACTATGAATTAGTTTTTCGCCTGGTGTGAATCCATACATTAAATTTACAGTGTATTTCACTTTACATGAATACACCTAAATAAATTGTTTATTAATAACGCCATTGGTATAATTTTTTTTAACTACTACAATTAACATTTTTGTATGAATGTTTTTTTTTAGAATCTATATCCGGTTAACTATGATTAAAATAAAAACTAGTGTTTTAAGTAAAGTCATAGTAGTGATAAAAATAGAGCAGAAAAGTATTTCAATAAGTTGTTATTAATCACTAAAGTAGACTATGTACGAAGTTTCGTTGAAAATTTTATGTTTCGAATATTTCTATATTTTTCTACAAACAATGTTAAGAGGGGCGTTTACCTATCGAAAACTAAGGCACCGCCGTTTCGCGTTTTTTAAACTTATTTTGTAATTTTAGAATCTCAAATTTGGGTTAGTGATGCAAAAGGCATACATTTATAATGTCAAGGTCAGTCTTTGTACTAATTTATTTTCTTAAAAAAGTTATGTGTTTTAGAAATAACCACAAAAGTGCATGAATTTGATTAATGTCTACTAACTATGGCTGGTACACAAAAGAAAAGAAAAACGACCTCTACGCGCGAGCTGCACATTTGATGTACGACATAAAGAAAAAATCAAATTTATGTAATTATTTTTAAAGATAAAAAACATTAAACAGTAAACATTGTCACACACATTTTACACGAGGTTTTTCGCGTCGTCTATCCCCACTTTACGGTATCTCTACCGGTCCTAGCGAAGACGAAAATCTATCGGAATCGTTCGGCTATTGCAGACTTAAATGCGAGTGACAGTTTAATTACAAACTGTCAGTGGCATTTAAATGTCATATATATTGTTATAGTATAAAGGCATACGTTAACAATATTTTGTTGAAAGTTATGAAAATTACAAAATTTAGTTAAATAAACGTAGGAAAATTTATTATGATGTGTTTAAAAAGTTTATTGGGTTTATAATAATAGATGATTATTTAATTTAACAAGTATTCGAATTTTATAATAAACCACCTGTATATGGTAAGGGTGACCATGTTCATTTTTCTTAGAAGTTCACAATATTCTGGAAAGAAGAGAGTTGAATATTAGTTGTTATTTTGTAAAATGTATTATAAATTTGTAAAAACTTGAGTAATTGACGTTAATGAGGTGATGAAAATATTTAGAATCTAATTTTGAAAGGTGTATAGATTTTAATGTAGATAAGTTCCCGGGAATAATTTGAAATACAGGAACTGTCATTATTTGACATTTGTTAAGAAATATGGATTTAGATGGTTATTAGTATATGAATATGTAAAGAAGGGTTGTTAAAATTATAAAAAGGATTTAGATTATCAGATAATGCAATTTAAAGAAGTATTTTTGGTATGTTAGAGAGTTTAAAAGCTGTATTGTTGGTTTCAATTACTGTTGTAAAACGTTGATTGGATAATAGAAAATGAGATAGAATTGCTAGGGAAATGGATATAAATAAAAGAAGAATTTTTGAATTTCTAAAAAACGAGAGACGTGTTTTTCATATCAGAAGAATATTTCTGATATTAAACACGATTACAGTGATATACAGAAGAGAAAGTTGTGTCCAGAGTGAAATACGTTATCTATAAATAATTTAATATAAGAAAAGAGAAAGCACTTACAAATTTTGTACAAGATCCAGGTACATCTAGTAGAGAGTTGTTGAGGCGGAGTTTTCAGGAGGCAGTGAATTACCAGATTTTTTGAAAGTTCCATTGAGGCTGCAGTATACTTCAAGATCCGGAATTTATAGGAGGTAGTTGATTCCAAAAGTACTGGTGCTTACAAGAAGCAGAGTATCACAAGAGTTCTAGTAATCCATAAAGGTTGGAGAATTTTCCAAGTTCCGGTAATATAAGAGAGGTTGCAGTACACTAAGAGTATCGACATCCGAATAAAAGGACAATTTTATTCCTTAAAACGAGCAAGATCACACATAGGATATTCGGTAATTTGACTTCTAATATTGGTACAAGATTGAAGTTAAATAGCATCAGAAAGGGGTATCCGTTATTAAGCTGTACCAGGGAATGGTTTGAAACACATCTATAAGAAAGGAGCATTTAAGTATTACCAATTTAGTACATTATTTGGGATAGTAGAAAAGAAAGATTTAATTGTTTAAATTTTGAAAAAGAATTGATTGTTTATAAAATAGGCCATTAGATAAATTAACTGAACTTAAAGATTATTTAACAGTTACATATTGCAGTGATCTTGAGTTGGGTTGTAAATTATAAATAAGTATAATCAAGATCACTTCAAGATTTTATTTAAATTAATTTTTACTTTATTTATTTTTATCATGATGTGTATATAAATATTCACTATATCAATAATTTGCCAAAATTTTATTTTTATTTAAGTAAAATAATAAAAGAATCTTAGTATAAATTTTATAAAAGTCGTAATATTAAATTACGCATTAAATGTTACGTTTTCAATAACGAGAAAGTGTTTCCCGCATGAAGAATACTGACACCGGTAGAGAGGTCGACCGTATGGCCGGCGAAAAACAATATTATCCGCCAGATGCATTGGATGAGTCATGGATATGTAAACAAGTTTATATTTACATATTTGTTTACCTTTTCAAAGATCGTTAATACGCTGCTTTCCTGAGTGGTGCAGCACTGCAGCAATGTAAAGTACGTCGAGTGACCGATAAGAGCAGCACCATCGATATGCAGTTTTGGAAGTGGCATCGGTATCTGCCGAGAGTTACCGTACGTTTTTGTAAAGAAAATTATGCATAAAAGGGCTGGCGGACAGAATTTGGATGGACAGCTGGTGAAAACCGCTGCCTTAGAAACCTTGGAAGTAGGTGATAAACCACTCCCTCCTCTTTTAAAAAGACTGTTCTTGAATCTGAACTTAGAATATTTTTGAGATTTTTCGATACTTATAAAAATTTTCAACAAGATTCAAACTTGTGATATTTTTCGTAATTGTCATGCAGCACGTTTTACATTGAGATTTGTAAATATTTTAAAATAATTATTTATGTACGGGATAATTTTATTTTCAAATTAGGACTTTGAATTTATTTAATTTCATTTTATTTTCTTTTTCTAGAGTGTTTTGTTTTGCATGTAGGGGTACTACGCCATACATTATGATAAAACATTCTAGTGATTGTAATGACTAAGTCGGATAGCATAATGATTTTATTTTAGTATAATTCTTTTCTTTACAACTTTATTTATCATACAAACGGATTTGAAATTAATAATTTTATTTTATGTATATATAGAATACGTAAGTGAACAGCGTTTGGTTTTTATCATGGATGAATTTGAAGTTATGTACGAAGAGTTAAGGTGATTTGATAATATTTGTTATAAATGTGTGTATAGTGGTGTACCAAATTTTTTGTTTGTAGTGGTGTTTTTGTATTGGAATTTCACAAGAAGGTAAAGTTTATTTTTAATGTATATATTTTTCTTGTATGTATATCAAGTATATTTTGTAGTACTTGTGTGTTCAATGTTAACGTGTTGGGTAATACATCAGGGATGTGTGAAATGAATTAAGTCGTTATTTAATTCATAGCATGGAGTCCTGGTGAATCTAAAAGACACGAATTAGTCTTGGTGGTACTGTGTTTGGGAGCGAGAAAAGGCACCAGGCAGAACTAATCAGGGCTGAGTTAATTAATTGAATACGCAAAGACTTTATTTTATTTCATTTTATTTATTTAATTTAAAATTTATATATATACCTTAAGGAGTGAGCACATTGTGGTGTATGTTCGGGTTGTGTCCGACGAGTTAAAAGACATACTCGTAGGGTGGAACTTTGGGGTACCCATCTGTGTGAATTTGCTATCTGATGGTACTGTGTTGGGAGCGAGAAAAGGCGCCGGACAGGACTAATTAGGGCAAAGCCATTTCCTTAATGTTTATATTTTGTTCGCAAGTGGTAAATCGTGTAAAATTTTGGTTATTTATATTCCAGTACAATTCATCATGTGTAATAAAATTTTATTTCATTTAAAGATGTTGATTGTTTACATGTATCTATGGCAAATATAAATCATAATAATCACGTTTACATTTTTAAAACATAAGATTTTCACGACGTTATACTTTCATTTACTTTATTTCTTATAATGTTTTGTTGATTATGTGGTATAGATTTGGAAGATGTTTCAGATATTGATTCTTTGTCTGTAAATATATATATATCTGTATAATTTGAATTTTGAATTCGTTGATATTTATTTTAATAAATTAGGTGATAAGATTTATTTTGCATTTTATTTTCTTTACCTGACCTGGAGATAATTAAAGAGCATTCGAAATCGATTGGAGAATCTATTCATATTTTCTGCCCCTGAGAGAATTATTTATTTTAAAACTGAGCTAGTTGTATGTAAAAAAAATTTTTCTTAACCTACTATTCAGCAGAAAATTTGTTGTATCTTAGTCTAGCATAAGGCCTAGCACTAGGATGCGTGCTTGATTCTTACTTACACATTAATTGAATAATTTAAATTTATTTTACATGTACCTCAATTTGTAAGAGTCACAGCAATATGATATGAACAATATTAGTTTTTAATTCTCTATTTTCTAGAATATGTCAAGTACGTGAATAATTGTCATTCGTATAAAATTTTATGAGGTATTTTTATAAATACATAATTTGAACATTTAAAAAAATAATATCGTAATTTAATTTGAGTAAGTAATAGGAAGTATACCAAATTTAAATAGCCAAAGTAAATAGTGTCAGTACACTTACCTGTATTAAGTGGTTGTAGAGGGATAACATACACATCAAAATAAAATTTCTTTGACGTCAACTTATCAAGTTTCAATTATTAAAAATATTGTTAACCAGTAAATGTCCAGCAATGTCCTAGTAAGATGTTTGAATATACACTTAATTTTATTAGAAGAGTGTCGTTTTATTTATGATAAATAAAAATTGAAATTCAGAAAATTTTACGTAAAATCTAACCTGAAATAAATAAATGTCATATGAAATATTGTAATGAAAAACTGCTTATTAATATTTTCTTACCGAAAAGAGTTTATTAAATATTATTAGTAGTATATAATGAGTTATAATAAATCACTTGGTAGAAAGTATTTCACAACAAACGAGAAAGCATTTGGATATATTTAATACAAAGATAGGCATTAGTTTCCATATGCACATACGATATAAGGTCTAGTAGTGCCATCTATATGACAAATTAAACACTTATTGGTTGATTAGATTTTTTAAGAGTACAGAAAAGTAATAAGATAATACAGAAATCAGTAAAATATTAATGTTAGTTACAAAGTAGATTTTGAAGGCTTATTAAAAATTACAAAAGTTAAGGATTGAAATTTGAATTGATTACACATAAGTTAGATAAAGAAGTATTATAATTTAAAGTGATTAATATTGAGCAAGTATGATAACATAAAGCTAGTCGGGCATAAAAATAAAATACATATGGTAAATTGAATATTATAAAATAAGTAACGAGATTATAAGAAAATCACATACGAGGGTCATTCATTAATTCATAGTAATTATACATTTCATGTCTAGAGTATTATTTCATTTTATAGATAGTCCAACTTGTGGCATTTAAACTGCAATTGAAATAAATGTTAATGTCGAGAGTTGAACTTAAATGTATGTAGTAATACCTAGCGCAATATCTATAATATTCGAGTGTATAATAATATAACAGTTATGGGCAAGCGAAAATTGACTTATTATAAAACATCAACAACATCAACAGTTCCGTAAGTACTCATTCTTTATACATTATGTTTCGCATCTATAGTATTCCTTAATCTATGAATAAAACCGAAGCTCTGTGATGGAAACCGAATATCTTGTAGCTCCATTTACTCACACCTCCTTGCGTCTACCCGTCCCGCGAGTAATATAAGTTGCATAAGTTTCTATTTGTTGGTAAACGCCCGTCTTAGGAAACCTAACTCAAATGTCAAGTAATTCGATTAAGGGACTATTACGGCCTGTCCATTTTAAAAGAAAATTCTCATACAACCATGTTCGTACTATTCTTGCGTTATGAACTCAAACTCCATCAAGCTGTTGCTCGCCTTACGAAAAGTTGGCAAATCATCAATAGTATCAATTAATTCGGCGTTTAAAAAAATTAAAAATCGTTGCGTGTTTAATCTATTAAAAAAGAAAAAAAGGGCCAATAATTCCCGTATTTAAAACTCCACATCATACATTAACTTTTTGTGAATATTGCACTTTAAAATTAATTACAAAATTTGGGTTCTCCGATGCCCAGTATTTGCAGATTTGTGATGAAACTACATCGTTAGTGGTAAATGTAGCTTCATCAGCAAACATAATTATTTTCAAAAATTCTGTCGTTTAAAAAATTACCTTGACTCCATGGGCAATACTCTATTCTTATATGTAAATCTCCTTCTTCAAGAGTGTTCGA
Source organism: Amphimallon solstitiale (assembly GCA_963170755.1). Taxonomy (NCBI): domain Eukaryota; kingdom Metazoa; phylum Arthropoda; class Insecta; order Coleoptera; family Scarabaeidae; genus Amphimallon; species Amphimallon solstitiale. The sequence goes on along the minus strand of OY720676.1, from coordinate 40,461,862 downwards.
GAATTTTGGCTTATAGAGTTTCACTTTATGTCGACGAAAACGTCTCCAAATTTTAGTGTAAGAGGTATTTAAATGTCTACTGTACATATACAAGACGAGTCGTCATGGATCTAGTATGACGTGCAATTGAATGTAAAGCGTTTCCACCATATGTAGGTATGTTGATATTATAAATGCGTGAGTTAGGAAATATGTTTTATCATGCGCAACCTACTTTAACTCCGGTTTTATTTGATTGCTTGTTATTATTAAGCAGTTTATCAAACACCAAGTTACAGCAGTGCGGGCGAGAAAATATAAAACTCAATTTGACTTTTCGACACTGATGCAATTATGCTGAAATAATACAATGATCGCAAGGGAAAAAGCAAAGAAAAGCGGTTTAAAATTAGTTTTCATTAAAAATTTAATTTAAAATACCATTAAGAAAACTCAGGACGGTCTAATCATTCTTACTTAATTTATTGGACGTGTTCAGATATTCAACAAAGCCGTCAGCCAACAAAGTAATTCACCAAACCGCATTCAGCTGGAATTTTCATAAAAATTACCGGTAAATCCCTTTCATTAGGCTCCATCACACCCGCACTGTGAAAATTCATAAAATGATTTTGCTCTTTTATAAAAGATTAGAAGGATTATAAAGTAACCAGTTTGAGTACTCCTTGTGTAAAAACCACTATGTAATTAATTGTTATAAAAGTAGCTTCCACTAAATTGTTCGAAACTGAATAAAATGTATAGCGCGAATAGAAAATAAAGAATGTTAAAACCGAAACATTGCTTAATAATTTTGTCGAAATCCTGAAATTTTAAGTAATTACTAATATTTTATTATAATGATTTTTTTCACTTTTAGTTACACGACAGCTTTTTTACTTTCTTATACGTAGTATAAGGAAGTATTGTGATGATGAAAATTTTCGACCTCGAGATCTTTGCAGATGTCCACGTTTTGAAGTCCTCTGATACCGAAAAAGTGGTTTTTAAAAAATGTCTCTGTGTGTGTGTGTGTGTGTGTGTGTACCACGATAGCGGTCAAACCGCTATAGGTATCAATGCCAAATCTTTTATTTAAGTGTATAATCTCCCTCTTGAGATCCGATTAGTTTTTCAGTAAAATCGGTGGACCGGAAGTAGCAGTTTACTTCAGCGAAGAAATCGAATTTTGCCAATATTTCGTCAACTACTAAATTTAAACAAATTTATAAAGAATTCATATATACTTAAAATTAAAATTGAGAATAATTTTATTTAAAAAGTTTTTCGAAATTCCTACCGGAAGTAGGTCTTTTACTCTTATCGAAAATCAGTTTTTTGCGAATATTTCGCAAATAGTGCTTTTTAGACAAGTACGTTACGAGTATAAAAGTATTTAAAACATAATTTTCAATAACTTTTGTATAAAAAAAATTTCAAAATTGAGACCGGAAGTGCCACTTTTACTCTTATCGAATAGCGATTTTTTGCAAATATGTCGTAAGTTATGCATTCTATATATATTTATCAAGAGTACAAAAGTATTTAAAACTGGATTTGCAATTTTTTTTGTATATATGAAATTTTAAAATTCGTACCGGAAGTAGCACTTTTACTCTTAGCGAGGAGCACTTTTTTGATAATATCTTGCAAAGTATGCATTCTATAGAGATTTATTAAGAGAATAGAAGTACTTAGAATAGGATTTTGAATAATTTTTGTAAAAAGAAATTCTTAAAATTCTATAATTTGAAACGCTTATACGTATAAGAAAGTCGTGTGGTGGCCACACCTTTTTTTTTTTCAGAATAACTCTTCACTATTTAACAAAAATTTCCGTTGTTGGGTAACTGTACGAAACAAATTACCTCTTCGATAAAACGACGAGTCCGAGTCCAGTTACCATTTAGCAACTGAATAATTTGAGTTTGAAAATGGCAAATTTATCCGCAAGTAAAAGGAAAGTTCGAATGTAATTCGGTAAGATAATTTACTAAATATGTAAACAATTACTGAAACGTGTATTACATTGTAATTATGTTATTTAAAACACAGTTTTTATACACTTTGTGAGGATTATTTACACTTCACAACCAAAAGTATGATGATAAAATAATCAAATTGATGTCGGGTCAACCAGAGACAATCAGTGTTGTGCATTATCTAGATGATTTTATTTAGATAAGATATCTAGATAACAGTTTTGTTATCTATCATCTTATCTAGATGACGCGACAACCATTTATCTATTATCTTATCTTAGATAAAAAAAGCAGATTATCTGTTGGTTTTAGATAACAGATAATTTTTTTCGCGGGTTTTCAATTTTTTGTCTGGTGTGCCTCGTAGATCTTAACGAAACCAATAAAACCGTCGCCGTCTCTGTAATTCTACTTATATGTATATGGTTTTCGACTTTCGTACAATGTAATACATTTTTCGCAGTAGCGTTGGTACTGGTACTTTAGACAAATTCGTTGTTCCAACGCTGCTTGGCATTGTCACTAAATGTCACTTTCATTTTTTATTTGTCATATTCTGTGAGCTTATCACAAGATGTGCAGTGTATAGTTACCATATATATAATACTACCACGCGATCATTTAAATTCTAAATTATAGCAGGCGGGATTTTTTTTATTAGGTTGTCCAGAATGTCAATTATTGATTGATTAACATTTTGAAACGTCACTTTGACAATTCAAATTGTAAATTAGTACTTATATACCAACTTAATTTAAATTTCACAGCCTGCTCTAATTTAGAATTTAAATGATCGCGCGGTACTATATCGCGTGTAGACAAGGAAAACTTCGCTCCAACATTGTGAAATAAAACATATGGTGCTATGCCGTTTTGGAGTCGCATTGTCCAAACTGCGCATGCGTTACAAATAATTTTTCAAATTTAGGTCTGTTTGTTTATCACATAGATTCATTACTAAAAATATTTAATTATTATTTGTACATCGTTAAACAAGTATAAATAGTTTAAAAATCGACAAACCTCTTTATAATTAATAATTGTGCCTTTTCAAAAGTGGAAAAATAATTTAATTTCCCTTAATGAATGAAGAAATATCGTCGTGGCATCATGTGCAAATCAAAGACAAACAAACGATCATATTGAAGAAATATATTTGTCAAAAGTTGTACGAATTGTGGTTATGTTATCGTAAATATTGTAAATCAATTGAGTAAAACCCGTAATCAGTTCAATTGCATTGCAACTGTGTTTCTTTGAATATATTATGATGGGATATCGTGAACAGATAGAAAAAGACCTCTATAGGTCATGTATAAAAATGTATGATATAATAACAACACCAAAATTATTCAACTCAACATGCAAGAATAATAATGAATTGGATAATGTGGTATTCTTGTATCGAGAATTACTCTCATCTACATCGGAGCAATGTACAGAAAGAACACAGTAAATTTTACATGAATTAGGTAATTGTATTATTATGTTACATATTAAAATATTTGAATTGCTCATAATAAAAAGGCTTCTATTAAACCACTTAGAAGAGACACATACCAATCTTTTTGCCATGACCGTCTAATTTTTTTGGTATATGTCTAATAGAACATACATGTGTTCATAGAAAGAATTTTGACATGTCCACCACGGATTCCACAGATCCTATATGATATTAGATATTAATATGCCGAAATTGGGTATTTTGAGAAGAGATTGGGCCAGTTATTGGAATTTATGCTATGATGCATCGCTGATTGTGAAAATAACTTGAAGGATGAACACATTATTTATAAGACAGTGAAGTGTTTTTTTTAATTTGTAGTTTGCTAAATATGTATCGTAATTTCTGTCACTAAATTGTAATCAAGCACATAGAATGTATTTTATATTTAAATTTACATTAAAATGTGTTTTAGCTTAAAACAACTTGTAGATGGTACAGTATAAAGATAATATTCATTTTGGATTTTGCCAAGACAATGTGTGATAAGTTCTTCTGAACTTTTCCCAACATTCTGAAAGTAAATACTGCAGTGTTATGAACTGCAAGGTAGGCACGGCATCAAACAGTATTCCTGTTTTTATGATATTGTTACATTCTCTAAATCTTTTTTTATCATTTTATAAATTTGTATGTAATCTATTAATTCATACAAATATTTATATTTCATAATAATTTTTTGTTGTTTTAAGAAAGTTAAACAAAACAGATTTCCGAACATAAATAAAATAAAATTTGATTTTTTACTTCGTAAGTAGAAATTGAACTTTGATGTAATTATTGAATCAAATACAACATCAACCTACCTTTTTTACAAGCAATAATATAAATTATTTGCAAGTCTCATTTCTACTCATCTCAGTTTATGAGACATAGACACTCAAGAAAAATGTATTGAATATAAATGTGCTATTAGATACACTACAGAAATTCAAGTGTATCAGAGTAATTGTTTGTTTATATTCTTTGCTACCATATGGGCATAAATTACGCTTTAATATTAATAAAAATTATATTCAATCACAAAAATGTCATGCTGATTAATTCCACAACTTTTGCTAAAACATTCATGTTTCAGTGTATATCTCGACAACAATTAAATATAGGAACACAACAGGAATTTAATTAATTCTTTACATTGTTGATTATGCGACATTATATTGAATAATGTACATAGACAAATATAAAATAGATGTTGTTTTATTCTTATATATAGCCAAAATACTAAATATAGTAATTTAAGAAATTTTATTTGCATTCTTAAGCTTAAAAATACATAGCAAAACTATATGTTGAAATATAATACAATCTGACTTACATAAAACATACCTGAATCTATTCCATTGTGTTCGTAAAACATTAATTTATGTGTTTTCTGTAAATCAAAATGAAAGAAGCAGTATTTATATTCAATAATTTCACATACACCAATAAACATATACAAATCAATGTACACAAGATTTTCTGTTCAAAATCTTTTCAATAAGATGAAATGAAACGATCGGTATTTACATTTAATAATATAATTTCACATATTCTAATAAACACATACAAATCAATGTATTAGTTGTACGTTCACAAGTTTTACTGTTCAAAATCTTTTCTGTTAATCAAAATGAAACGATCGGTATTTACATTTAATAACATAATTTCACATATTCCAGTAAGCACGTATAAACCAACGCAGAAGTTATAACTTCGCAAGTTTTTCTGTTAATAATTCACTGGAATCAGCCTTCATATCGTTTATTTATTCTACCGCGTATTTTCTGGGTAATTCTACAAATTCACCTATGAACTAAACTTGCACAAAACTGAATTCAATAAAAACAACAACCTTGCGTATGCTTTCAGTAATATCATAGTTATAGATGTCAATTTAATAGTGGAATTCTGTATTTAAATCAGAGGTTATAATAATTATGTTTTCTGTTTATCTGTCATTTCAAAAAATTCAAAATGAACAATGTCAGTCGACGCATGCGCAGAACATGCAATGCGATCAATTTTATCTCTCTTAGTTGGGACGAAAAATTCCACATTATCAAGATACAACACACGCAATATAGTAGTATTATTTATATGGTAGTTACTCATGCTTCATGAGTGCATGTGTAAGTATTATGTATAGAGATATCAACAATTCCTGTAGACCACGTGACTACCAAATTAGGCAACCCAATTAACAGCAGTTGGTAGTATTGAATGTTTTATGTAAAATATGGTTAAAAGCGTCAACAATGACAGCAGTATTTGTGAATAAAATGTACGCTACTGTCAAATACTAGCGATACGCGAATCTCATAAACGTATGAACACGAAAATCACCAGATTTTAGAAAATTACTGATCACGTGGTCTACAATCTTTCTCGATAGCACTGTATGTGATACTGATAAGTTGATAACTACGTGAACATTTCGTTCTAGAGAAAAGCAAATTCCACCATGGAAAATTTTCTAATAAAAGTGGCAATAATCAAAGGGATTGAACAGAGATTTCAACACTTGTTTGGCATGGAAATCTACTTAGCCGGAAGTAAAGATTTCATTCTGTTAGCAATGAGTCACCCCCAAGTTTAAAACCAAATGGATTCTTGAGAGACTTGTTAATTACTGTAAAGAAATATTCACCAAAGAATTTAGTTTTTTTGGCTTCACAGTCCACAGATAGTGAATCCGAAACAGACGACAGCCACGATATTTTTTTTAAATCGTTCTGCCAAGGGACAAGGGTCCGAAAAGAAGAGACGAAATGGGAACACTTCACATTGATAGTTATCTAAATTGTAAAAAAAAAACTAAAAATGTTACATGGTCGGAAGACTTTTCAGCATGGGCGCCCAAATCCTACTGCCACTTAGAAATCGACTATCCGACAAACATTTCGAAATGTTAATTTGCCCAAGCAACCTTAAGGCCTGATTTCAAGTTATACTTGCATCACTGATTTTTGTAATCGTTATTTTTCCATTTTTTATCTGTTTTTAAAACCGAAATAATTGAAGACTGTAGGAATAGCATAAATCTACCCCATTATGCAGTACAGGTTTAATAGGGATATTGCATCTCTTATTATCTTTAGTAGTCTCTAAATAAGTCCATCTTTATATCCGGTTGCTTGTTGCAAGTTCTATTATGCAAAGTATATAGGTATATGATTAATCGTTGCTGTCAATTGTCAGTTTTTGCCGTAGTGTGTAAACTTTTATATTGTCTTTAATTTATCTATATATAACTTCTGTTAAATCGTTCTTTTTAGCAAGTATATTATCTTTTTCAAGCATTTAAAAGTAAGTATGCATACCTATATCTATAATTCTGAAAAACGTGATAACCTATACGTACATACATATACTTTTTACAGATTGCTACATAATATGGGTTTTGAATTTTAAAAAGTGGGACGAAAGAGTATTTTTATTGAAAGGGATGACATCATTAGGTGGAGACATAAATACTTACGAGACATCAGAAAATTCAGAGACGAAGGTATAGTTTATCATTTAATTTGTTATACTGTTATGTTCATTACGCAATTTATTATATGCTTGTGTTTGATTCTGATTGTTTTATTTTTAGATAGAACTATAATATATACTGATGAATCATGAGTGAATCAACTGTTCAAAGCAGTCGACAAGCTTTTAAACAAGGACTCAGCACTGGTTTAAAATCACCAAGTGGTCTAGGGCTTCGATTTCCATTAATTCATGCTGGAGGCGAGCAAGGTTTTGTTGTTGGTGCTGAATGTACATTTCTTTGTAAGAAAAATACTGCTGATATTCATAGCGAAATGGATGCAGATACATATGGAGATTGGTTCAAGAATAAATTTCTTCCAAATATACCAGAGAACTCGGTTGTTGGTCTCGATAATGCCTCATATCACACGAGAAAATTAGAAAAGTTTCCAGCAGTAGCACGGAGAAGACCAAATTATTGAATGGCTTACTGAGAAGAATAAACCACTTGATAATGACATGTTAAAAAGAGATTTACTGGCATGTGTGTCAGAGGTTAGGTCTCAGTATGACAGAAACAAAATTGATGAATTTGCAAAGAATAAAGGACATTATGTAATTCGGCTTCCACCTTATCATTGTGAATTAAACCCAATTGAAATGGTGTGGGCACAAGTTAAGCACTACGTTGAAATGCACAATACGACATTCAAACAAAGAGATATTTAACAATTAATTGTGGCGGGTTATCAGAATGTAACAGTGAACAACTGTCAGAATTACATTGGCCACCTTGCCAACTTGCAAGACGATGTTGAAGAGTTTATAATTAACATCACATATTCATTATCAGATCAAGATTCTTTAAGTGATTGAAGAAAAATGAAACAGTATGTGTACGTACTCCTTTGTATGGTCATGGTTAGTTTTTCATAAATGTTATAATGTATTATTAACTTGTTCTTATAAATGGGACAGTATGTTTTTGCAATATGAATTTGTGAGGAATTTGTGTCTTTAAATGTGTATAACGGAATGTAGATTAACATATTAATATTCAATAAGACTATATAAGTCATGTAACATATTAAAAAATAAAAGTACATGTGTATGTATGGTTATTGTTATTCTTTTCAAATAAAATGAATTATTTAAGTTGTTTTTATAAATAGAAAAATCTTTTTATGAAATTAAATTTGTGATTAACTTTGTCTTGGTCTGAATTTATAGTGGATAGTTGATTAAGATGTCAATATTCAGTAACGAAGAAGATTGTATACGTTAAGTGTTTCTTTGAAATATTAATTTATTTACTCTGGCTTACTATATTCAGTTAGATTTTAAATAATTTTCTACAGAACAATTCCAAAGGATTATATTATTACAAATATTTTAACTAATCCATCTTCCCATATATTCTCCCCTTTTTGTGTTTCAAATTACTATTAATTTTTTGTATGCATCAATTGAATGACAAACAGTCGTATAGGTAATATTTTGATTACAAAAAATGTCAGATATTGAACCGGAACTGTAAGGACATTATACAATGAGACGATTTGGCAACCATGAAATCAATTGCCATAAGACCTGTACTGCATAATAGGGTTGAGACGGACTATAATAATACGAATATGAAAATCAGTCACACAAAGTAGGAAACACGCAATTGCGACTTAAAATCAGCTCCAAAAGCATTAATAATAGTAAATAAACATAAGAATGTACATTAAATTTGCCCATGTTAAAGGTTGTGCATTTACCTATATCAAAAATCCTATATCAATCGATATCATGTTGAATTCTAAAATAAAATTCTGAGTTCTGAGAATTTTACTAGATTGTCTATTGAATTATCTAGATAAATAATACTTTATCTGCCATCTTTATCTAGATAATTATTTGCAAAACCATCATTTATCTGTATGTAGATAATATTTTTCGGAATTATCTGCTATCTTATCTAGATAAAAAATGGTTATCTGTATACAACACTGGAGACAATATACAAAGTTTACTGTTTCGTCAACTTTGACATTTTATTTTGAGAATGAGTTTATTGATTTTATGACATAACAAAGAAACAGTAATTGTTGTTGAGTCAAACAACTTTTTTGCCGATTTAAAAGTTAAAGGGAATTTTTTTCGTTGTCAAAGTGACAAAACAATCCATGCAATTGATGCATGTGTATAGTCACTATACTGGAGGCGCGTTAAGTTCCGTTGCACGTCATCGATGACGTTTACATGTTGTCATAACTGTACTAGAGAAACTAGAAAAGTTACTTTGTTAAATTATACTTGAGGGCATTTATTTCATTAGCTTAAATAGAAGATTAATAAATTGATCGTAATATACGCATTCATGACAAATAAACACATAATTTCCTTTTCAATATTAAATTTCTTTATTACATATTTTTAATAGACTAATAGTTCAATTCGGTGTTGACAGATACATCATATCTGTCAAAAAGACGTGCGTTGTGTATATTCTTCCTGTCAAAATTTTCATGTTTATTTTTACGTTGATATAAATTGTTTAAAAACAGTGCTTCTTAGAAGTGTATTTATTATTTATTTGCGTCCATTGAATATAATGCCGAAAGGTTTCTGTACACAGTCGAAGCTTTTGACAAACTTTTTTATAATCATCTGATTAACGAGTATAGCGTAAGTAATGTTTATTTTAAACTTTATTATGCAAACGTTATGAAACATTTAAGGGTTTTCGATAATCTAAATCAATATAATAAATAAGTTGAGAAAGACTGAAGTCTTAGAGCATTTCAATTACTATATATATTACGTTATAGTTATTGTATTGTGAATAATTTTTTTCTTTGGTTATATCAAATGTCACTGACAGAAATAAAAATAGATCCGGCAACATATACAAGACGAGCCGTCATGGATCTAGTATGACGTGCAACGGAATATAACGCGTTTCCACCATACATTTATATAATCACAAATTTACTTTAAATATCGCGAAGGCATTTGTTACCTTTTTAAAATGATAATAATTCTAATATTACCATCATATTACGAACATATTTTATCTTAATATGTTCTATTAAATAAAAAAATTACTAATATAATATGCAATTAGTATTGACCTTAAAAAATGTTGGGGAACTCCGCTAGTTCTTATGTTAATTTACTGTATAAGTTCCCTACTGACTATTAATAAAATTTGTAACCAATTAATTAAGTCAACATTACCTTTATTTTACCTAAATGATAAATAATGGTAATAGAACAATTCTAGAATACATAAACATAACGTAGAATGTTCACATGTTCTAGCAAAGTTGTAACTGTCTAAGAACATATTAACTCTCTATGCTGCAAAACATATGGATTCACTAAATTTTAAATAATTTTAAATTTAGTTTTCTTCAGCATTTGAGTATTCTAATTATAGTTTAAGAAAAAGTCAGGAAGGAAACAAAAAGTAAACATTGACGTCATTCTTCTGGCAGCCCTGTACTTATAGGTGTTTTTCAAAACTCTCTCCTGGGGGCCAATGGTGTTTTCGATTTTATTAAGGACTTTGCTAACTGCCAAGTTCCCAAGGGCTAAGGGAGCGCTATATGCGGATGTTATAAATTTAGTAATTTCATCGAATAATGTTGGTACTGCTGATGTGGCTATGTTTAACGTGAACAAGTGGGTAAAATTTAATATAAGTGCAAATATCGTAAAAACACCATAATGTATAATGACAGAAAGTATAACATATCAAATTTTACCCTCTCTCACTCACAAATTGATCTACTTAGCCGTCAATGGTCCAACTAGTCGTGTTCTAAGTTCGCCAATTCCTGTTATGCTCTTTTTCAACTGGACATATCTTGTAATTTATCCATTTTAAAAAGTGTTTACTATTCTGACTTTTATTCAGGAATTCGTCATGGAATCAGTAGTGAGATTACACAATTTATGAGTATAAAAGTATTTGGAGCTAAATTTTTGTATAAAAAATTTTTAAATTTGGATCTGATAAAAGTATTTAAAACTCAATTGAGAAATATTTTTATACAACAAATTTGGGAGGCACATATACCCTGTGTTGCATCGTCGACCTGAACATAGGAAATCCCATGTTAATTTTAAACGTGGTGAATGAAAGTTTCCTAGTTTATTTTAGAGAAATACTTATTGAGAATTTTGTAAAGAAGTCATAAAAATAAAGCGAATTGCAAATTTCGAATTGTTTTTGTTAAGTATTTTCTTAGATATGAACAATAATACACTAGTAAAATAAGCTGAAATTGTAATCCAGTCATAATCGAAACAACAATCAAGTCACTTGCAAATTCAAATTGACGTTTCGCGATAAGTCAAATTGACGTTTCGCGATAATTTTGCTCAAAGTCAATGCTAAGTTAAGAAATATGAATTATTTTACCACAGAAGAAAAAGTTATTATGATTAAGTGATATTATGGAGGAAATAGTCTACAGGGCGTAAGAGATATGTTTTCCGTGAATTTTCCCGATAGGCCGATTCCAAGTAAGGCGACCATTAAAAATGCCATTAAACGTTTTGAAGCAACGGGCACAGTAATTAAAGATTGTAAATGTATAAAGGAGAATAATGGTAGGGTTCATCAACAAAGAAACGAAAATGAATTAGATATCTTGCTTCAAGTCCAAGAAGAAAAACAAGTAAGCACGAGAATTCTTGGAGAAACAGTGGGACTACACCATACTACAGCTTGGCGCATTTTGAAGAAACATAATTTTAAATCATTTAAATATGCGAAACATCAAGAACTGTTGGCCAGGGGTAGAGAGCGTAGGGCAAATTTAGCCTTTGAAATGATGGAGAGAGCAAATAACGATAGGGAGTTTTTAAACAACATTTGCATTACAGATGAATGCACGTTTACTCTCAACAATGAGCCAAATGTTCAAAATTTAAGATATTGGAGCCAGGAAAATGAGCACCTTTTTCTCTTTACGAGGACTTAATATCCACAAAAAGTTAACGTTTTTATTGGAATTTTCGGACATCATATTATTGGACCTCTTTTTTTAGAAGAAAATCTTTCTGCTGAATATTTTCTAAATTTATTACAAAATCAAATTGAACCTGCTTTAGAAGAAGTTGTTCGTGAAAATCAGCAAGTTTGGTTCCAGTTAGACGGATGCCCTGCGCACAACGCCAGGATTGTAAGATAACACCTTCAAAATGCCTTTAATGGAAATGTGATAGGTCCAAATCAAACAATATGCTGGCCCCCCAGGTCCCCTGATCTTTCACCGAACGACTTCTTTTTGTGGAGACGTTTAAAAAACGCTATTTATAAAAGTGTACAATATGAAAACTTGGATCAGTTAAAAAATTCAATATCTCTGGAATGTAGGAAAATTAATCAAAATCAGCTGAGTAACGTAGGAAGGTTATTTCATGATCGCTTGGGGCATTATTTAGCAGTAAACGGTGGGATATTCGAACATTTAATTTAGTTTGTTAGTTGTTCATTTTTTAATAATGTTTTTACTCCAATATGTAATGTAATAGGTATAACTTCCTATGTATTTGAGTTCTAGTGTAAAAGATATCGCATAATGTCAATTTGCCTTTTTTTTAATTTGAATTTGCAAGTGACTTGATTGTTGTTTCGATTATGACTGGATTACAATTTCGGCTTATTTTACTAGTGTATTATTGTTCATATATAAGAAAATACTTGAGAAAAACAATTCGAAATTTGCAATTCGCTTCAATTTTATGAGTTCTTCTCTAAAATAAGTTTTTCTCTAAAATAAACTGGGAAACTTTCATTCACCACGTTTAAAATTAACATGGGATTTCCTATGTTCAGGTCGACGATGCAACACACGGTATATGTCGCAGGGATTTGATGAAAACGGAGATTTGATTAAATCCCTGAGGTACATGATCAATTCACGGAAGATGTTAAAATAACAAATCTGTGGAGTCATTATCTTAAAAAAAAAGGATTTGAATCGAAAATTTTATGATATTTGTGCCAAAAAGGAGAGAGCATTAACGATCAAAGGAAATATGCTACAAAACACCAGAAAAGGTCAGCTGAAAAAATTGAATAAGTTTTTTTGAGGAAATTTAAGAACGTGTCAGTGAATTCCGCAGTTTTGGTGTATGTACCTAAGGTGGAATTATAAAAGATTGGCTACCTAGAAACGCTCTTCAAATAGCTGCTACAACATTTACGGAAACAGTTCCACGGACTAACCTAAGTCTGAGTGAGATTGCAGGAAAATTATCCTTACTTGGAGGTCACGGATTTAAGAAGTGTTCCTCTGAACAATCCGAAATACAATGTAAAATAAAAAGATGTGTCTCTAAAAAAAGTAACGAACTTTGTAACTCGAGATGACACAAATCAACAACGTGTTTTAATAAAATGATAATCAGCTTCGAATAATAATTTGGTATTTCAATGACTATTGTTGCATTACCTACTCTACATTTAGTAATGGTTTACTAAATAAATACTTTTCATATCTGAACAATATTATTTCATCTTTTCACTAAAACAGTTAAAGGATTTGATCAAATCACATACTTTCTTTAGGAAAATTACCGCACAGACTTGTTATTTTAACATCCTCCGTGACTTAATCGTCTACCTTAGGGATTTGATGAAATCCCCGTTTTCATCATGTCCCTGCAACATGTAAATTATAGACTATTGTTTTACAGTGAATTGTAAACCACATTTAATTTTTTTGCCTGCACCATTTTTTAAACACAAAAATAAAATATATCCCAAAGCCAAGTTTCTGCTTAACAACTTTTAAATTTGAATAGAAATTGAAAAATGCTGTAATACCACGGATGGTTATTTAATTAAAAACGTAAAAGTACAGCAGATCAAATGAAACAGCCAGTATAATGGAAACACAATTTCATATTCCAAAGAAATTAATTGACAAATGCAATAACAACACGCTTATCTAAAGTGCATTTTAATAAGACCGGTTCCAGCATCTTTTGGTATAATTTTATAATAGTAATTCGAAATAATTATTTTCTTTTTGTAAAAAGAATGACGTTTACTACAATTAATTTATTTTCTAAAGTCGAAGATTTTGCTCCTTATATAAAACTTGTAATTCATGACACGTTCATTATATTATAATAAAAGCCATTCGAGTGACCCACTCCAATCGCCTTGGTTGAAATAGCTTAACCGCACGGGCAAAATCGACTCGAATTGGTTACACGGGGGGAAGAACTCCTCTCTGTATAAGCGGAATTAAAAGCTGTCGCTTGGCGTGGGCGTACGGACGACTTTAAATTTCGGGTCGACGGAGAGATTTTCCTTCTTAGTAGAGCGTGTGCAGAGATATGGGCTATTGAAGAGGAGCGTGCAAGCGTCGACACTCGGCGTTTGTGATGAAAAAACCATGTGAAACACTTTAAAAATCGTAAAAATGTCAGGTATGACAGGCGCACGGAAAATTTGCAAAAGTTTTACTTTGACGATGAAATTTCACGCCGTCGGGGTTTAGCTTGCCGAAAAAGATTCAGAACTCGAAACGATGGACTTTTCCGCGACGATTGAGTGAACTGTCCACGTGCCAAGTCTTTCGCTGTCGAAGGTACGACTCATTTAAATCTTTCCTGCAGGGGATGCGGTAAAAAAAATTTGCGATAACGAGTTGGCGATAACGTGTCAATAATTCAATCGAATGTCTGATTTTGACAGCTGTACGGAGAAGTTTCATTTTTGTGATGGAAATTTTCTGATAACGATGGATAGTGCTAATTTACAAAAAAATGCGTGAAATTATCAAACGTATCCCGATTCATAATTATCAGGACGAATGCAATGAGCACAAAGAATTGACATTTAGAAGACAGACTGGCAACACGAGCCCTGTCGTAAAATAAGGTGGAAAGAATTAACGCCACAAGGTGCATATATTGTTGGTATATCATTTAAAAGTTACAGTCTCAAAAGTTTGCAGGTTTCGTTCATTAGAAACTGGAAATATCAGGCAAATATATAGATCGAGAAAATCAGATAGGAAAGCACTAAAGAATATACTAAAGGGCATTAATTTCATCGAACAATAATTTAGTATTTATTGGACAAAACGTAAACTAAACATAAAAAAAATAGTGAGAAGATATGCACATTTTTAATTTATCTGTATGCAAACTCTAATTGCACGTAACCGAATAACATACATCAAAGAAAAAAAGATTAATAAAGTGCTAATTTTATGTATGTACTTAATTTTAAGTGTACGATATTCTTTAAAGTAATAAAAGGCTCCAAACATCCAACTGAAGTTTGATTTTCGACGACGACAGTCCCACAAAAATTGGATTCCACGTGTTTTATTTTCTACTCATAAACGCTCAAAATAACAACATTAATTATTGATAATTAGGGAGCGGAATCGAGCGAGTCATGACTCATCGCCCATGGGCGCGCTATTGAAATGTTGTATTTTAAAGAGGTTTTAATTTTATTTATATAATTGAATAACAAGTGGCTGGTGATTATAAAATACAAAATACCCTACTATTTCTTCATTTTCTCTTCTGTAAGACTTGTTCTCTTTGAATTAAGTACATCCTTGTAGATAGAAAACGTCCCTTCTACATTAGCATACACAATTGCCGCAACGTTATTAAACCTGGATTTCTATTAAAAACTGCGTCTAAGTCACTTGGAATTATTAATAGCCACATCTAATGTGGTTAATCCATTTTTACTTTCTTATACGTATATAATAGTATAAGGAAGTATTGTGAAATTTTCGATCTCGAGATTTTTGCAGATGTCCACGTTTTGAAGTCCCCTGATACCGAAAAAGATGTTTTTAAAAAATGTCTGTGTGTCTCTATATGACCACGATAACCGCTGTAGATATCAATTCCAAATTTTGTATTTACGTGTTTAATCTCCCTCTTGAGATCTGAGTAGTTTTTCAGTAAAATCGGTAGACCGGAAGTAGCAGTTTACTTCAGTAAAAAAATTAAATTTTGCCAATATTTCGTCAACTACTAAATTTAAACAAATTTATAAAGAATTCATATTTACTTGAAATTAAAATTGAGAACAATTTTATTTAAAAAGTTTTTCGAAGCTGCTACCGGAAGTAGGTCTTTTACTCCTATCGAAAATCAGTTTTTTGCGAATATTTCGCATGTCATGCTTTTTAGACAGGTACGTTACGGGTATAAAAGTATTTAAAACGTAATTTTCAATATCTTTTGCATAAAAACAATTTCAAAATTCAGACCGGACTTACCACTTTTACTCTTATCGAATAGCGATTTTTTGCGGATATGTCGTAAATTATGCATTCTATATGTATTTATCAAGAATACAAAAGTATTTAGTGCTAGATTTGCAATATTTTTTGAATATATGAAATTTCAAAATTCGGACCGGAAGTAACACTTTTACTCTTAGGGAGTAGTCCTTTTTTCGAATATCTTGCTAAGTATGCATTCTATAGCGATTTATTAAGAGAACAGAAGTACTTAGAATAATAGGCTTTTGAATAATTTTTGTGTAAAAAAAATATAGTATAGTTTGAAACGCTCATACGTGTAAGAAAGTCGTGTGGTGGCCACACCTCATTTTTTAATTTGAGATTCAATTTTCAAAATATGTCATTAGTTTAGGCAAATTTCCAAAGTGTTCCTGAAGGAATAACAACTGATTTTTTAAATTTGGGATTTGTGTTAGTTCCTTGCACTCAGAAATACTTCGAGCATCGTCATTTAAACATGTAAGGAAATTTTGTTAACTATCGAAATTCTCTGCATGAAAACTATTTCTGTGTATGTTTTAGCAAAGCTAAGTGACGATATTTTGCAGACTTTGCAATAAATTTCGGAATCACTGACAATTAATTTTTATCTCAGAAAAAGTAACATAAACAACGTTCTAGATCTAAATAAATGATAACTAAAAATGTACGCGTATGTTATTGAAACATACATATTATATTGCGAAATATAAGGTAAATATAATAAATTTTAAAAACTCGTCACCCATGTACCTACGCCGATGAAGAAAGGATTCTATTCATAAAATTCCTTATTTTATGGCAGTTTTTTCTCTGATTCTCTGGAGTAAACAGATGTTACAGTTCGCCCTATGAATTAGTGCTATTCAGATATAATGTAAACAACACGCAGTTGTTTACATTATTTCTTTTCACGGTTGTGGCTCCGTGATAGTTTAGCTCGCTCGATTCCGCTCCCTATTGATAATGTCACAGATGGATATCTATAATAATCCAAAGATGTGCACTTTCATCAGCCAATTGTCAAGTTTGAACGTCACAAAGGCAACAAATGTTCGACAGTTTGGGAATGAAATATGCATTTATTTGGCTTATAACAAGAAAACAATATCTAAGTAATCAAATGGGATTGATATTTTCCAAATTTTGTGAATAAAAGCTCTAAATTTATGAAGTTCAGTAACTTCCGTCAAATAATTATATGCGCGCAAATAAGCAGTCGTAGTATAGATCATAATGGCAATGAATTGATAAATTGCTGGGTCAAGTGTGATACTTTACTAAAATGAGATAGGTATGATGAGGTATGTATTTTTGTTACTAAGAATTATTACTGTTGCATCGTTCTTTTCTATATGTATTTGTTCTATGCGGGAGGCACTAATATCTAATAAAATATTTCCCATCTTTCACTCTATATTACTATAAATTGTCAATAGAATTAAATTGTACTATCACATGTAAGATAATAATACCAATAACAAGTATTTTATATTATAAAAATAGTCCTTGATACCAAAAAGAAAATATTACGCACAATTACCACATTTACTTATGCCAACAATGACATTCAATTTGACAGTTAGGTCTCTCAATAGATGTTTGAAGTTTATAGAAAAAAAATAGAAAAAAATAAACGTCAACTAACTTCTGACGCAATGACAGTTTGTGCAAAAGTTTAAATTAGACGTATGTACAGGGAGCTGTAAGCAGAAAAGAAGCCAATTCAAGCTCGAAGAGATTGAAAATCCAACTAGTATTATTATAAAAGCAAACGTGTATATGTATATGTAAAACTTGTTTACTCAAAAAAAAAATGCGGGACATCATTTTATAAACACGTATTCTCAGTTACTCACTGCTTGAAATATTTTAGATTAAAACTTCCAAAAACAAAAACAAATTTGGTAGCACTTAAAAAAAGAAGACGGGAGTCAGTTACATAGGGAAAGATGTCACAGAATGTGGGGTCGCTCCGTACGTAACAAGTGGACTGAAAAGTGTAACTCGGTGAAACAAATGCATTTGCAACTTATAAGGGCAAGCGACAGTGTTCAACGAACGGAAAGAAGAAATCCCACCGACGCGACGCAAAAGCGCCAGCGACTAAGGCACAAATCTTCCGCAGACGCCTTACCTTTTCTGCCCTCCTCGAGTCGGTCCAATTAGCCAAGTATTTATGGCTCTCTCACATTCTAGAAGTGCTCGTTAACTACGCAAGGTTCTTCGCTCTCACGTTCTTGATTCTCCTGCAGATTTGCTGTCCGATAATAAATTCATTTAAGTTGATGCTGTCAGAAAATTAAAGACTGAAATGAATTTAATGTACAGGTGTCTCTTAACAGAAACGTTGACACTTTACACACATAGGTCGCACACATTTACATCCGTCTTTAGCTTTTACAAATATAGTTTATGCACAGGAAAAGTTGAATTTAAATTTTAAGTTTTAAAGATTTTAAATGCATTAGTAATTATATACAGCAAGGATATATTCTTTCGATTTTTGAAATTGTGACCCCATTCACATGTGCACTGCATTATAATATAAAGAAATATAAAACTTGGGTCAATTAAAGTCATACTCACAGTCTTTAAAGTCGGAAAAAATCAACCACATTTTGAGCTGTGATACTTTTCGATTTATTCCAACATAAAGTCTTTTTAATTAAAATATCATAATAACATCAAGTGATGAAGAGCAGTCTAATAATATCGCTTATACACACAAAAAGTGACACAAATCAAAAATTGTCATTTTTCGCTTTTATAGGGCAGTAGTCATAGAATATACCGGGATATCAACAATTAAATTGGTCAATGGTGGTCGTGGATTTTAAAATTATTGTCGTAGAGTGCATCGTACATTTAGATATGTCATAATTTTTTGAATGTCAAAATCTGTCAAGTTATTGTGTTGAAGTTTTCTAATCCTGCACGGTTTTTGAATCATGTTTCTCACCACAGAGCACAAAATTTATATGATTGAAGCCTATTTTCGAACGGGTGTGCTAGTTAATGGAACTTGGGAATACAGTCAACGTTTGTGTTTGAACAATTTTCGAGAGCATTTCCCAGCCGTAGCAGTATTACCGGACAATTTTTATGCATGCCTTACAAATTGTGTTCAAGTGTTTCGCGAAACTGGTTCTGTGACGCATAAAAAAGGTGCTGGTAGACCAAGAGTTCGTACAGAAGAAGTTATTAATGACGTTCGTCAAAGTATGGAAGAAGAGCCTACAAAACCTTAAAAACGTCTCTCTCAAGGAATTCGGCTTTCTTATGGAACATGCCAAACGATTGTAAAGAAGGACCTGAACATGCATCCATATAAGATGCAATCATATCAAGCTCTTCTGCCTGCAGACCACCCCAGATGCCTTGCGTACTGCCATTGGTTCGTTAATAATTTAATGAATGACGATCTGTTGAACTTAACTTTTTTTTTCTGACGAAGCTTGGTTCCACCTTTCGGGATACATCAATTCTCAGAATATGCGAATGTGGAGCACTGATAACCCGCATATTTTTATTGAAACGCCACTACATGCTCAGAAAATTGGTGTTTGGATGGCAGTTTCTCGCAGAAGAATAATTGGGCCAATTTTTTTCAATTTCACCGTCAACGCAGAAAGGTACAGAAATATTTACTTGACTGAATTTGTGCAACAATTAGACGATGATGAACTTCAATACGGTTATTTCCAGCAAGACGGTGCAACAGCACATACTACACGAGAAAATCTTGCTTTTCTCCGCGAGTTTTTTGATGACCGGCTGATAAGTTTGCATACGGAAGTTGAGTTTCCTCCGAGATCACCTTGTTTGACAATTATGGACTATTTTATCTTTCCTTATTTAAAAAATAAGATTTTCGCAAATCCGATACAAAATTTGCAAGAACTGCAACAAAGAATTGTTCAGCAATGTGCAACCATAACGCCAGAAATACTGCAAAACGCTTTTCACAGCATGAGGAGGCACGTAAACTTGTGCATTGAACAAAACGGGGGACATTTCCAACAATTATTGCAATTTAGTTTTTCTGGTTAATAAAAACGTCATTTATTTCATAACTTGTAGTTCATTATTATTTTACAGCTGAACTAAGTAGGTAACACATTTGTAGGTTATTGATAATGTCAGTGTAGCTTGACAATGATCTAATTATTTCAAAAGGATGATTAAACTAAGACAAGCGTTTTACATTCAATGATCAACATTGACCAATTTAATTTTTGATATCATAGTAGTATATTACATATTAAGGTTGAGAAGATGACTACTATATTGCTTGAGTGGCGAGATTAAATTCCGAGGTGCGGGCAGCATGCAATAATTGTCTTTTCAACCGTAGTATGTATACTATTTGTTGTATTAGTAGTCTAATTGGATCTTGAAATCTTAATAATTATGAATAAATTTACTCATATATGTAAGAGTGTCCTTGTAATAAAATTTCTTTTAAACAAATAAATAGGCTATATTTTGAAGTTGACAAATAAGTTTTGACATAAATGCTAAAACTAAAAGCCAAGTACCACGCGATCATTTAAATTCTAAATTATAGCAGGCGGGATTTTTTTTATTAGGTTGTCCAGAATGTCAATTATTGATTAATTAACATTATGAAACGTCACTTTGACAATTCAAATTGTAAATTAGTACTTATATACCAACTTAATTTAAATTTCACAGCCTGCTCTAATTTAGAATTTAAATGATCGCACGGTATTTAATAGATTATTTTTCATTCTATTTATAATGTCTGAAGAGTGTAGATGTAAATTGTTTTGTTGTTGGAAATATGTGGTTTTCTCTAATCTTTAAAACTACCTTGAATACTCATATCTGATTTTCTCCCTGGTCAAGGATCATTTAGGGAAAGGGAATAGTTACACAAGGGGGTGGCGTCCGTTCATCCATCTGTGATTTTGTGTAAATCCACGACGAAACAGTGGAGTGCAGTTTCTTTCTTCAAATTTACCATCAGTATACAAGGGTAGAGGCAGTTAAGACATCCCTGAAGGTGTAAGCGGAATTTTTCCGAAACTTTCTAAAATAAAAAAAACATATAGACGTTACATCATTTTAGTATCGCCAATTATTTTAGTGTCGAAAAGATAGGTAATTTTTAATGTTGAACGCCGCCATATCTTCCTGCACCCTCTTTTAATTTTGCTTACAGTTAGGAGAAGGTGTAGCAATGTACTCAACAGGTAAGGAGAGCGGGAGAGGAATCGAAAACACAGCCGACAAATTTTATTGCTCAAACATTTTTTATAAAAGTACAACGTAAAATTAATATTATTTTTAAATTCAGTATATACACACTTCACTTCCTGTTTCTCTTTAAATAAATACGTTATCGATTTCGAGCAAAAATCTACAGAAGAGAAAAATTACGACGAGTTATCTTCGGCACGTAGATTCTTACTTTTCAATACACCCCAACTCGACTAGAAAGTTTTTTTTATCGTCGCTCAGGAATAAATAACGCGAACACGGACATCGATAATTGACAGAACAAAGAGTTTGCAGTAGAAAAAGCCGGAGTAGGGTAGTTCAGAAGTGGGGTGGGGGACAAGGTAGGTGTTGCGACGGGCCACGATAAAGAGAGAAACATCTTTTATGCATGTAGCGAAAGCATAGAGTTCCGTTTTCGCCCAGTAATTTGAAATTTTCAATAAATTTCAAAGTAAAATTACATAAAGTTTCTAGTTGAAGGGCGACAGGATCGTTATTCTAACGGGCCGGCCCGCTTTCGATTTAAATGCGTTTATTTTTTGCAGAATTGATGCCAGCCAACACCGGCTCAACGGAAAAGGTAATATTTTGATAAAAAATTTGGAATACATTTGCAATTTTAATGTTTAGATTATACGTTTATATTTCCGATATGTCATGTTTCGATACAACAGCTGGAATACCGTTGGACATTCGCGTCACGCAGGTGTTTAACTCTGTGTCGAAAAAATATTATTTTTTAGAAGTTTCAATTTTCAATAGAAGAAAGGAAGTAAAAGGTGGGTTAATCAAATTTATATGGAATATACCTATTTCAAGTTAATAGGTTATTTTGGAATGTATTGCTGTTTATCAATGAAAATGAATATCCTATTTCATGTTCATGCAAAAAGCATACATATCCATATTACATTTAAATGAATTATTTGTCAGTTTTGTAATTTTGTTAATTTTATTATTAAACAGGATATTTTTGAATTATTGATGTTATGTTCAGATCAAAATTACTGTACTTTCAATAATTTATACTATGTGTCAAAGAATGATTTAATAATGGGCTGAAATATTTATGAACAATTTAGATGAAAAATTCACGAACTCCCATTGTCTAAAAAAATTATCTGCTGGTACAAATATGTAGACGATATCTTAGTTTTCCCCATCGACTCCCATCGCAACACGCACTTTCCTTCTTATAGTTTGAAATCTGGGATTCCCCGTTTTCTATATTGTCTGGATACTCCCGCTTGCATTTCACACACAAATGCACTTACGCCGTGAGAAGTTTTAGATATCTCGGCGCTAATCTTACACTAAACATAAACGTTCGGCACCACAATGCTTATACATACTAAAACTTATTTATATACATATGGATACATGGGAATTAAAACTTCTAGTAATATACATTCATTGATTTCAAATATATACAGGGTGAGTCATCTAAGCGGGTAAGGCCGATTATGCCTTTATGAGTAAAGATATTTCGAAGCGATTTTCTCCTTGTGCTGTTCATTAGGAGCAAATTTTAAAAATATTTTGTATTATACAAAGTGTTCCATAACTTGGTGGCTAACCATGGTTACAGTTTTTTAAATGGAATACCCTATATATTATTGCATTTTTGTATTCCCCGTATAATTTTTAGTCAAAAAGTAATAAGATAGTATAGGCCTAAAATCTAAAGTTTTTGACTTATTACCATAATTCTGAAAAATATTATTTCATTTTTGAAATTCTTATTAATTTCACATCAAAAATATGTAAGACGTTAATACATTAAAAGTGACTATTACTGAACTATTGTCTCTTTTTGATATAATTTTGTCAGTTTTGCGGTTTTAATTAATATAGTATAGTACTGACAAAATTATATCAGAAGGAGGCAATAGCTCAGTAATAGTCACTTTTAAAGTATTAACGTCTTACATGTTTTTGATGTGAAATTTAATAAGAAATTCAAAAATGAAATAATATATAGGGTGTTCCATTTGAAAAAATTGACTTTTTTGCAAAAACTAACAAAAGCATATCAAAAAACAACAATAACTCTGTAACAGTCACTTTTACTGTATTATCGTCTTACATGTTTCTGACACGAAATTTAATAAACATTTCAAAAATGAACTGATATACAGGGTGTTCCATTTAAAAAAAATACTTTTATACAAATATATATATACAACGTATTATCTAATTTTCATCCAGTTTCCTGCACATGCAGTTAGTAACTGTAAAAAAATAAAACATGCTTCTATTAGGACCCCTTGTTGTAAACAAAACTGCAAAAAATTTTGTCTCTCTAATACGTCGTTTTCGAGAAATATAATTTTATACAAACATTTAATTTTTCAGAAAAATGGGAATAAGTCAAAAACTTTAAATTTTAGGCATATACTATCTTATTACTTTTTGACTAAAAATTATACGGGCAATACAAAATGCAATAATATATAGGGTGTTCCATTTAAAAAACTATAACTATGGTTATCCACCAAGGTATGGAACACTCTGTATAATACAAAATAATTTTAAATTGTGCTCCTAATGGACAGCTATCACAAGGAGAAAATCACGTCCAACTGCTTAATATGCTGCGGAACATGTAATCAGTAACTTAGCATTCCAATATCTATATAATTTTATTTTGACCTGCACAACCGTCGCAAAATAATCGAATCGCGACATTTTTGGACTTAAATCCTGAACAATTAATGTGTAATAAATTGCAGATGACTTTTCATTTAAACTTTTTGGCATTCGTGCGTCATTCCAAACAAAACATTGAACATTTTCGTGCGAAAGTTTGGTTTTTGGGATCTCTGCTGCTATTCCAAAATTAAAAAGTTAACCCACATTAAGAAAGAGGTTCGGTACTTTTGGTAAATAATTTTTGTTCACATTTAAACAAAAACGTGAGAAGATCAGATCTGTCCGCCTTTAGAAATTTATGAATTCTATTATGTGTTATTACGTCTTGTTTGGTTGCGACATTGATGCTTCTTTTCAATTATTCTTGAGTTGAAAACATTTTGAGCAAACTTTGGCCTGCGGAGAATCAAAGCCAACATTGCAGTTGCGATTGAAGTGGTTTTGGAAATAGCGTTCTCTAACATTAAAATCTTTTTTGGTTTATTCATTGTAAATTTTCTGTAATTTCTTGCAATTTAAATATAGGGATATGTCTCCCGTTGGCATGATTCTGGTTTCTTTGAAGTTTTTATCGTTCTGATAACTCTATTCTTTTCTAGTAACTAGTACACCCAAAAGCGCCTTTCTGCAAACTCGGATCTTCACTCCATCCGTAATCTGTATTGCGTAAAAAGCATAATTGCTTGGTGTTTTCGTCTTTCTGCATTTATTCTCTGCCTTTTATTTTTAGGATTAGCAGAAGAACAAATTGATACTATGAGGGCATCTTGCTGAGCTCTCTTACGAATAGATATGGAAAGATGAGCGCAATATTGGTTAGGTTGTTACGGCCTTTTTTTATATCCACACATTGGAAAAACTGGCAACTTTTTGGGTGGATATCTACAGTTCTTATTATGAGTGTAAACAATTACAATAAGTAAGATAATTATAAAATTATCTTATCATTAATAGAAGCATTTTGGATGCCTACCTCGCAACTTAGCTGTCTTTCATTTCCGTTTCGCTGGCTTTTCTTGATCAATTGTTGTCATTTTTTACTAAAGGGTTACTTTCCATGCCGTTACAATCACTTGAATGACAAACACAAAATGGTGCGGTCATGTGGGTTGAATGGAACATCTATGTTGGACCAACGGGCATATCCTGGTTTGCATTTGAGTTGTCATAACCAGTATCGCATTTTGCATGTCACGACGAGTTTCATATCAGTATGATGCTATAACTCTTCCGACTTTACGCTTAAAAACCAACTAGCGTAAAGCGTGTTAGCGCGACAATTCCAGTGATGTGCATAACCCCTTTTGGTTTTTAAAATGTACATGTCGTTTTTTGCGTCTATGCCCCTTATATACAGGGTGTCCAGAAACTCTCCTGACAAACGAAGACCGGAGATTCCTCAGATAATTTTAAGACAATTTAACCCAATTCACTCTAGTCCGAAAGTGCTTCCTAAGGGAGCTAGAGCTCTTTGAAGATGGCGCCTTGTAATTAGTTTTTTTTTAATATCTCCCGAACGCTTCTATTTAGAAAAACAAAAACTGGTATGCTTATTTATCCTCCAGAGATGAATCGATTCCATCAATTGCGAATTTCTAGTACCGGTCATAGGCGTTCGTTTTGGGTAGGTAAACGGTTATTTTAACGCATAACTTTTTTGTCTTTAACTTTTAAGCATTTGTGACACAAGATTATTAAATTTTCAGGTATTCTAGTACTAAAAGGTACTCTTACTTTAACTCGGTAGGATACACCGTTTTCTAGAAAAATCGATTTGAAAATTTTTCGTTTTTTCGTCATTTCATCTTTCGTCATTTCAACTTCGCGAATTGACAACAATTTCACAATTAAAAACGTAGGTTTTATTTCTGTTGGCAGTTCAGAGCGAACTAGTGCAATAAATAATAAATTGAATTTTAATGACGAAAAAACGAAAAATTTTCAAATCGATTTTTCTAGAAAACGGTGTATCCTACCGACTTAAAGTAAGAGTACCTTTTAGTACTAGAATACCTGAAAATTTAATAATCTAGTGTCACAAATGCTTAAAAGTTAAAGACAAAAAAGTTATGCGTTAAAAAAAACCGTTTACCTACCCAAAACGGACGCTTATGACCTTAGGAAGCATTTTCGGACTAGGGTGAATTGGGTTAAATTGTCATAAAATTATCTGAGGAATCTCCGGTCTTCGTTTGTCAGGAGAGTTTCTGGACACCCTGTATACAACATATTCATATACCATTTTCAGCTCTTTAAATTTAATATGAGATATTTTTGGGGATAAAAACATCGCCATGACGCAGGCATTGTTAATTTCAATGTATTCAGAGCCGTGTATTTACTAACTACTGTTAGAAAATACTTCGATTTAGTTTTATTTCAACATAATATTAAATCTTCAAATTTGCATACAAAGAGTCAAAATTTATGAATTGTTTACTATCTCTCATATGTGGACAAGTATTATTTAATTTATATGTTAGCTGTGTTAGAAAGCATGAACTATTTATTGGTATATCTGATTAGATATTCAATTTGAATATTAGGCTTGCTAAGATATCTCGAAACTTAGGTTTAATATTAGACAAGAGTTCAAATCATTTGGTGTAGATGTTTATAAGTTCTCGTTATATTTGTTTCATTTTTTGACATCATTCCATATTTCTCATTGTATGTTATATGAAATATGCATCTACACCATTAGAATATATTTTTTTTCGTTCCTACCTTCCTGAAGTACAAATAAGTTTTGTTATATTTTCAGATTAACAAGAAAATGGGCGTGCTTAAAACGACACGGCAGAAGTGAAAACTTCATCAAGGCGAGGTTAATAATACCAAATACAACTTTTTTTTTCGTTCTATATTACATTAAGGTCATCTTGCATCGACGAATTCAGTCGCTGAGATTTAGTGTGCTTCTTTTGACGATATTTCTTCACGCGCGCATTAGACAATTCCCTTTTTCGTTTTAATTTATCATCGATTTGATTTTCTTCATCCATCCTGTGTAACAGAAAAGAATTAAATGCTTATAAATTCGTATATAAGCAATTAAAGCAATGCTCTATTCTCAACGTTTCTGTTTTGCATTGGTATACAAATTATAGTAAATGCGTGTGGACGTTTTTTAACACCCGGAATATACTGATCAGTTTCCGAGTCATCCATATCATTTTAATAAACCTGCTAAAACTTACCTGAGCGCAAAATATTATATTATATTATTATAGAGATAATGTCTCATACACACAACAAATTTTTTGGTTAACCGTCCGCGAAGTTACCAATTAGCGAACGCAACACAGTCCGCGAAATACAATTTCGCGGCCGTTGCTATGGTAGCGGCCGCGATATATAATCGCGTGGGTGTACGGACAACTTTAAAGGGTCGGTTCGGACGCATGTATATATATATATATATATAAATAGACAATATGAATACTCGCTTACGAGCCCCGCGCTGGTCTGATGCTAACGTGCCGGCTTCTCGCCCGTGCGGCTCGGGATCGAATCTGCTCGGGGACATGAATTTATTTATTCATTTAAATTTCAATTTAATTGGAATTAAATACCTCTATATGATATATTTCTCTCGTTCCCTTAGTCGACTCGGGCCGATTTTACCCGAACGAGCGTTACATAGTCGAGTGTGACGGCTCAGTCTTGTTCAGTGCCCACAATCAACGCAACGCGTCCAAAGAAGTTTACACTTCAATAATATGTAATTGTATAGAACCATGAAATAACATACAACATTTATTTTTGCATAATCTTATCAATTTAATATTTTAGACTCTCTCATCGAAAGCGGTCGTTTAATATGATAGCATATCCACTACGCAAAAGTAAATTTGAATCCAGACATTTCGACACATGAAACGGAAACGTTCTTTAATTACCGATTTACATAACAAATATTTAAATTCTCTACCGAAATGAATTTTTTTTATCCACACGAAAAAAGTTAATTCCTGAATTTCCATAATATCAGATTTATATGTTTTTTCAGGAGGATTTCACGCGGTATTCTCTTGTTCTGGGAATCGTATTTTATGTCTCTTCCTTTCTCCAATTTTCGCAGATTGTATCCACGTCTCGGTTTATGAGCCGCACTAAACTTCGCTCAACCATAATATCCCCGAATTAGTTGATATTTGTTCTTGTGTAGCAAGCCGCGGGAAAGTATTGTTTCAGGCTTGTTTTATTTTCAAGAAATCTTGACATTTTCCATTAAATAATTTTTTGCAAGTGTTAAAAGAAACTGTGAAAATATTATAAATTTTAATACCACTTGCGAAGTATAACATCTTCGCAATATCTGGAAATATTATAATTTGGTGGTCTCATTTGTACCAGTAGTAATGCTTTTTATCATAAGCCCATATCTACCTGACATTTTGGCTTTTATGTACCATCACCCAGAAAGATATTTATACTCCCACATATAAGCAGCTATCGGTGATTCTGTGATATCGCTGTACATATAGAGGAGCGTTATTTGGCGCAATAATGGTACAATAATGTGGTTACACTTAAATGTATTACCCTTGTTATTGATACTATATTTATACATCTTACTGCCGAACCCCTCTGGTGGCTACTGTCCCGACCTAACCTTCAGTTGCATATCTATAGCATACATAATCAAATGTATTGCGAAGGTAGTCTGAAATGTTTTGAGTTTCAACATGAAGATGGCGTTACTTGTCAAAAGCATTGTAATTTAATTGCGTATGTATTGAGAGGGGCATGTCAAAATTTCAGCCACTTTGGACGCTCAGTTGTTGTTATTTGACAGTCGCTTTGTCAGTCTTTTTTAAAAATGTAAAAAACCGAATATCGTGCCATGATTAAGTTCTTAGATTTGAAAGGCAATAGGCTCACACAAATTAAAACTGAGTTGGACGCAGTTTACGAGAACTCAATCCCATCTTTTTCAACCGTGAAAGGATGAGCAGCTGAGTTCAAGCGTGATCGTACCAGCTTCACTGACGATGAGCGTTCGGAACGGCCAAAAACTGCGACCACCACCGATAACATCGAAAATGTACACCAAATGGCACTGGACTACTGTCGAATTAAGGTTAGAGAGAAAGTAGGGGGGCTATCCACAATATCGAAAGAGCTCGTTTGTCATATAGTGACTGAAGAACTGGGCATGCGTTGGATGTCACGCTTGTTCGCTTTAGAAATATGTGTAAAAAAGTAATACTTAAAATGCATTGCGTTATAATGTAGTAACTAAACTTATTTTGCTGGTAAAGAAAGTGACAAATAATAACCGCACAACTTGGTCAAGTCAAACTTCAAAAAAAGGAAATTATCTATCGACGCTTGTCAAATATTTCCTGCTGAAATCTTGTCCAATGTGATATAATACATTGATGTTCTTGGACTAAAAATATGTGATTTTATTATTCCATTTAGTAGCCTATTCGCAACCATTTAATTGGATGTATAGGTCATTAAAATCCTGCAATGAATATGGGAGTTATAAAATCGCTTTTCTTTGGAGACAGTCGACATACCGGATGAGTCATTAGTAGCCGCTTCTTCGATTGCTCTCTTGTGTTATTAATAAAAGCAAAACAATTAGGGGAAAATTGGTGGTTGCTTGGGGCGCATATTCAAAAAAATACTTTAAGCTCTGACGCACTTCCGGTTTCACCGGACATGCATGGAACTTAATCTTTTTAGATAACTCACCCTATATATTTTTGGATTTTCTAGTACTGCTTTAAATTACCAATTCAACTGTTTTCCCTTTTTCAAAATTGAGCCAATAGTTTTTGAGTTATTATTTTTTTGTGAAAATATTTGACCAAAACACCTGTTCAGAAAAGAAACATTTTCTCATTGTTTTTAAAAGTAAAAACATTAAATTTGGCCGTGCTTGTAGCCAAGAAAATTCTGCATCATTTGGTATAAGTTGCACTAGACAATACCTCAATTTAAATGGAACACAAGGTATTTTATTGTGGCATTTTGTTCCCTTTTTTATTCTCTTTGCTACCGGAACTACGTCGCACTAAGATAAAAGACTAAATTAAGGTAAAGAAACGGAGAATCACAATAGGAGTTGATTAAATGTGGAAATCGCAGGGCCGAGCTAACTCTGTCGCAGACGGCGTGACGGTTCAGAAAAACTAAAACACCTAAAAGTAGAGCGTCGGTCGGCAACGACGCTAGCGACGTTGTCCGGGCACCAGGACACTGTGTTACCTTACGATAACCTACCTGCGCCCCCTATGAGCTACCACTGGCTGTGTCCCTCCAGCGGGTTTCCTATTGATCACCCTGTATATGAAGAAGCACCCTACCTTATGTACGTGCTTGTCACAATATTATATGAGTTATGTAGAGGTAAAATAAAAGAAAAGATATTACGGAAAGTAGCAAGATTTAATTAAATAGAAATGATGACTAAGTTATTTTTTTTAAAATTTTAAATATAAAAGTTGGTTGTGTTATATATTTTTTTTAAAAAAAAAAGAGAAGAAGTTAAAGTATAACAGAATAATTCCAGTGACACAAAGCGGTCTGAACAGTTTAAATGGAAAAAGATTAGCACACGTTGAATGAAATTGATTTACACAAAAAAAAAAGAAATGAAAACTAGACAGTTTGATAAATTTTGTACACAAAGCGTTAGGTAATAATAATGAATTATAAAAGGAAAAAAAACAAGTCTTAATACTAGATCATAATCTCTGCTTTTCAGCAGTAGATGGTTGGTAGCAGAAACGTTTCATTACCTCACATAATAAAATACAAGTAATTTCATGAAAACGCCACTACGGCAATGTTAATACATAATGTAACTCATTATATACACAAGAAAATTAATATCGACCAGTACACAAGACTTAGTCTAATAAAGTGAAAAATTCGTTAAATACCTAACACAGGGTTTGATTACATGTACATGATTAATCTAAAAGAAGGTTACTTATTAACAAATGTCAAATAATTAAAGATAAAATTAGAAAGGAAATTTTATAATATACAAATTACACTGAGCTTCCCGAACAAGAATTTGCTCTTACAGAAATGACTTTAACTAGCTCAGGAAAATTTAAATGAACAACGTGAAAGACAAATTTTCTAACTTACGGCAAAAAAAAAACGTGCAAAAAAAATTAATATCAAAATTAGATTAAAATTCAACACATCAAAGAGACATACAATTATTCTAAAGGTATGAAAATACTAGAAATATTACTAATTTAAATACTGTCTCCCCAAAAGTGATAGGGATACGATAATGAATGTACTAAAATAAGTTTTTAATTAAATATTCGACTCAACAAAGAGTTACATAATTACGGTAATGACATAACCAAAATTTTAATTAAACTGAATATTACATAAAAATAACAAGAAAGATAACGGTAATTTAATTAGGAATAATATGTGACCTTGCAGTAACCTAAGTGGTGCGATACTTATTAAAGCCACTCAAAATTCTTAGGTCAAATTTAGGTGAGATAAAGTCCTGCACTCTGGCATAAAATCGTCGAAAATCAGTCGTAAATTAAGATGTAAAATTACAACATTAGTTGCACTTATCTGACAAAATGGACGTCGGATGGCCGCAACGATAAACAAAATGGCGTAGGCCCCCTTGATGAAAATTCCACTTCAACAGGCGGGAAGGATGTAGAGATGCAACTACTGCGACAACGTTAGAAACCACCGCGCTCTTCAGCGATAATGCGGGGTGATAAAGCCAGAAATATGGCTACTGTGGGCTTTTGTGCCCGTCAAAAGAATCCTATCGGCTACTGAGGGCTTTTGTGCCCGTCATAAGAATCCTATTAAATTAGAGAAGAAAAGAAAACCAAAATAAAATCCCGAAAATTTACACAAAGTTTCAAACACTTACCCCAAAATGATAATGGAGATCCCGCGATAAACGACTTCACAAGTCACACAAGCGTGCAAAATTCAAATTAAGAAGACCAGCACGTGGCCATGCGTGAATTTTATGTAACGGTATATCGATAGAAACTCACGAAAAATAACCAAAATTAAGGTAACGGTAATTACTGCTTACTCCAATTTAAGCCGCATTCGCGAAAATATCTACATAGATAATGTACCTAAGTACTAAAGGAAGATAAGCAATTTGCACACCATGTTCTTACACAAGAACCGACTATAAAGTGAAGTGAAAACGGGAATCTTCTTCCATATCTCATGCGCGCCAGGTACGCAAAAGTAACAAGCACGGAAATATCACTGAACGAAAGGCGGGAGATTTCAAATACACATAATAGGCACAAATCTAAATTGACAATAAAGGGAGTCGACATCGTGACTTAAATATAATTAAAGGCAACCCTACACATAACTTAGACGAAAAGAAAATAAGCGAAATACTCAACAATTGTACGTAGAAAATATAAAGTCGGCAGTACGAAAGGGAGTTCACATGCTAAACGGTTGGCAAACGTGACGCAGACGGTCACCTGAGCGACATAACCAAAAGTTTGACGGATAGCAACAAAACAAAACCTCAGAAGTATATATACAATTTATTACGGAAGGAAAACAGATACTGCAGGTAACTATTGAAATATGCAAGCTCTAATCAAAACGCTGCAAGAAGACGGTTAAGAGAACCGATCAAAACTTATGTTTCAGAGTATTAGCGACCCTTAACCTCCACTGGGAGTTCCAAGGAAGAATTACAGAAGTTTTCTAATACTTAGAATAACGATGATAGGACAACAAGCGATCTGCAAACAATTAATAGTATGCTCACTATTCCAAGCATTTCCCTATTTTAATACTTCTTACATTTTTAGTGAGATAACTGCGAAGGAAAAATAATAATCGGACATGCTCGAGAGACTGTGTTTGGAAATACGCATAAACACGTGAAACAGTAAACACAACGGCCTGACTGTCGTCTCGGAGCATTTCAAGCCACAAATAAATGCACTTTGTAGAGTTCGGAGGCAACAAATAAGTAGATATTGAAAAAGCTTAAACAGGGCGTAAAAAGTAACTGCAAATGCAGAAAATACGAAACTACAGGTAGGGTAAAATAAGCTAGAGATAAGATAATTAGAATTAGTTCACCAGATACAGAGTTTCCTTCACATAAAGAGTGTATTTGCTCGATAATACATATTACATATCGATCAATCTCACGGTTCGCGACCTAGGGCTCTAAGAGTACAATAGTCGAGTTAGCACACACACATAGATATACGGCAGACGGTCTTTCCAACCGGTGAATCAAACGATGTACAAGGTTCGCCCAAAAGTCTCGAGCTTATACAAAATCTACGTACTTAGACAAAGACACATAATCTTTCGAGAACTAAAAACAAAAGTAAATTCTACAGCGTAACATCTTTTATTTTTGTTAACAATGTCCTATACCTATCTTTTGTAATTTCTGAGATAATCACTATAGAAGCAATCAGCGGTCAAATAAAGAGCCACGAGGGCTGTGATATGCACCCAAATATTCGTCCAATAAATGCCGGAATGCGGCCGACTGCCTGAGTCAACTGTTAAAGAAAGTCGTTAAACATTTATGTCAAATTTATAAAAACATCGCTAATAGTTATCATCAAAATGAATTATTCTTATGAAGAGTTAATAGCTATGATTCACGTTTTCGGTGAATCAGAGAGAAACTCTTTGCTAGCATCCAGACTTTATGCCCAGCGATCCCTGATAGAAGTCAAGCGAAGCCAGAAACCGTCGAAAGTATAAAGGATTAAATATGAACAATAGAGCAGACTAATAACTGGTGAGAATAATAAGTTGATGGTACTTGCGTGGGTCGTCACCCCCCATACTAGTATTACGAAAATTAATCGTCACTTAGATTTAACTCAAGTTTGAAAATCAAGAATAATTAAGAATATGTAATTCATCGGTAGCATATTCATACACAGGGTTAGATGAAAGAAATTTTCCGAATCCCCAACATTTTTTGTCAATAGGCAGCAGGTAAATTAGCCTTCAATTTTTTGTTGTTTACCGACGACGCTACCTTTTATTAAAACGGATAAATTAATCGTCATAATTTTCGTTATTATAACACATAAAAACCCTCTCCGCAAACTTTCAAATTCGTTGGTCATTAAATATGTGGGAAGGAATAATAAGTAGTTACATAATTGGACCTTACTTCTTTGATGAAAATGTTAATGGAGAAGAGTATCTTCGTTTTCTACGGACGGATTTCAACACTTTTTGAAGACATGAACATTAAAATCAGACAAGCATTTACAAGAATATGTCGAAACCTTTTACACAACGTTAGTACTTCTTTGGAAAACAGAACACCTTACGTAAATTGCACAAAGTTGTGGTTATACTGAATATATTCTTCAATGAAATTGTTTTTTCTTTCTTTTGATTGTTGTTACGTTGCTCAATAGTTCTAGGTTACTTAAATTGCGTTATTTGGTTGTTAATTTTCTTTCTATCAAAGTTTTAGGACATCAATTTATAATTTTGAAAAACTACAGCCATCTCTTAAGAAGAGTTTCAACAATGAAAGAAGACGAGCAATTAAGCAAATTAAATTGAAGAGAGCAGCACTTTTTAATGCACCTTTTAGTGAAGCGGCATCTTGAATTATGCCAGTAAACACAATCTTTATTTTATTTCGTTGTTAACCAACAGTGTAAAAAATGAACATCTGGACATTGCCGGAATTAAAAAACTGAAATCAGATGTTCTTCATTCTGTAAAATTATTACTTTTGGGATACTTGGATTTAACCTTTACTTTGTTTGACAGTTAACTAAGCCTTGCATAGGTTGAACGAATATTTGGGTGCATAGAACAACAGCGTTGGTAGTGCCTTACTTGACCGCTAACTGCTCCTATAGTGATTATTTCAGAAATTACAAAAGATAGGTATAGGACATTTTAACAAAAACAACAGCGCTGGTAGTGCCTTATTTAACCGCTAACTGCTCCTATAGTGATTATCTCAGAAATTACAAAAGATAGGTATAGGACATTTTAACAAAAATAAAAGGGAATAAAAAAGCAACAAAATACCTCAATAAAATACAGGATGTTCTATTTAAATAAAATAAATTTTTGGTATATGAAAATTTCGGAAAGTAGGCTTTGAAAAAACAAAGTTGTTTGAGGTATTGTCTAGTGCAACTTATACCAAATGATGCAGAATTTTCTTGGCTACAAGCACCGCTGAAATTAATATTTTTGTTTTTAAAAATAATGAGAAAATGATTTTTTTTCTGAACACGTCTTTTGGTCAAATATTTTCAAAAAAAAATAATAACCCAAAAACTATTGGCTCAATTTCGAAAAAGAAAAAACCGTTGAATAGGCAATTTAATCTAGTACTAGAAAATTCAAAAATATATAGGGGTGAGCCTTTACAAAAATTAAGTTCCGTGAATTTCCGGTGAAACCGGAAGTGCGTCAGAGCTTAGAGTATTTTTAGAATATGCGCCACAATCAACTAAGAATCTTCCACTGATTGTTTTTTGTTTTATTTAAATACAAAAGACCAATCGAATACGCGGCTACTAATGACTCACCCTGTATATATGAAAAAATATCTTACTACCAGTATGGCAGAATTATGGTGTTAAAAAATTATCAACAAATGCTATCTTCAGCTCATGATGTTTCGGTTTTGATTAAAACCTTCATCAGACCTTTTATAATTTCCAAAGATATATTAATGGGTGATACCTAAAAAAATTAAAACAAATATCATCAGTTCACACTGAATTTTTATCTAAAATTTATTTATATATACTTCATAGTTAATTATATCACTTAGTATTTTAAATCAAGAATGATAAATATGTCAAATAATGTCAAACGTTCAAAATAACTACAAGTAACCAACTCGTTGAAAGTAGAAAGACGTCATAATTTTATATGACGTAAGTCGACTACTATGTAAATTAGACTATACATCATTTTAATTCTGTTCAAATAGTTTATATACACACCAAACTTAGAAACTCGTAATACAACTTGCATAACGTAAGTCATATTTCTAATGATACTACACATAGTACGTAATTAAAACATTGAATATCCCACTGGGAAACGTCTACTATTAGACGTTAAGTTTTTGGGTTAAAAGCTAATACTTTACCTTTATATACATAACCGTGTGTACGGTAAAATTGTACCAAACTACAAATGGCAACATTTATCTCAATAAGTTATACAAATTTAAAATTATGTTCTGTACCGATGAAACACTAGAAATGCATTTCGACATGAACCTTTTAATATCATAAAAACATACTTTACTAGGGCAATATATTTTGGTTTATTGAACGAAACAAAATAGTATTTTTTTAAAGCGAGGTTGCGACTTCGAATATAAATATTGTGGTTTAAATTAAGTCTACACACCTATAATTAATTAAATAAAGAATATTTTAATAAGAAGACTATAAATATATTGAAAATTATCCCTTTTATCGTATCTCTTATAATGTTGTGTATTTCAAAATATAGATTACTAGAAAAAAATTTCCACAAATATCCTCATTAAATATTATTAGTTTTCAAAGCTATTTCAGTGCTAGAGCTTACTTAGCGAATGGCTAACGGCGCAGAATTTACTATTTGCGAACAATAGGCTAATACAGTGGCATATTACTGAGAATGAGAAAACTCACGCAATTGAATATATGTACGCTGAACAAATCAGCAAATAGGCCTTCACAACGAGAAAGGAATTAACATAATGATCGACAGATAAACGATCATAAAAGGTATTGCAGTGTATTACCACTTAGAAACTGGCTAAGTATTGTAAAGAAATCATCAATAAATTTGGTACAATAGTGCTAAAACAATGAATACTGATCACTGCTAAATTACTAATCAGAGTGTTAGGTCGAGCGGATATCATGAACAATTTGATAATCCACATCTTAGACTACGATATTTCAAAAGAAAATATCAAAGATCAAGATTCCATAAATCAGGAAAAAAACCTGGTCGAAGCTGGAAAGATAACATGCAAAGATTTAAAAATGGATTGATGGTCAATAGTGTACTAAAATACATAATCATTTGATATTAACCTGCCAGGCATCGCCGTTTTACGTTTTTTAAATTTACATATTTTGTAATTTTAGAATCTCAAATTTGGGTTAGCGATGCAAAAGGCATAAATTTATAATGCTAAAGCCAGTTTTTGTATTAATTTTTTTTTAAAATTATGTGTTTTAGAAATAACCACAAAAATGCATGAATTTGATTAATGTCTACTAACTAAGGCTGGTACAAGAAAAAAACATCCTCTACGCGCCAGCTGCACATTTGATGTACGATATAAAAAAAATCAAATTTATGTAATTATTTTTGAAATTAAAAACATTGAATAGTAAACATTGTCACACACATTTCACACGAGGTTTTTCGAAGCTATCGCGTTGTCTATCCCCACTTTATGGTATCTCTACCGGTCCTAGCGAATATGAAAATCTATCGGAATCGGTCGGCTATTGCAGACTTAAATCCGAGTGACAGTTTGTAATTAAAAAGAAATGTCATATATACCTCTAATACTCGAGTGTGTAATAATATACCAGTTATGGGCAAGCGAAAATTGACTTATTATAAAACATCAACAAAACAAAGAAGTAACCATGCAAATCGTATGAAAATTCAAAATACGCGGTAAGTAATTTTTAGTCTACAATTTTATTTACATTACTTTGGTATTTGTTAATTGCATTTAGTTTAACTAAGTACATAATCAATATGCGAGTAGATTTCAGAATTTAAATATTTGACGATTCATTTTATGTAAATATTAAAATTTTCAACCCACGACAAAATCTGTGAATAAAACCGAAGATCTGTGATCGAACCCGAATATCGTCTAGCTCCACCGACTCAGACCCCCTTGCGTCTACCCGTCCCGCTAGTAATATAAGTTGCATATAATTTTCTATTTGTTGGTAAACGTTCCTCTTAACGGTAAAAATAAAGTCTTGAATATCTTTAGAGTTGTTATTATTATACAAACAAAACGTTTCTAAACAAATTTATAAGAACTGTAGGAAAACTCATCGACAAACTGTTGATCTATCAATTAATTAAAGTGTATTGTTTGTTTATTATCGCCAGCATTTCTTGTTAAAGAAGAGACAATTCAATTACGCTAATATTACAATATAATCTGATAAAACTGTAGACAAAAAAACTAAATTTACTGCGTTCGAATTGTTTCCCTAAATAAAAGAAAAAGTTATGTAATTCAATTACTTTGTTGTCGGCAGACATCTGACAAAAAATGGTTCGATTTCTCCTGATACCTTCTTTTATTCCTTGTTCTAAGTCGTATAAAGGCGAAGATATCGTGGCCCTTTCTCATTTATATGACATCCATTTCTGTAATTGGGAAAT
The DNA here is from genome assembly GCA_963170755.1 of Amphimallon solstitiale. Lineage (NCBI taxonomy): Eukaryota > Metazoa > Arthropoda > Insecta > Coleoptera > Scarabaeidae > Amphimallon > Amphimallon solstitiale. The sequence continues at coordinate 40,423,367 of OY720676.1, read as the reverse complement.
TTAAAGAAAAGTGGAAAGAAATATGCATCTGTCGTGGAGCCGCAATATAAGTCAATCAAATTATCTATCGAAAATATCATTTATTTCGGGTTATATTTAACCTCGTGTACTGACACATTTTGTTGTATTGAATATGTACAACAAAAATATTTTTCTACTTTAAATACAAATATATAAGATCATTAAAAAACCGCGTCGGTTTTGATATATCGAATTATGGCTTTTATTATTTCAAAATACATTAACGAAATACATAAACATTTTCATCACACATGCATCTGTCGTGGAGCCGCAATATAAGTCAATCAAATTATCTATCGAAAATATCATTTATTTGGACTTATATTTAACCGCGTATACCGACACATTTTATTGTATAGAATATGTACATAAAACAAAAATATTTTTCTACTTTAAATACACATATATAAGATCATTCAAAAACCGCGTCAACCGCGTCGGTTTTGGTATATCGAATTATGACTTTTATTATTTCAAAATGCATTAACAAAATTCATAAACATTTTCATTACACCTTCCCAATTCAGGTATGGAAAATGATGTCGTCTATATGACCTCCTCTACTGCGCTGGCAAGCAAGAACTCTGTCCGTGAAATTCGCTATTACTACCCGACAAGTTTCCACTTGGATTTCGCCGACAACCCAGCGGATTTCCTCCTTCAAATTACGAATATTTCGGAGTTTATTGACATACAGCCAAGATTTAAGAGTATCCCAAAGAAAAGAAGTCACATGATCTTGGTGGGCATTGATGGTCAGCACTAAGCAAAATGAGGTTATCCGAGAAAGGCTTATGGAGCAACTGAATTGTTTCACGTGAAGCGTGCCAGGTGGCACTATCTTGATGAAACCACAACTTTTGAACGTCCATTCCATTAAAGGAAGAAGATTCTAGATCCTAGCCCAATTCTTGGGAACGGCTAAGAACCGATTTCATGTTTTGCTCAGATCGACCAGAACGATGACGTCCAAGGCTTTTAATATTCACAGTAGAACACGTTTTTTCATAAGTCTGCGAACTGTTGATTCATTCGCAGCTTCATTATGCCATAAAATCGCACGAAAGTCGCCTGACATTTGCTGCATAACTTTCTCCATTCTGATAAAACGTTTTCACACTTAGCGCACGTTGCGCAAAAGTAAACTGCTCCATGGCTAGATACAGACTGTGGCAACAATCAGAATGTTTATGGGTATGGAAACAATACAAAACAGTGTCGCCAACTGACTATCAAAAATCTACCAAGAGATTTAAAACAAGAGCTCTTTTTGAATGACCTTATATTTGCTACTCTGCTTTGTACGTAGGCATCAAGTAGAAAACTTGTACTGGAAGGTACATCACAGAAGTTGAAATCTAATTCTTTATTGTTACTGAGTGTATTAAGAAGTTTTGGTAAACCGGAGACAGTTACTAAATTTTACATTTCTTTGAAAAACAATCTCACCTTTTGTAAATGTATTAGTAATTTCACCAAGGTATATCTATAAAATGGTAATAAAACCTCTTCAAGTGTATACTTGAAATACCCGCGAAATTCGAAAAATATTGTTAGGGATACTTTCAGTTCTTTTTCCCCCGTTAATAATTAATGTTTTTGAATAAAAAAAAATAGATTACGCGAATGGAATTAAGTTTTGTAATAGTATAATACTAAAGAAAACCAACTTCAATTTATACATTTTTCAAATTATTTATTTCAAGGCAGTCCAAGCTAATTTAAGGAAATCTAGGGAAATTTTAACAATAAATCTGGGGAAATAGAAAAAATATCTTGCAACCCTGAGGCATAGAGCAGTTCTCTGGGGGACATCGTGCGTTCGTTGTAGAGAAGTTCTTTAGAAATTTAGAATCTGTCACTATGATGCAGAGATTATTTCGTAGACAATTCAATCTTCCTCGACGTGGCGCAGTTTCTAGCCGTATCACCATTAAATTATGGATGCAGAATCTTCGTGAGAGTGGTTCTTCATGAAAACACAAGCCGCCAGGTCGTGTTTGTCCAGTTTGGACTGCTGCAAATATTGCGACAAACGACACAGCGTCGCGTTACAAATTTCAAGTCGAATTGTATATCGAATTTTGCATAAAGACCTTAATTTTCACCCATACAAAATGGTTGTCCTTCAACAGGTGAGTAATGAGGATTTATGTAAACGTGTCAGTTGTGCCGAAAAATTTCATAAAAATGTAGCAGAGCAACATGTGGAGAATCATCTACTCATGTCAGATGAGGCACGTTGCGAATTATCTGGAGGCACCTGAAAACCCAAAGAAAGTTCACCAGCACCCCTTCATAGTCAAAGAGTAACTGTTTGGTGTGGCGTAGCATTATTTGCAATAGTGGGCCCTTACTTTTTTCAAAACAATGATGTCCATGCTGTAACGGTTACTTCAGACCGCTACGTACACATCTTACGTGATTTCCTGGAGCCCCAATTGCGTCAATTGGGGATTGATCGCAACACTGTATGGTTCCAGCAAGATGGTGCAATATCGCACACGCCGAGGACAACAGTGGCCGCATTCAGCAGACACAACAGTTGCGCAACTGTCCAGTAATCGGATTCAGATGGTGTATGCTCACTCTGAACATGTTGCGGAGCAGTCGCCATTTTTGAGAATGGAAAAATTCTATGCTCACTTAATGAGCGTATTCTGTACGCATGCCATGCCATGCCATTAACGCTTTCCAACACCAACGTAACATAGAATTTTGAAGAAAGTTACTAGAAAAGTAAGATAAGCAAATTAAAGGTAATGTGCAGAAATAAATGTATTATAATATTGGAGTTGTTCCGTCGTACGATGGTGTCGTCATAAATTATTAATCATATATTGTTATTATTATTAATTTAATTATTATTAAGTTTCTATTTGTCACACTGCATATCATATATTCGTGTTCCTAGTTGACCTAATTGACCATATATATACCTGCGCGAGAAGGTACATTTGCGATGATTTCTTGTCGGCTATTTATGACCGCACGTAAATATAATTATAACTAAGAATTTTGGAAGAACACTGCTTTTAAGTTTACGATCATTTGTCAAAAGAAGCAGGGTATTTGCCTATTATTTAGTACCAAAAGGTTTTTCCGTTCATAAACATTGCCTGTAATTTGCTTCCTTTGACAAAGAGACAGCATCTTTCACTTTTATGGCACATAATTTAAGATAAATTACAAAGACAGACGGTTATCAGGAATTTCCGTTAGAACCTTGCAAATCGATACATTATCATTAATAAAAGATATGTTTAGGTGACGTCAACAAATAGGGTGATCTACCAATAGCATTTCGTTTGGTGGGAGTAACTCATATTTTCAAGTTATTCTTACTGTTAACAAACAGACAGTACAATACAAGATGTAACATCAAACAGTCGCTTCAAGACTTAAATCAACATTTCATTTCAAGATTTCATATCAAACAGTTTGTGTTTAAAACAAAATTTAAGTAGTTCAATTCCTGATTGTAAAACAAGACAATTCGTATCAATATACGAAAAAATCGTTACAAGCAATTCGAATTAATTAAACAAACTCGTCAATTTAAGGAGTAGTTAAAATAAATAGTTAGTGCTACAGTGCTGCAGTTTTATTGAATCAACGAAGCCTTTGGTCCTTCGATTAACATTTGAGAAAACTAGCGTGGGGTCGCCTCTACAGTTCATCATCAAATACATTGGCTTCACGCAAAGCCAACAGGAGCTAACCTTTTTTTTTATTAGCGTTAGAAAAAACTCGGCCCTATACTAAAAATTACGCCACAACTTAATGCAGAAAAACAATTTGTTATTGTTTTTTATTCAGTTTAATCTGTATAATTCAAAAGTACCAAATGGATGGTGATCACATACAGGTGAACGGTCCTGTCCAGCGAACACCCAACTGCTGCCAAGTGAACAGTTGCTGCGGAAACGGTTCCCGATCCGTCTGCTGAATGTGACCATGATATAGCGATATAGCGATGTTCCTTTCCTACTCGTGCTCCTGATATAACATTTTGTGATTACTAGTTACTGAATACAAAATTACACTCCAAATTACTAGCTTTTAGCCTAGCATTTAATAGGCTGCAGAGTATTTTTGAATTCCTCGTAATAGTTATTTATTATACAAGGGAAAAAAAATATTAGATTTTGCTCGAGGTAATGTTTATAAAATACCGAGAGCTAAAATCTAATTTTTTTCCCGTGTATAATACAATATTTTTTTCTGTGATGGGAAAAACGACGATTTAATATTGAAAAAAACACGTTAATACTATATATTAAAGTCAGAAAATCAATCGATGTGACATTTGAAGCGACATTACCTGCGTTGCTAAGGAAACCTGTAAAGTATTCAAATATCTGTCAATTTAACCGGGGAAAAAAGTGATATTTTGTTACCCGCCAAGAAAGATAAAATGTCAAACTTTTTTCCCGTCACATAAAAAAAGTAATTTTTAAGCAAGTATACTTTTTAGTAAATGCTCTTCAACTGTTTCCTGGTATACAGTGGTACCTTCATCTGGGTTACGTTGTCTGCAATGCTGCTCTAGAAACTGTTTAACCCTAGAATGCATAAAGTGAGTCTTTCATAAATACAGTTCCACATATTCATAAATAGTTTATATTGAAAACTACTTCCCTACTCCCCTCACAGCCGCCGTTTCAGTAAAAGTAGACCGATCCTACTTGAAGCTGCAACTTCCTCCCTTCCGCGTGTCGTGGTGCAGTAGTGATTAGTCAGTTGTAGCGGTAACTTCTTTTGTCCTTCATTTATGCTCTTTTATTCGTAATATAGTTGTATAGAGATTATGAATAGCTTCTGAATAGAAGGTAAGATTCTATTTGTCATATTTAGAAAATAATATCGCAACATTGCATTTCCTTTTTAGTAAAAAGTTAGATATTCATATGGCTTCCGGTAGCAGTAAAAGATCAGTGAGGTATGGCGACGCTGATTTTGAAAGCACGCTCCTGCGATGGGCAAATGAATCTGATTCAGATGTGTCTAGCTCCGACTGCGATTCAGAAGAGGAAGCCGAGGAATGTGTTCATCCAAACAGGAACGAGGAAATTGAAAATATGGAGGAAGACATTTTATCAGCCAGTGAAGATGAAGCTCTAGAATCAGATGATTAAGATTTAGAAGAAATCATTGAAAATCAGAATTCTCAGGGTATGAAAGGAAAGAATGGGTACGAGTAGAAAATCGATGCTCCAGCTCAGACAAAAATTTCATGTCACAACATTATTCGTTTTACTCCTGGTCCAAAGCAACGCAACAGGATAATATCATTTATTGATGCTTATAATAATGTTATAATGTTTTTCTTACCCGAGAAATCCTAGAAGAAGTTGTTGCTTGTACTAACAAGGAAGCAAAGCGGCAATATTCTGACAAAGGTAAAGAGTGGAAAAATGTGGAAGTTGATGAGATGAACGCATTTCTGGGATTGTTGCTGTTAGCAGGAGTCGAAGAACAATGGGATAGTCCGATAAGGGAATTGTTTTTGAATAAATGTTCAAATCCGATGTACAGAGCTACAATGACAGTAAATCGCTTTGTGAACATAAGACGGTTATATTAGATTTGATGATAAAAGAACGCGTGCCGCTTGTTTGGGAACAGATAAACTTGCACCAATAAGATATATTTGGGACTTATTTATCAAACAATGTAAAACTGTTATGATACCAAAGGCGAACGTGACTATTGATGAACAATTACTGGGATTTCGTGGACGTTGTAGTTTTATACAATATATGCCTAGTAAGCCATGTAAAAACGGCATAAAGTTTTTCTGGCTTTGTGAAAGTGAAACTGGGTACGCTATTGATGGTATTATATGTATTGGAAAGCAACCTGGAGCAGAAGTCCAACGACGTCTTGGATAAACTGTAGTGACTACTCTTATAACTAGTATAAAGAATAGTTCTCGAAATTTAACCTGCGATAACTACTTTACCACTATAGATTTGTTTCAAAATCTGCTAAAAGTCGGTATCACCGCAGTAGGAACACTTCGTAAAGATAAAAAGGAGTTTCCCATAGAGTTCAAAGCTTCGAAAGATCGTCAGGTATCCTCTTCGTTGTTTGGATTCAGTAAAAACTTAACCCTTGTTAGTTATGTGCCCAAAAAAAATAAATCAGTTATATTGCTTAGTACAATGCACCATGACAGCGCTGTGAATGAAGATAGTATAAAGAAAAAACCCGAAATCATCGAATTTTACAATAAAACCAAAGGGGGTGTAGATCATATGGATCAAATGGTTACCAATTATACGTGCAAAAGGCAAACACGGCGGTGGCCATTTGTCGTATTTTCAAACATGTTAGATATCGGTGCAGTAAATGCATTTTTTCTTTATATAACTGAGCATTCATATTTTAAAGCACGAAAAAAACATCGCCGTAGGATTTTTATAAAAAACCTTTCCGAAGTTCTGATATTACCCTATATGACTAGAAGATCTCAAAATCCGTTTTTACATAAAAGAACAGTCGAAGCAATAAAGATCTTCATAGAAATTTCAGTAAAGCAACAAGAGGAGCCACCTACGAAGAAAAGGCGTTGTCATATCTGTCCATCAAAATTAGGAAGAATGAGCAAACAGATTTGTAATAAATGTAAGAACAATGTGTGTAAGGAGCATAGTGTTATGATATGTAGTAGCTGCCATTAAAAATTCTTATTATTTGGAAGAATTATAATAATGTAAACTAAGGGTATTTCATTATTTCAAAAAATATCCATATGGATATCAAATGGTATTTTGTATTTTCATTTTTTGAGTTATTAAATTGTATTTAATGCTACAGAACTGTTTTTCTAAACCAAAACTACTAACTACTAATGAATAATAAAGAAACGCACCAAGAAAAGGGAGCTAAATCCTATTTTCTCGTACTTAATGTATGTGAGTCTCAAAGACTCACTATATGTAAAACAGTAAAAAATTTAGGTCATGCATCTAGGGTTAAAATAGAGACTTGTTAATTTATTAAGAGGTATGTTTGATTATAACATAGCTTTGCGAGGATTTAAACTGAATTTACTGAATTTACAGGCACACTCTAACCATGACTCGATATTTAGAAAATTATATCACCAAATAAATCCTGAATAAGCAAAAAAAAAATATCCATAAAAAGGCAGAGAACATAAAAAAAAAGGAAAAATCAATAAAAGTGAGTTTTGAAAAAAGCAACAAAAAAATTAGGAATAACTACAGTACAAATGGCTTCTTTTTACAAGATTCGAAGAGATTTCAAACAGTACGTTGCTGTCTTTAAAATATGCGCAGAATCCGGACTTTAGTGAGATTGAAAGTGCATAAAATCTAAAATAATAAAAATTTTAATATCACAACAATGTTGTGAGTAATGTTTAAGATCCACGTGAAATATCTGCAGAGAGCGCAATGTAATAACTCTTCGTGTATTCATAGAGCAATATGAGTAAGTAGATGCATACGTTACATACATATCTTTGTAGGTCTCTTTTCTTATGGCGAAGAATATGAACGTGTTTTGTTTCTGAATACGAAAGTAGAAATGCATCTGGGCACAATTTAAGTAATTCAGTTTTATCGATTTAGTACCAATGTGCGGTACGCTGTCTGAAAATAAGTCTGCATTACATGCTTCAGTTATAATACTTCTCAACATAACGAAGCGTAGAGATATAATCCGTGTTGAAGATTATTGTTCAGCGTTACGATGATTCGGAAAAATATATATAATTGAAGTTGACAATCCTATGAATGTCCCAGAAGTGTTTTCAATCTTTTAAGGAGATTTATATAAACAGCAATATCGTAAAGCGATGAAGAACTGCTTGTTTCGATTTATTCAAGCAAAATGATCAAATATTTGTAGACGTTTTTGTAGTTATTAATAAAAACAGTAACTTAGAAATATATTTTGCACAGAGATACAATAACCATTGCATTTCGTTTCTTTAGCAGTTTTTTCGCTTAAGCCATCGAGTGATTACGCCTTGTTTCATACCACATAAGCCTTTTGTAATAAAATATTTGGTTAAAAGAAGGGTTTATACGACATTCGTTAAAAGAAAAATTAAAAAAAAATAATGTTTTATTAATATTTAAATTAGGTATGACACCTTTCCACAATTCGAAAAGTAATGTGATATTTAAAACAAATTTATTTGGTTTAATGTAAACTTTATTTTTTGACACAAAGCGACTGCTATATTTTAGGTATTGTTATTTCATAAACTTCACCTTTTCATTTTAATAAGAATATTTGTAAAAAGAACATATTAGAAGTAACTCTTCTCGACTAATTTTAATTATGTGTAAGTAAGTCAAGGCAACTCATATTTTTAAATCGTAATTGGGTTTATTTAGATATAATATCTTATAACTTTTCCAATATCGCCCACAAGCAGAAGAAAGTGATTAACTGTAACGCTTAAAAATAGTAGCTTACATGTTCTTCAAGATATTGCGAAAGTTATAGAAGTTTTCAATAACGTATATTTAAATACTTGTGTTGACGGTTTGTTTTTGAACTGACATTATAAATCTATGACGATAAACATTTTTTTGACACAGAGCGACTGCTATATTTTAACTATTGTTATTTCATAAACTTCCAAACTATTCATTTTAATAAAAATATTTATCAAAGGAAAATATTAAAAGTAACTCTTTTCGACTAATTTTAATTATGTGTAAGTAAGTCAAGGCAACTCATATTTTTAAATCGTAATTGGGTTTATTTAGATATAACATATTCGGCAATATCGCCCACAGGCAGAAGAAAGTGATATTTTTAGGTAGTACATTTTAAGGACTTTGCAATGGCATATAAATATGCAAGCCGTTCCATTTAATTTACTTGAGAATTTTTAACTTTTGCTCAGTGGTATGTAATTCTAAAGAACATTGGATTTGTCGAAATAAACATTAATTTCACGTATTGGAAAGATATCTCTACTAATAGATATTTTATTATCAATTGTTATTTGATAGAAACTTTTCAAATGTACAATATTTAACAAGAAAACCGCCATATCTCAGAAACAGTTGAAAATAAACAAATACAAATTGAAGTCATTTTAATCATCTTTTCAAGTGCCAAAATACATAGCATTTCATTAAAAAAACACAAAAATTTGTGTTGGTTTGTCGTTGTGGAACACTCTGTATAAGTTAAAATATTTTTAAATTGTAAAGCTCATGATTATTTACAATTTTTGTATGTAAAATTATTTGCAATCTACATTATTAGATACCTACATACATATTATTTGATATTTTTCTTGTATATTTAGAATTGTTCGTGTGGGCATCATTATAAAGTCTCACCATAAGTAAAAGTGTTAAGAACATTACCATGACTTTTGCGATAACGGCAAAATTTTCATGTAGTATAATAACATCCGTCGACCGGCGGAAATAGATAAAACAAGTACGTCCTTTCGTCATGTCTGTCCAAAAACACTGCCGGACACGGACACGTTACTACGATCGTAAAGATTCCGCCAATCGGCGGAACTCTCAGTGTATACGGGCAAGACCGCTGGCGGACGTTTCGCCACAGCATATAATTAATTAAATTCTAATACAGAAACCAACAAGGTGATCAGTATAAAATTAAGGGTTCTATTTTTTTTATACATTTCCGTAATTATTTGCTTTCTCACTCCAAACGCAATCGAAACACTTATTTAAATTGTAGTCCTTGTCGATCGCAATCGCATAATAACCAAACCAAACTATCGATTTAAAGCCTTGTCAATTTACCGGAACCTAAAAAGGAAAAAAGCTCGAATTCCGTCTTTATGTAGGTAAAGTGAAATGGATATGTCAACACTTAGCCGTCGCCTCGAAGATATTTACAAATTGTATAAAAAGGGAAAATCAATGCTCGCGTTTTTGTATGCAGTGCGGTATTATATGTTTGTATGAAATACGAAGAAACTACAAAGCGAAACCAAAGACTAATGCTTTGAATTCTCCTTGTATTACAAGATCTATAATAACCCAGTACTGTATTGTAGTATACGAGTTTTCGAAACACCACAACGGTAAATAAAAAACATTAAGATAAAAGGACACATCATAACTGACTTGTAATTCATAAAACCGGAAATAAAAACAGAAAGAAACATATCTGTGTTATACTTCTTTCAATAATATAGCGACCAGACTAAAATGATAAGAACTATTAAGTTTATTATAGGCAAGTACCTAAACAAAGAGAAAAGTATGTTTTGAAAGGTTGAAATGCAAAAGTTCAAATGGATCTTTTTTTTTTTTTTTTTTTTTTTTTTTTTTGGCGTCTGCGGGATCAACGCCCATACGCCACAGTGGTAATACATACGTTATTTCTTATGGAAATTATTAGGAGGTGGCTTTTCCACTGGTCAACGAACAGTCTCTTTTAGGATCTTTTGGGGAAGGTAATTCTTATGGCTTTCATATTTTTATTTTCATATCTATTACGGCCTTGATGATGACATCGTATATTGCTATACTGTTGATACGAAGCAGCAGACAGATATTTGTAGGCAAAGGTATGTTCAGGTGTACTAATGCTTTTATGAATTCATCCAGCACAGTTTTTTTATTTTGACAGTTGTAAAAGATGTGATTCAAATCTCCATATTCATGTCCACAAGTACAAACCGGACTGTTTAATAAATTTAATTTATATAGATGGGCTGGGTGCTGTCCGTGTCCAAATTTCAGTCTTGCTATGGTTGATCTATAAAAGCGAGATACATGAATGTTGTCATAGCAGTTTTTAATATTCGTTTCTGGGTGAATGAATGCATATTGAGTCATTTTTCTTAAATAATTATTTTGCCATTGCTCATTCCATTCCTTACGGAACAATTGCTGCTGGAAAACTCTAACTGCATCTTCTTTAGTAAGGCTGCTTCTATATAGGGTTCCACTTTGGCAAGCGTCTTTTGCCAGCTTATCTACCATTTCATTAGGTGTGATCCCGCTGTGACCTTTTACCCAGAACATTTTTATTATGATATGTTGTGATCTCAACTGGTTCAAAATTAATATAATGTCCAGAATAATGGGGTTCATTTGTAAATAAAATTTCTTACTGCTGAGAGCTTGTAACACACTTTTGGCATCAGACATGATTACTAATTTCCTGGTTTTAAGATTAGCGCCGTATCGCAGTGCTTCAAGAATTGCAATCGCTTCAGCTGTGAATATTGATGCCTCCCCGTCAAGTTTGTACATTCTCGAGATGTTGTTCTGCGTATCAAAAAGAGCGCATCCACATCCGTTATTCGTTTTGGATGCGTCAGTAAATATTGTCACAGTGTCCTTGATATTTTCCATTATAGATTGAAATATTTTCATATCATGTACAGGATGTCCAATATATGAGGGGATTATGATGGAGTCTGGATGAATGTATGTTAGGAAATTGTCAATTATGTTGTGGAGGGGAAGGTATAATCGAAGGTCAAGTTCAGAAGTGGATCGTAGATTTTCAGAAAGGATAGGAGACTTCTTTTTCTTCCAATATCTGTGGGTCAAGTCTAGTATCGAAAGGTGATTCATTACTTTTAGGATGGACTTCTCAGGGTTTTGCTTTAGCGAAATGATATATTTCCTTGCTAAGTATTGTCTTCGTAATTGCAAAGGCGGTTCTTGGGCCTCTATCTGAAGAGCAGGAATAGGAGTTGACTTCATAGCTCCAACACATAGACGGAGAGCTTTATTTTGAATATTGTCCAATCTTTTTAAATTTTTATTGCTTGTATTTGCGTATAAAGTGCAGCCATAGTCGAGAGTGGATCGTATGAATGCTTTGTAGATGTTCATTAACATTATATAATCTGCACCCCATCTAATTCTGGATATCATTTTCATTAAATTAAGTGTTTTCTCACATTTTGATGAGAGTTCATTAATGTGTTTTGTCCATACCAATTTCTTGTCTATGTGTAGCCCAAGGTATTTTACATCCTCTTGAACTGGGAAGGTGGTGTTATTGATTTGGACTTGTGCTAACTGGATACTATGACTTCGCGACAAAAACATTATTTTTGTTTTGTTTGGAGACAATTCCAAAGAGTTTTCTAATAACCACCTCTCAAGTTTTTGCATGCACAATGATAGTTGACTTATTACTGTTTCAACATTTTTATTGCCCAAAAAAACACATATGTCATCAGCGTATTGTATCACATTGATGTGGGCGTCCATCTCATAATGTAGGTCACGAGTGTAAATATTAAATAAAATTGGACTCAAACAAGAGCCCTGCAATAAGCCTTGGTTTGATATTCTGGGGCCTCTCAGTTGATTTTCCGTCGTTCGTACAAAGAGTTTTGCATTTCTAAATAAGTTGGTAATATTTCTTGCAGCGCGTCCCGGCAATCCAATACTTCTAAGTTTGCTATCCATTCTATTTATATTGACGCAACCATATGCGTTTTCAATGTCTAAAAAGATGCAGCACATTGTCTCCTTGTTAGTCATACTAATTTGTGCTTCTAATATTAATTTTGTCAGGGCGTCTGTGGTGCTTTTAGATTTTCTGTACCCATACTGATTAGTTGGTAGAATATCCATGCTTTCTAACCACCATTCCAGTCTGTTCTTTATCAAGGTTTCGTATAGCTTCGTAATGCATGAGCTCAATGCAATTGGCCGATATGATTCTATGTTTTTTGGGTTCTTACCAGGTTTTAAGATGGGGACTATTTCTATATTCTTAAGAGTATCTACTGTTACTCCGTTTACCCACATGTCATTATAAATTTGAAGCAGAATTTTCTTAATACTGAGCGGCAAATATTTTAATAATGGGTAGCTAATGTCATCGAGACCTGGCGATGTATTGTTAGTATCTTTCAATATTAAATTTAGTTCATTTATTGTGAACGGTGTTAAAATGAAATGATCATCTTCATGTTCGTTACATCCTGGAACATCTTCAGCTGCATGGTCTGGTGTTAAATTACAAAGGAAAAGTTCGAGTGATTGTTCCTGGATCTTATGGTGATATGATTGCGGTTTGTTGAATGATTTGATTTTCTTCCAAAACTCCTTGATTGGAATTTGGCAATTTAGATTATCACATAAGCCTCTCCAACTTTCTTTTTTCTTTTTCTTAAGAAAACGTTTGGAATACGCCATTGCCTCTTGATATTTAATATAATCATTTATATTGCGACTGATATTAAACTTTTTCAACGCTTCTTTTCTTTTTTTAATGATAATAGTACATTCACTGTCCCACCAAGGAGGTACGTGTCTTCTCATGGGAGAGAATGGTTGTTTTCTTATGAATACGGCGTCAGCGGCCTCGCTAATATATTCGATTAAACATTCCAGTTTTTCTTTTGTACTGATAGGTTTAGGTATATAAGGAATGTTTTTGTTAAGATATTCGTTATATAGAGTTACTTTATCTGCTGTAACTTTCCATCTAGACTTCGGATATACCAAATTGGGTTCTTCGTTTTTATATTTTATATTAATAATTATTGGAAAATGATCTGATGTGAATGTGTCCTCTGCGACCGACCAGTTTGTTTTTTCTATTACTTCATGTGTACAGAGTGTAACATCTATGGCTGACAGACAAGTATCGGGTCTAGATATTTTCGTTGGAGATCCATCATTTAAAAACATACAACCTGCTGCTTCTATAGCTTTCATTAAGATATTTCCAGCATTGTCATTCTTCGAGGAGCCAAGGGTTAAGGAATGAGCGTTGAAATCTCCGCAGATGATGTATGGAGTGGGCAATTGGGAAAATAGGTGTATGTAATCATCGAACGTCATACTACACTGTGGCGCACGGTATAGAGAGAAAATATATAATCCATGTTGTGATAATTTAACCCCGCAAATCATAAGATTACTGTTCGCGCGCTGGATGTCAATTATTTCGTAATCTATGCCTTTATTAATTAGGATGGCTACACCCGCGTAACCATCACTTCTGTCCTGCCTTACTACGTTGTGATATTTGAATTTTTGTACAGTATGAGGTTTGTACCACGTTTCAGATAGACATACAATATGCGGTTTATATTTAATCATGAGACAATCTAAACTAATTCTTTTGGAGACAGCTGATTGTGCATTCCATTGAATAATATTTAATTGATTTATAGACGCCATTAGAAATATAATTAAGAATAGAGGGAGTGATGAATGTGCTTATGAGATATACAAATGTACTGTGCGTGTATATTTACCTACATCAAACTTATCCTTGGGATGAGTCTGTTGCATATTCTTGTGATGATGTGTCAGAGAGTATCTGGTCAACATTGTAACCTGTTCTTAATTTTTTGACTAATCTTTTGATTCTAGATTTTAATGAGTTTGTGTTCGTAGCACCGATGGCTAGTATCAATAATTGCAACAATGCATTCATATCATTAGTAAATAATTGCGCGATTCCTAGCGGATTGTCTTTACCTTTGACTTGCTGTAAAAACAAACAGAATTTTTCATAGTCCATTATTTGATTTCCTTTTTCGAATATTTGTTTGAATTCTAAATAAGAGGCAGTATCATCTTTTATCACTTGTATCATTTCATTATTAACTTTCTTCTTTTTTGATCTCGGTCTGATGAATGTTTCTAGTTCGGGCTTCTTATCTGAGTCCTTTAGGGAACCGGCCTCATCATCATCCACACTATGCGAATCCGTCGACGAAGGGGCCCGGCGTTTTTCTGCTTCAGCTCTGTCAAAGATGGGCAGTTGCTTGAGAGCACTGTTACTTATATCCTCGATCATTGGGAGGTTTATAATTGGTTGTATTTCCACTTGTCCTACCGGCTTTTGTACCTCATGTACTTCCGCGACTGTTGTTTGTACAGTGCCATCAGATTCTTTGAGAGCACTGTTACTTATATCCTCGTTTATTGGGTGATTTATAATTGGTTGTATTTCCACTTGTTTTACCGGATTTTGTACCTCATGTACTTCCGCGACTGTTGTTTGTACAGTCCCTTCAGATTCTTTGTCATAGCTAATATTAGCTTGCGTATTCTGAGCTATCAACTCAGGGCATTTATTGGCGATATGTCCCACTGTTTTACAGTGAAAACATCTCAGTTCATCATTAGTGAAAAAGATGCGAAAGTAATTTTGTTTGTAATGAATTATGGTAGTTTCTGGTAATTTATCGTGTTCTTCCAGAACTATATAAACTTGTCTTCTAAAGCTGAGAACGTGGTTGTATTCCGCCATTGGAACCCCTGCCTTAATAAATGTTATCGCTGAAACTGTTTTGAGACCCAAAGCTTTTAACTGTTTGTCTATAACGTCATGCGGAATGCAAGGTGAAACATTAGAAAGAATGATTCGTTTGGCAGGCGATACAAGGCGACGCGCAGGAACATGTGTGTTATTTAAAATAATTCCCGCATGCTCGTTCATAAATCTATCTACTGTCTCCTTACTTGATAAGTAAATACATATCCTCCCGTTAGAGATACGGGAGGCAAAGTTTATACATTTAGGACCTAGTAATTTTCCTACAGCAATTATATATTCATTTTTTTTTGTATTATCTTTAACATCAAATATTATCGCTTGATCTCTTTCAGGGAAAATGAATTTGTTACCGGTTTCTTTAACAATAGAACTGAATGATTGTTTCATATTGTTTATCTGAGCCATTGATTGGATGCCTCTCGTTACAGAAGCACCCGATTCCTGCGCTGAATTAGAATCTACCTCAGCCATTCTCAACCCGTTTTAAATTTCACCGCCTTACTAAAGTGTGTTAACCGGCCGTGCCTTACCTGGAGCGCACGTCCCACCACACAACTCCCTCCACACGTGAGACACGCGCAGAGGGACCCGACAAATAAAACTACTCTATTAATCTAGTTATACTTATTGTGGTTAATTAATGAAACCTATTATTTATATATATATACTGATTACTTATCTTTACATCACTTGTTGTCATCCACCTTGGTGATCATTGAATAGATGCACTTTGATTAAACAATAGCACTGGAACAACGGTGAATGATTAAACACGTGTTACTCGTTCAACACTCGATGCCCGAAACCTCAAATGGATCTTATTTAGGTATAATTATCTAATATATAAAATTCTCGTGTCACAGTGTTTGTCACAAAACTCCTCCGAAACGGCTTGACCGATTCTTATGAAATTTTGTGTGTATATTCAGCAGGTCTGAGAATAGGACGTAAACTATTTTTCATACCCCTAAGTGATAAGGTTGGTCCACCCCAACCATTTTTTGTTTGTTTTTTGGACAAAATTCTGTATTTTATTTTTTTTATGGTTCGGCATTAAAAAATACATACAATCCTAAATTTACACCCTTCCACCACCAACCCCTATTTTTTAATAGCGATATTAGTACTTTAATAATGTTCTACTCTCGGCGGTCGATAATTGATCAGTTACCACTCGATCAGTTATTCCCGCCAGGCGTCTACACACCGCTTCTCACCCCGTAAACAGCACAGAGTAGGGATAAGAACGAAGCAGGTCTCCTGTCTTTCTCACACAATAAGCTTTCTCTCACTCACTAAAGTTTAGGGCCTAAACCTTTTTCGGCCATTATTATCGATTGTGCGTCGATCGTAGCAGTGACGCTTATACTTATCATTTTACTTTCTCAGTGCAACTCTCATATTAAGTATATTCTCATCAAGGTCAAACGATGTTTGTTTGTGGCTTAGATTTGGGCACACCGTGTTTTTCACACGGACAATTATACGTGGCATGTTCTCGCGTGGGTAAACCATGCAGTTTGTTTGTGTAGGCTAAAGATGGACTAACTAAAAATATCGTACACTCCATTGCACTAAGAGACTGATGAAGTTTTTTTTTAATTGTCATTATTTGTGATAGAGACGTAATTAAAAATTTATTAGTTAAGATAATAAAAGTACAATGAATTCAAAAAATGACTGTTTGGTGTTTTGTTATTTTTATGGGCCGTCATCGTTCACAGCGCTCCATTCCTCTTTCAGTCATATACCACATCCCCACACACTTACAATAAGTTACTTATTTTTTATTAGACTACCAAAATATTCACTAGAAATAATTTATATGGCAAAACAACGTTTGCTGGGTCAGCTAGTATATTAGTATATTTCTAAATCCGATGTATTAGTTGGTTATTAATAAGATTTCAACTTTTAAATTTAAGAACTTTGTGTTATCTTTTACTATAATTGCGCAATCTTTCTCATCTCCTTTCTTATGTACAGAGACTATTGCTCCAGTTTTCCAATCCTTTGGAACTTGTGCTGTTTTCCAAGCTTGATTGACAAATTTTACTAGCATTTCTTTGCCTTGTTGTCGGGGTTATCTTATCATGCCCTGCCGACTTTTCTTTCTTGATATTCCTAATTATTTCCTGTAAGCCATTTACATTTATCAATTCGCCTTCACCTGTATCTCTCCTTTCTGTTACTTCTCCTGCTTCTTCATTGTTTTCTAGACTATTTCCCGTATTTAATGATTCGTCGAAGTATTTCTTCCATCTTTTAATTTTTTCTTCGTCGACGATAATTTAATAAATAGAAATTTATATAATTTCTTGTTTATTTGTATATCCATAGCCAAGAGATAAACAGACGTAAATCCAATTTTTGCCAATATGGAGTTACTATTATCTTTGTACTAAACTCTTTTATTTTTCTGTTGTGGCAAAAATCGGAAGTCGCGTATTTGCCAATATTTTTAATTTTGAAAACGTAGTATATCCATTTATCAGTGAGCTAAAGAACCGTATGTCCACGAACACGTCTTTCATTTTTTTCCAGAGATATAAGAGAACATGTCCCAGAAATATGAGAGGACATGTTCCGTCCAATAAACTAAAGTTCCGTTTATTAATACAAAAAAATACTCTCCTAACACAGTCTTTTACAAGTTAAATTTAACGATAAAAAATTTAAAACTTTTAATTTCATGAGATCTGTTCGAAATTCGAAATACAATATGAAGAATTACGTAGCCTGTGCGGTACATTAAAAGGAATAACAAAGACAAGGTATGGTTTTTAATAAAAAGTTTACAATGGGTTCCTCATCAATTTCATAATTATTATCAAAGTATCCAGATTTGCAAAAAGAGAGCTGAAGATGGTTCCGATGATAATGATGATTACATTTTGTGTTGTACTGTTGTTTTGTTTAAAATATTTTTTGAAAAGAACAATTTTTTCGAGTATATCTTATTTGGTAATAATATTCTTGATAAAAGATAAACCTGGTTTAGCATTATAAGGCTTTAGTTTTATTATTATCAGCTTTTTTGAATAGAGGTAAAAAAACGTCCAAAATTAAAGTACAGGTATATTTAGTAATAATATAAAATGGCTATATAAAAAACCCATAGAGTTAACTAAATTAGTATAATAACACATTGCTTCAGTTATGGAAAGTTTCTCAAATTTTTCTTCACTAGCATTTCCATTTGTTTTCCTCATTACTGAAAATTTGGTTTATGGACGATTGTTTACCTCTCGGCTAAAGATATATTTAGTATTGTATTCTTACATAAATATATATTACATGGACATTGTGTAATTTTGTTTCAATACGATTTTGGTTGGGTATTGATTCCTTTTAGGTAGTAGTTTAATATTCAAAGAGTGAGGACGTATTTTTATCGGCTCTGCATATAGTGCACTGTTGAAGAGAAAAATATTTTTATTTATTATTGAGACATAAATGAAATTGTGATGATGTTAACTATTAGTGAAATACATCGATGAAGCAAATGGATGATTAATCATTTGTCAAGTGGGTCAACATATATAAAACAACAAAAATATGTCTAACAATAAGTGCTGTTTGCCGCGTGGAATTCCGAAGTACAGAAAGAACTGTAAAGTGTTTCGTATGTGAGGAAGACAGACATAGTAAATGTGCTGCAATTAGTGACGAAACAGCTAAGAAGTTGAGTGACACGGATATTATATATGCGATATTTGTCATAAAATGAAAGAGTGTCAAACAATGAAAGAAATGGACCAGAAACTTAATGATTGTCTCCAAACAATATCAGAACAAAATGTACTGATTCACAACATTTTAGAGTTTATTTCGAAAACGCGATCTATTGAAAAAGAAAAATGATGTGTTAATCGTTAAACCTAAAAATGATGATCAAAAATCACACGAAACAAAAAAGGATATTAAAAATAAAGTGATCCAAGTAAACCAGCATTTGTAATTGAAACAATAAAAACTGTTGGAAAAGGTGGTATCGCTATTAATAGTAGTGATAGCAATTCTAAAGAAAAATTAAGAGAAAAAGTGATAAATGAAATTGGAAATAAATATGTAGTTTCTGAACCGCAATTAAGAAACCCTAAAATAATAATTACTGGTGTTTAAGCAGATGTTATTGATGAAAACAATGAAAAAGTGATTAGGCAAAATGACGTAGACAAGGACGTCTCAGATAAAATTAAAATAGAAAAAAAATACTTAGATAAGAAAACGCAGAACTATGGAAATATTATATTGTCTGTTCAACCGGCGATGTATCCAGCATCATAGACAGGGCACAAATAAATATAGGATGGAAAAAATTTAAGGTGTATGAACACCCACAAATAGATCGATGTTATAAATGTGCAGGGTACAATCATTTTGCTGAAGAATGTAAAAATGCGGAAACATGTGGTAATTGTGCTGGTAGTCATTTGACAAACAAATGTGATAGCGTAATTATATATAAGTGTATAAATTGTCTAAGAACAAACGATAAGTTTAAAATGGATATCGACACTAATCACACAGCGTTTGATAGAGGCTCTATACATTACAAACGAATAGTAGATAAGCAAAAAACGAAAATTAAATACCTGGAACAATTAGATTATAAGTAGGATTAATTTGCTTAGTAATGATTTAATTGTAGTTTTGTAAGTGTTAAGAACATTAGAATTTTTGAACAATTAGTCCGTAATTATATTATATAACAAGTGTGCTTAAAACCACACGGCAGAAGTGTAAACTTCATCAAGGCGAGATTAATAATACTGTAGATAATACGAAATATACACATATAATATTCAGTAACATATTAAATAAAACATATTCGCACATTTATTACATTTACGCCAGCGTCCGTTTTGTTTGCTCGGTTCGGACGTGCGTGTATGTATAAATAGACGATATAAATACTTGCTTACTGTCCCGCTCTTGGTCTAATGGTAACGTATCGGCTGCATAACCGTGCGGTCTCGGGATCGAATCTGTTCTGGGACATGAATTTATTTATTCATTTAAATTTCAATTTAATTGAAATTAAATACCTCTATAAGTTATATTTATTTATCTTGTTCCCTTAGCCGACTTTACCCGAAGAGCGTTACATATCCGAGCGTTGCAGGTCAGTCTTGTTCACTGCCTACAATAAGCGCAACGCGCCTAAAGAAGTTTACACTTTAAAAAGTTTTAGTTTCTAAATAATATATTATTATATATTATTATTTTGTATAGATGCATAATAGATTCACATAAACAGTTGCAAAAGTTTAAGTTCTAATATGCAATAAAATATCGGGTCGCTATCTCGTTGAAAGAACTATACTATCCTGAATTTAGTCTGTGTTGTTTAGTATTCGGTTTAAGTTCCTGTACCACACGTTGCATTTTGTGATGCAGCTCAGTGTAATGTAAAAGATAAATTCAAGAAGTTCAACATCTGAGAAATTAAACTTCTACATGTAATTTAACTAAGGTAGGTAGGTATCCTGTGTACAAGATATGTATGCAATTATGTATGTACGATTCGCTGCAGTGGAAGTGGCGTGTCATTTTTATATTCTTTACACCTACGTTTTCCCCAGTTTCACACAATTTACTGCAGTTGAAATTTAATCTCGTTTGCTAATTACATGTTCGTGTCTAATGGGTATTTTGTTTATTTTCGTTTAGGAAAGCAATTATGTATACCAATTATTATGACAAATTTGGTCAGATAATTAAGTTTGCTTATCTCTAATAATTCAGTTCAGTTGCCGATATAAATCACTATTTTCAAAGTAGAAGCTCATAATTCAATACACTCTCGTCTTTGCGTAAACACTATAACAGAAAGAATGATAATGTTTAATGCACAATAATAATAACAATAACAAATTTAATCGATTCCCTAAAACAGACATTTGGAAAAGCAGTTAAAAGCATATTATATAATCGTTGTTAACTATATTAACATTTGTAATTCCTTATCTGTTGTGTTTGGCTAAAGATTAAGACATATTAATGTTACAAGATACCAGATCTAGCCATATTCGAAGCTATTTTAGTCTAATAATAAATCTTTGCAGAATGCATACTTTGCGAGATATTTACAAAGAAATACTACTCAATAAGAGTAAAAGTGTTACTTCCGGTTCGAATTTTGAAATTTCTTTAATACAAAAATTATTCCAAATCTAGCTCGAAATACCTTTGTACTTTTGATAAGTCTATATAGAACGCATAATTTACAAGATTTTGTAAGAAATTATTATTTGATGAAAGTGTTACACCCAATCGGGATTTTGAAAATATTTTCATACGAAAAGTATTGAAAATCAAGCTCTAAATGCTATTATGTTTATCATGTATTTGCCTAGAAACCATGACTTGCGAGATATTCGCTTGATTAAGACATATTGATGTTACAAGATACCAGATCTAGTCATATTCTAAGCTATTCTAGTCCCATAATAAATCTTTGCAGAACGCATAATTTGCGAGATATTTACAAAGTACTACTCAATAAGAGTAAAAGTGTTACTTCCGGTTCGAATTTTGAAATTTCTTTTATACAAAAATTATTCCAAATCTAGCTCTAAATACCTTTGTACTTTTGATAAGTCTATATAGAACGCATAATTTACAAGATCTTGTAAGAAATTATTATTTGATGAAAGTGTTACCCCCAATCGAAATTTTGAAAATATTTTCATACAAAAAGTATTGAAAATCAAGCTCTAAATGCTATTATGTTCATAATGTATTTGCCTAGAAACCATGACTTGCGAGATATTCGCATGATTAAGACATATTGAAGTTACAAGATACCAGATCTAGTCATGTTCTAAGCTATTCTAGTCTCATAATAAATCTTTGCAGAATGCATAATTTGCGAGATATTTACAAAGAAGTACTACTCAATAAGAGTAAAAGTGTTACTTCCGGTTCGAATTTTGAAATTTCTTCTATACAAAAATTATTCCAAATCTAGCTCTAAATGCCTTTGTACTTTTGATAAGTCTATATAGAACGCATAATTTACAAGATTTTGTAAGAAATTATTATTTGATGAAAGTGTTACCCCCAATCGAAATTTTGAAAATATTTTCATACAAAAAGTATTGAAAATCAAGCTCTAAATGCTATTATGTTCATAATGTATTTGCCTAGAAACCATGACTTGCGAGATATTCGCATGATTAAGACATATTGAAGTTACAAAATACCATATCTAGTCATGTTCTAAGCTATTCTAGTCTCATAATAAATCTTTGCAGAATGCATAATTTGCGAGATATTTACAAAGAAGTACTACTCAATAAGAGTAAAAGTGTTACTTCCGGTTCGAATTTTGAAATTTCTTTTATACAAAAATTATTCCAAATCTAGCTCTAAATACCTTTGTACTTTTGATAAGTCTATATAGAACGCATAATTTACAAGATTTTGTAAGAAATTATTATTTGATGAAAGTGTTACCCCCAATCGAAATTTTGAAAATATTTTCATACAAAAAGTATTGAAAATCAAGCTCTAAATGCTATTATGTTCATAATGTATTTGCCTAGAAACCATGACTTGCGAGATATTCGCATGATTAAGACATATTGAAGTTACAAGATACCAGATCTAGTCATGTTCTAAGCTATTCTAGTCTCATAATAAATCTTTGCAGAATGCATAATTTGCGAGATATTTACAAAGAAGTACTACTCAATAAGAGTAAAAGTGTTACTTCCGGTTCGAATTTTGAAATTTCTTCTATACAAAAATTATTCCAAATCTAGCTCTAAATACCTTTGTACTTTTGATAAGTCTATATAGAACGCATAATTTACAAGATTTTGTAAGAAATTATTATTTGATGAAAGTGTTACCCCCAATCGAAATTTTGAAAATATTTTCATACAAAAAGTATTGAAAATCAAGCTCTAAATGCTATTATGTTCATAATGTATTTGCCTAGAAACCATGACTTGCGAGATATTCGCATGATTAAGACATATTGAAGTTACAAGATACCAGATCTAGTCATGTTCTAAGCTATTCTAGTCTCATAATAAATCTTTGCAGAATGCATAATTTGCGAGATATTTACAAAGAAGTACTACTCAATAAGAGTAAAAGTGTTACTTCCGGTTCGAATTTTGAAATTTCTTCTATACAAAAATTATTCCAAATCTAGCTCTAAATACCTTTGTACTTTTGATAAGTCTATATAGAACGCATAATTTACAAGATTTTGTAAGAAATTATTATTTGATGAAAGTGTTACCCCCAATCGGAATTTTGAAAATATTTTCATACAAAAAGTATTGAAAATCAAGCCCTAAATGCTAATAATAGCTAATAATGTTCATAATGATTTTAATAAAAATGCTTTCGGTATTTATTTCAAAAAATTTTTTTAATAAATTTTTTCTCAAGTTCACTTTTTAATATATTGTTATCTAATATATAAAAATCCTAAACCTTTAATTTGTTATTTATAGACTCGCAAACTACATACCTAATATGTTTTGATAAAATCTTGTGTGATTAAAGTTTTCCAAATTTTATCGAAAAATATATAGTCTTTAAAAGTGCAGCCGATATGACACTTATCGCCCAGGAATTCACTGTATCATTGAACCTCTCTATCGCATTTTTTGGCACATCAAATATGTTTCCAGAATATCACATCTTTCAATATCAATGTGAGAAAGGGATTTTCAAAAGAGTTAATAATAAATTATTGCTATTAAGCGCACAGATTTTTTATATTCTCACACACAATCGGAAGTATTTTGACAAATACTGTCACACTCTCACTTGTAGAGAATTAATCTCCATGCCTTCTAAGATATTTAACTTTGTTTTTGAATTACATTGATTATTCTCAACTTTTGTGAAAAAAAGGCATATGGACACTTTTGTTAAGCAATTGATTTTGCATTGATTGGTTTATAGATATACTATGTGTTCCGTAAGGAAAATATAAATTTTTAAAAATAAGTGCGAAACCTACACGTTCAATTGTTTTTTCTGTATTCACTATCGTAACCAGCGGGAATAAGACACTACAACTTTCCTACTACTACGTAGCTCTTGCAATAACAGAGATAGCAATTGTGAACACTTAATTTGGATCACCCGGTATATATGTTGTTTATTCCTCCAATCACGTGTTGCGTAGTACTGATTGGTTACTTTCAATATTATTGAGTTATTGTTATTAAGTGTCTAGACCAGTGATTCTCAACTTTTTTTTGTTACGGCACACTTTTAACGATTTCAAAATTTGGCGGCACACAAAGAAAAAGATTATTAGTTTAAAAATTATTTACTAACTGCGTAAAATAGTTTATGATAATAATTTTAAATGTGCGAAATAAAATAATATGTACTACAAAAATAACAGTACGTTTATTAAGGGATTAATTGGCGCCTGTTCGGGAAAAGAGGTATAGGTCATAATAACGAGTTTTGAGAAAAACTGCTGCAAAGATTTTTAGTTTTTGACGTTATAAAAAACGAACTATTTATGATAAACTTGCCGTTATTTTTTGGCTGTCAACATTCTACGATATTATCTTCTAACATGTCTATTTATTTTTGTATTTTGGTTCTCTTTTTGAGAAAAAAAGTACACTTATCTCTCTTTTCACAAAAACATATTTATTAAAGTAAGACCTACACTAAAACAAGTAATGTAAATTTACACTAAATTATCATTTTAAAATAAGAAAACATATTAAATGAAAAAATTTAAATTGGCACTAGTGATTGTTGCCCTTCTTAACTTGTCTCTTCTGTCTCTTCTTCACTTTCATGGTTCTCAGAGTCGGGATCGGGATAAATATTTCTTATGTCATCTTTAGTCCTGAGATTTTCGTAAAAGTCGTGGAAATTTTCATTCACATAAGGCAATAGCTCTAACAAATTTTTCTTTTTTTCAGGGTTTATCGGGTTTGGTCCTTTGTAAGATAGTGGAATTTTAACTCCTTTTGGCCACGTCGTCCACTTGCGTCGCAAATCCAATCTTTTGAACGGTTCTTCTTCTGTAAGGCTGTTCTTATATTCTGCTATTCCAGCTTGCTTCGAATATCTTAACCACTGAATATCTTTCCAGATTAGTTTTTCTCCTTGTTCATTATTCTTCCTTTGTTGAAACAGATTTTTGTATAAAGCTGAATATTCGAAAAAATCACTCCTCGTCATCTCTATGACTTCAAATGGTTTTTTTGTTCCACACAGTCGAACAAGATTTATCCAGTCCCGTGGATGATCTATAGGGCATGAATATTTCTTCTTTTTTTTCTCAATAATTGAGTGGTCCCCATCACACTCCATATGAGTGTGCCCAGGGACCAGAAATTTATGGTTGATATAACGTAAATTCTCCTTATTTTTTAAAATTAGCATGAACATCAATGGCAAAATTGAATTTTTATTCTGCCCACCACAAGTGTCGGAATAGAACGTGATTTCTTCTATGTGTGAGGGAATGCGGTTAAGATACTTGTATAAACATGAGGCTATCTGATTGGCTCCCCTACCGGCTATGGCTTCATGCCACATTAAACAGATGGCTTGATTATTGCTGCTGAAGGTCCAAAGCTGCCGTTTGTAGAAAGCTACTGAGGTCTCTATAGCAGGTGTCGGCAAACACTGTTGTAAATCAAATGTATACACTTCCTTGGTAGAATCAGCCAATAGAACTTCTTTATCAATTCGCTTGGCTTCGTAAGCAGCTTCCGCTTGAGCTTGATGTTTCGCCAATTGAGTAGTAAGCTCTTCCTTTGTGTGAATATCAGAAATTGTTTTCAGACGCATCTTGAATTTGTCACACGTGGCACAGGTATCTTTATTTGGTTTTTTGATTTTAATACCAAGTGTGTGAAACACATTTTGATACACACATCTAGAAACTGGACGTCTTTCTGCTGGAAGCCATTTTTTGTACTCTTCGTAGATCTGAGAAAGAGTGTAGTAATGAGGGAGATATCTTTTACTCGATTTTTTTCGGCAGTAGTGGCTTTCGTATGTGGGAATAGATAAGATGTGTGAGCGAACAAGCTCCATATCTCCTTCAGGAATTTTATTCGCAGGGGTAGATGCTCCTCTCAAATCATCATGGGTAATGCCAGATGTAGATGCTCCTTTGTTCTTTAAGACATTAGTAACAAACTTGTTACTCTCATCAAATGTCTTAAGGAAGCATTCTTTACAAACTTTCACTAAGCTTCCATCTATACGTAGATGATATGTATTAGTCAGGAGTCTATTTTTTTGCTTTTCTTTATTTACAGTTTTGAGCTTTGCAGATTTTTTCTCTTCAGTCATTATTAAACTAGCAATAAATGCAACGCGCTTGTTGAAGTGTTCCATTGTCCAATACTCCGAAAATAGCGATTGTCTTTTTTCTTCATTTATTCTTGTTTTACATTGAAGTCTGCATCTTGAAAGTTCTTTACATTGTCTCTGTCTCACCACTTTTCCCTTGTTTGTAGTATATTCAAGGCCCAAATTTCTCTTCTTCTTCCTCTCTCTTCGCACTTTCCTAGTTTCATTCTTAGTTGCTTTCCTTCCCCTTTTGCTTTTGATGACAATACCTGCTGTTTCAACATTTGTTTTTTGAGCAAGCGATTCACTTGATTTCAATGTTTTCTTTGGAATATCAAGTAAATCAATTTCAGAATCTGAAGTACCACTCTCTGTCCTATAATCCGGATCTGCATCTGAATCATCAAAAGGTTCATCATAAAGGTTTTCTTCCAATACATTAGTTCTTGTAACTGCATCAACGGGTTCACAAGCTGTAGCGATAATCTGTGATAATGATTTGAGTTCACTATCATTCAAAGAAGCTATCGATGGTGCTGCACTTGATTCTAAAATTAACCCATATAGGTAACATTTTGCCTTGCTCTTATCAGTATTCTACAAACCTATATCATTGCTGTTATCAATTTTCAGCGCATTTTGTGAAGACTCTTGGGTTTCTAAGTTGTCACTTTCCATAAGACAGTCATTTTCGTAATAATTGATGCCATTTTCGTCTGTGAATGTTTTAGTCATTAGCTCAAGTAAAACGTATTACAAAGCAAGTGTGACCCGCACAGGCTGTTTCGTACAAATTATACAAATTCAATAATAAATGGCCAAGGTAATGATTTTTCTGAGAGCAGGTACCTACCGTACTATAGGTATGTTTATTTGATTAATTTAGAATTAAACCTTAAACATATGCATGAAAAACAAAATTGATCAGCTACAGTGTTCTTTTAGTTTAGTTATCATAGTCACAAATGAATTTGTAAAAGGATTACTACTTGCATTGTATTTTCGGGTTTGAACCCATTTTATTTCACTATGAAAATAATTTCATCAAAACATACATACATACGTACCTTGATTATTGCTGTGGTTTTCATGCGATCCGTTTGTAGATAATTCAACAAGTAATTTACTTCTTTGGGAAATCATCATATCATAACCTCAAAAATCATATCATATTATTCCACAAACTGGGATTGAAAACAATACCTACTATTTATGCATAAAGTGTTCACACTTCCCACAAAAAAAACCTGTCGTGCACAAATAAATTCGTACCTAAAAAAAGTGGATGACTAAAAGTGGCATGTGCATAACAATGCGAAAAGACATATGGCTTAAGCTGTTTCTGTTAAAAATGTAAGACCAGATTAGCGAATAAGGGTATAAGTTGACATATACCCTTTCCCTCTATTAAAAGTTAACAGTGCAAAACCTATAAGTAGATATATACCTCTTTACACTATTAAACCCTTGTATAGAAATATTGATCAAATAAGGGAAAAGGGATACATATTGACATGTAACCTTTTTCTCTAAATATGTAAGAAAAGTAAACAGAATAAGTAGACATATACCTCCTTTCACTTAAAATCAAGCTAACTTGGTGCAAAAACTCGGAAGTAAGACGATCTATACCTCTTTTCTCTAAACATTATTTTTCTAAATTAGTTATACCCTCAAACACATTGACATTTTACTGTATTCTCACTCTAAGTAGACTTATCTCCCTCTTCCCAAACATTAATTATAACATACTGACTTGACTCCTATATTTATTTCATTTGTCGTATTTTAATACTTATACCCCTTTTCCCGAACAGGCGCCAATTACAAGTTAGTATTAGAATACTTTTAAGGCGAAATTTGAGCTTGATGTTTTTTGATAATTTCATTTATATTTGGTCGTAAAAATGACAATGATACTCTCATATCGTCTTCTACATTTAACAATCTTGATATTTTTTTAGTTTTAATGTAGGTTAATGCTGAAAATCCGAATTCACACAAATAAGATGTGGAAAATTGTAATAATATGTTTAAAGCTTTCTTGGTTATCATTGGATAATCGCATCTAATGTTAATCCAAAATGAATTAATTGATTCTTCTGAATGTTTTAAAATTAAATCTCGATTATTGGAAAGCAAAATGAGTTCTTTCTCTTCATTCAAAGTTAAGTCAAATACACAAGTATCCGTTATGAGAAATGGATTACGCACCCAATTAAATTTCTTTATATCTAATTTTGAGAAATAATGAATAATTCTCTACTCTAATGTTGTCAAATGATCAATAATTATTAATTCAATAGTCTTTTGGGACTGACTCAAACTTTTCTAAATTGCCTTTCTGAGCTTTATTCTTCCATAAAGTTATTTGTTTTTGGAATCCCACCAGCTTATCGGTTGCGTTTAAGATATTTTCATTAGGCCCTTGTATACTTGAATTTATGTTATTAAAAATAACAAAAATGTTTGACAAGTAAGCCAATTTAGTACACCATATTTTATCTTCCAACAAAAGAACAAAATCATAATTTTTATATTATTCAAAAAACATTTTCATTTCTTCTTTTAAATCCAGCACACGATATAAAACTTTTCCTCTGGACAACCACCTTACTTCAGTATGCAGTACCAAGGATTCGTACTTGGCTTCCATAGCTTGGCATAATTTTCTAAATAAGCGACTTTTTAATGGTCTTGATTTTATATAATTAATCATTTTAAGCATTGTTCCAGAACTATTTTCAATTCTGATGGCAAATATTTTGTAACAAGTGCTTCTCGATGCAAAAAACAATGGGTAACTAATATATCCCCATTCAGTTCTTTAATATGTGCTACAAATCCTTTTAGATGTCCAGTCATAGCTGGAGCGCCATCTGTACAAACGCCAATACATGATTTCCATGAAACTTTAATTTCTTCTAAATATGAACTAATTACATCAAAAATATGTTTGCCAGTTGTAAAATCAGGTAACTCCCGACAACATAAAAATTGATTAATTATATCATTTTCGTGAATAAATCTAACGAATGCAATTAATTGAGCTTTTCTTGTAATATCTGTTGTTTCGTCGATTTGTAGAGCAAAATTCGAATTTGTAAGAGTTTTTGCAGTATTTTGCTCAATATTTTGCGACATATCTTTAATTCTGCGATGGATTGTGTCATTCGAAAGTGGTATTTCACAAATATGTATATCTGCTGATCCACCAATCATTATTTTTACAATTTTGCGACAAGCTGGTAATATAATTTCTTCAGCCTCATTAACTTGGTCGCTGACGTTATCATAATCACTATTATCATCGTTAAGCTTTCTTCTTCTTAACCATATATCCATTTTCAGAAGGTTCTGTTAAAATAAAAATAATATTGTCGAAAAACATTATTAAAAAAAGACGAATCAAATATTACCTTTAAATACGATTTATTCAAGTTTGAGAATACAATACTGCAAAGCCAATATGTTTATATAATTTTATAAATTGAAACTGCAAGCAAATAAATTAATAGTAATCTGAATCACATACATTTGCCAATTTTAACAAACGAAAATGTGCAGTAACTACTATGCAACGCGTTGGGAATCCCCACTGTCATTAAAACAACTTGTTTTTGTACGTACTGGTGACAAGTGTAGGCAGACTTGAGGCACATATAAAACATACAACACAACTCTCTTAACGAATGCCTATTTGCTTTCGTTACGCTACGAACGCAAGTTGCCAAGGGTTTTCGAATTTTGTACGACATCGGTACGCTTCGAAACTTACAGAATACGAAAGTTCGACCGTAACGATTTTTAGGTACAATGCGTTCGAAAATGCGTAACGAAAAAGTTACAGAATAGGGGTGTAAGAAAGAACCCGTTGCAAAACAAATAATGAAATAATTTAAAAATTTTTTATAGATTTAAATATATATTCCTGTTAAAAGTATTTTTCTTTTTAAATCATATTATTTAATAATAGTGCGGCACACTTTTATAATTTCGCGGCACACAAAAGTGCCGCGGCACAGTGGTTCAGAATCACTGGTCTAGACAGATAACTATTAGGCACATCTGCATTTCTTGTTACTTGACAATGCTCATATTGCCAAAAATTGAGGTGTAACCACCACACAACTTTCTTAGACGTACGTGCGTTTCAAATTATAAAAAAAAGTTGTAAATTAAGTTTTAAATAATTTTATCTTCTAAAAAAAATAAACCTCTGTGTAAATGTTACTTAAGGGCTGAATGTTGAGAATTTTTACAAAAATAATTCAAAATCTTTCTCTAGGCACTTCTATTCTCTTAATAAATGTCTAAGGAATGTATACTTTGCAAGATATTTGCAAAAAACTGCCACTCGGTAAGAGTAAAAGTGTTACTTCCGGTCCGAATTTTGAAATTTATTTGATACAAACATTATTCCAAATCTAGCGCTAAATACTTTTGTACTCTTGATAAATATATATATATATATAAAATGCCTAATTTGCGAGATATTCGCAAACAACTGATTGTCGATAAGAGTAAAAAACCTACAACCGGTAGGAATTTCGAAAATTTTTTTGAGTAAGTTTTTTCTCAAATTCACTTACGAGTACTTTTGAATACTTTATAAATTTGTTTAAACTTAGTAGTTAACGAAATATTTTTGGTAAATGTCGATTTTTTCACTGAGGTGAAGTAATACTTCCGGTCTACCGATTTTATTGGGAATTTAATCAGATCTCAAGATATATATCAGGGGACATCAAAATGTGGACATCTGCAAAAACCTCGAGGTCGAACATTTTCGTCATCACAATACTTCCTTATCCTGCGTATAAGAAAGTAAAAATCTATGGCAATAATATTGAATTAAATTGAATATTGCTAGATATAGCTAATGAAATTTGTTTTAACACAATACTAAAAATTTATATATTATTAATATGTGTTTAGAGCTTCGTGTCTGTCGTTTTGGCATGGGATGTGCGGGATTTTGCTCATAGTGGTATGTATATGCATACATGCATAATATGAACATATATTCAACTTCGACGGGAGTAAGCCTATGACGACTTAACGTTAACGTTCTCCCGGTCTCGGAAAAATGTATCTCCACATGAATAATTCACATCGCCTGTGATGTTCCGGACCGACCCGTGGATCCACTAACACCCCTTTTAATCCGACCCGACGCTCGTAAAATGCAACCATCTTTCCGCGCATTAGTGAAATAATTCAATATGCAAAACCTGCACATTTTAACCCGCACTTTGATCGATATTTACCTGGGCACTCAGATATTTTTGAGTAGAATGCGAAAAGGATTGAAATCTTTCATTATGTAGATGTTTTGAATAATATTTCGGTTCGTTATTAATTTTCATACACATACATCCATAGTGCGACAAATAAGTTTAGCGACTGACCGTGGGAAAAATAAGAGGAACAAGAAACCTGAATTTTTTACTTTTTTTTTATTTAAAATATTTTCTTCCATTTTCAATACATTCTTTAGAACAATTCAAATGCGTATTCTAGCTCATTCTGTGGAACTACCTCTAGTGCTTGTGTTGTAGATGTTTTGATGGTCGAAATGTCACTACGAAAACATCCTTTCAACTTCAATTTCAGTTTTGGGAATAAAGAGAAGTCCCGCGGAGCCAAATCAGGTGAATACGGCGAATGATCCAACACGGAGACTTGAATTCAAACCACAAATTGACGAACACTGAGTGAGTTGTGACTCGTTGCATTATAGTGCAACAAACACCAAGGTTCTCGATCACGATATTCGGGTCGAATGCGACGGATTCTCTTCAAAACTTAGAGATAATATTCGCGAGTAATTGTTTCTCCAGTTGGAACAAATTCTCTATGGACAATTCCTTTGCTATCGAAAAAATGTAATGAGCAATGTTTTGATTTTTGATGAAGTTTTTCGTATTTTTTTGGGTCGTGATGAGCTTTTCGACTTCTATTCCTCACTTTTGGGCTTGGTTTTCAGGTCGAACTGAAAGCACATTGTTTCGCCACCGATAACAATAGATTTCAGGAAGTTTGGATCATTTCTGGCAGTTGCAACGATTATTTTGAAATGATTGACACCCGCCAGTTTTTGCGCATCTGCCAGTGTGTGGAACAAATTCTACACAGACCTTTATTTTGCCCAAATCCTCGTGAAGAGTGGTTCTGATCGTTTCTCTGTTGATGTTTAAAACCTCTTCCGTCATTTTCAGCGAAGCATTGCGATTATTTGCAATAAAATCACGTACGTTTTTGATAATTTCTGGTGTCCAAGCTGAAATTGACCTTCTTTCACGATTACCATTTTCTAATCGCTCTCTGTCTTGCAAAAGACGTGTATGCCACAGAAAAACATTTGCTCTACTCAAGCAATGATTGCCGTGCACTTGCTGCATCAACCGGAATGTTTGTGATGCAGTTTTGCGTGAAATTCAACAACTGTTCTTAGTTCTATGTTAGTATTTCAACATTGACAAAAAAGTTGTTTTAGGACAACTGTCATAACTTCGCTATTTATCAACCGATTGAAGAAAATCTGATATTACCGGCAAGAGGAATGTCACAATTTTTAAACGCCAGTCTGCTCACATAGATGGCGCTTCTTTTTACTTAGATGTGGGCCTAACCTCGGAACATATTTGTGTGTGTATATAACTCTAATAATATAAGTATTTAATATATTCTCTTTACATCGGATTGATAGAAAAATACTAAACAAAACATCTCATTTTAAAGTTGGATTTGAATACGTCATATACTATATAAGACTATATATATAAAGAAGTTATTTTCGAAAAGAAGGCAGTACTGAATTACACTAGCTATTACAGTTTTCAAGTAATTTATTATAACATCTGTTTCACCATACTGTTGCTTCATGAAGTGTGTATTGATAATTAAATAACATCTTCCACACATAGATTTTACAAAATATCGAGAGGGTGGTAAAAAAGGTATCTACTATAACAATATTATGATAAATAGAAAGAATTCTTTATGTCTAACTGATTATTTCGTACAAAACCTAATGTATTATATGTATTTATTCTCAAACTTTCTAGCAAATTTAGTTTTAAATTCTAATGTATATGTGAACTATTAATCTTGTTTCACATGTCCAACTCATGTACATTTTAAAACATTTAACTATAAATATAAGCTTTTCCGCGTTCTGTTTTTCTTGTTTTCAGCTAGCTATTCATCAATATATTCGAGCTTGAATTGCCTCTTTGCGTCCACTTACACATGTTGAAACTCACCATAAAGGTGCCTCTTTGTTAACGCGAGCATTGCAGTTGCAAAAGTATTGGATAATAGTAGAATATTCAATGGATAGAAATAAATCGTATTATAGAATTTGGGGCAAGATGTATTCATATGTATTCCTTAGTTATCGCTTTATTCTATAACGTCTTTTATATTGCAGAATGTTACTAAATCTTGACGTACCCTGTATTAATGACATTTATAATTAGTGGCATATATATAATTATTAATTAAGAATTTACCAATAATGTGTTAACAAACATTTCTATATAATTAAATTAACGCTGACATACGTCAAACATTCTTTTGATAATCAAATTGTTTTCTATTATAATTGCAAATCTAACTAAGTTGAATATTTTTATACTCCGACAAAGTTAAACTAGAATGAATCAGATATTACATTTTTTCATTTATTTTCTAATTGCTTTTTTGTCTGACTGATGTCATGGTGCTTAACCAAATTGTCGTTACCAGTGGCATCGTGACAGCAGTTCGTTGACCTTTAGTCGTTCACATAAACTTCAAATCTATTGTGATAAGTGATAACGAAAAGTTAGACTTATATAATTAATAGTGCATAACTAAACTGTTGTTCCTTCTGTCATCGCAGATTTAAAAATTAAGGACCTAAAAAGTGATCAACTCTAATAATAATGAAATAGGGAATCGACAGTAACTAACTCTCGGAATTAGAAGAAACGAAACGTCATATAATTGATTAAATAATGGTTGACAGCTATGTTAATGAGTTGCAGGAAGTTTCTACCTTTTGTGGATAAGCCACGGCTATGGTTGTTTTAATTAACAAAGTAAAATAATTATGATCCTCGAAGCAGTTTGCCGACGGGGATCAATTTTAAACATTTTACAACAGTATTCTAAAAACTATTATATCGCCTAAACTGTTACTCCATGGAAAATTAGTTTTCTTCATTGAAATGATTTTTAATGTTTTGTTTGTATCTTGTACTGTATAATTGTATTTTATATATTGTATTATCTTATGACGTAACCTATACAAATTGCTAAACTAGGTTTTAATAAACTATTACTAAAATGATTATTTCGTTTTGACATTTTTATGTAATTCTCTGCGTATCTTATTATTTTTTCTGCTTTCATGTAAATTCGGTAATAAATAATGCAAGACTTCTAAAGAAGCAAATATTTGGAAGAATGTGGAAACGACTAACATTTCACAAACAAATTATTTGAAAATTTCAAAGTAGAATTCTTCAGT